>CM067371.1:39646784-40246784 GCA_034401795.1 Chaetoderma sp. LZ-2023a
TTCTGAGATGTATTGTATCTGATATTATATTTTGCAGGAATAGTCTCAGGTTGATTAACGGAAAGATTCATCTCATCGTGACAAAGATACAACATTGAGCGTTCAGCATGGCGTCAATATTAATGAATGCCGCCACCGTATCCATGAATTGTGGCCAATCATGTTCATTTTATTCCAAGGACAAGCCTAATCCTGTACTGCAGGCATTGGATCAGGAATGTAAGCAGTTTGTTACCTACATGAGGAGACGTGTTAGCCCAGGTTATTGTAAGCCAGAGGACGAGGTATATTCAAGGCCGTAAGTATTATTTATATGGCTATTGCAAATATTACATGTACACATGGATATAACAGCACTCGAAATTCAGCACAGCAATCAGCAAAGTCGTTGTAAACTTAATTTGCCACAGCAAATATTTGCTGTGGAAGAAAGTTGCAGGCCTAGCTACTTTAATGTGCTTTTATCATAGATACAAGGTATCAATCATGATGTTATATTAAAGCAAGGTTCTACAATTCAACAAAAGTAGAACAAGAATAGATTATAATTGATGAAATCTGAAAGAAAATGGTGTACAGTAGTGCCGTGGTGAACTAGTTCTGCTACAGCATTTTTGTGCCGTGGCAAAATTGCCAGAATTTCAAGGACTGGATATATATAAGCTTGTTGGCATTGCCTCTTTAATTAGAAAATAACATTGCTGAAGACAGTAGCTGCTTTTAGTAAAATGTTTTCAAATGTGCACCCAGCCTTTCGTAACCATTTATCAGTCAAGCTGTCCAAGAATGGCTTCTGCATTGGTCTTAAGATATTGCAGACCAAGAGGAGACTATTTTTGAAAAATTTTCATTGCAATCACTGGCTCAATATTAAAAAAATAATCTCTTAGTCTGAAAACAGACATTTTCTAATGAGAAAATTAAATGATTAACCCTTTAACACGCATACCATCTTGGATGACCTAGTTTTCCCGAAAACAACGACTTCTCCAGATCCGCTGAAGGGATCAGACCGAAATTTGGGAAATATAATTAGGGAGTAAGGGTCATTAAAGGTTGTTCAAGAGAAGTTGATATGTAAAAATATAATTAGGGAGTAAGGGCCATTAAAGTTTGTTCAAGAGAAGTTGATACGTAAAAAAACATGACCGCCCTTGACCAATCAAATGTAGTGCATTTGGTGGACATTTGGATTTTGGCATATTTTGAGAAATGTCTTTAAAAATCTTCCTCTCCGAAACCGCTTGGGGCATCGATTCAAAACTCAAGAAATATGATCTAGGTGAATAACTGAACCAAGTTTGTTCAATGAAATTTGATTGGCCAAATAGCTTGGTGGCCATCTTGGATGACCTATTTTTGCTAAAATTACTTCTTCTCCAGAACCGCTGACCAGATCGAGCTGAAATGTGGCAGATATGATTAGGGACTAAGGGCGTTTTAAGTTTGTTCAATGGAAGTTGATACATAAAAAACATAGCCGCCATTGACCAATCAAAATGTAGTTTTGGCGGCCGTATTTGATATTTTTATTTGATGGATTTTGAAGCCGAAATTGGTTTCATATAGGTTTTTAAGTATTCTGATTTCAAATTTGCAATTTTCAAAACTGTCGGATAAGCGGTTTGTCGGCTATCTTGTATCTTTTTCCTAACAAAAACTCCCATACTAAAGCAATGGGAAATTTAAAATGTCTGGGTCGATTTCAAGCATATTTGACAGGAGGCATCCTTAGTGAATAGGAATACAAATTTGTTCAAAGGAAGATGATCAGCCAATTTGCCTCATGGCCATCTTGGATTTTACCCGACTTTTAGAAACGTCTTTAAAAATATTCTCTGAAACTGCTTGGGGGATCGATGCATACCTCATGAAATATGATCTAGGGCAAGAGCTGATCCAAGTTTGTTCGAGGGAACTTAATTTACCAAATGGTTCGGCAGCCATTTTGGATGACCTAGTTTTTATGAAAATTACTTCCAGAACCACTGAACGGATCAGGCCAAAATTTGGCTGATATGATTAGGGCCGAAATGCTATTAAAATTTGTCCATGGAAAGTTGATGTATATGTCCAAAAAATATGTCTGCCATGAATCAATCAAAATATAACGTTTTTGGCAGACATCTTGTATTTTCTGCAAATTTCTGAGAAAAACATAAGACTTAATTATTAACCATTGGGCCAATTTTAATAAAACTTGGCTAATATTTCTTCACAGAAATTTGATTGGTAAATTTTTACAGTGGTCTTCTCATTTTGTTCGTTTGTGCCAGTCGCCAATAATTCCAGGTGAGCGACACGGGCCCCTTGGGCCTCTTGTTGTAAATTTGTTGTCTTATTTTTTATTTTTTAATAATATGAAGGCTCTGAATAAAATTGCTATCTACCATATAGAGAAAGGTGTCCAGTGATTGCAGGGCTCTCTGAGTAAAACAACGTTTTCTAGTTTTCTTTGAAACAAGCTGCTTGTGCTTATTGATATGGAAGCACATACTGTGAAATAAGTAAATCTTTATTGCTCGCAATCTCAGCCCTGTCTCCAGGATCAGTTGACGTAATAATAACCTGCTAAGGATCTGCCAGATGACTCTTACATCAGTATCCACTGGCTCTAGCTCCACAGATTTAACCCTTTCACTGACAAATCCCTGAAAAAGTAAATTCTTTATGGTATATAACTTACATGTATTCTGTTGAATATTTTGAAATTAATTTGACTGGAGAATGTTGCTTCCTAAGGAAGCAACACCTTCCAGTCATATACATTTCAAAATATTCAACAGTTTTCCTGTATGGTTGTCTTGAAAATGAGAGATTGTGAATTCATCAGTGAAAGGGTTAATAAACATGATCATCCATATGAATGTAGGCACTCTGTTGAACCACCACCAGGATTCAACCAGCGGTGGTGATACCTAGTCTAGCTGTACATTCCCTAAGGGCATCTTATATAAGGCACTAAAGTGACTTGCTAGATGAAACTACACTTAGAGAATCTTCCACTGACGAGACACCTGGACAAATAGAAAAATGTCAGCTACATGCTTTAGCACAACTCTGTGTGCAAACTAGTGGACATCAAAGGGCAGCTGGAAAAGACTGTTGTCTGCGTTTTGTCCAAAGATCAACAACATGTTCTCTTCCCGGCCTTAATCCCCTACCAACCACCAGAGTAGTACACCATTATCATCAGCCTCAGAGACAGTATGTATCACTTTAGTATCCAAGTCATATCATCAGATCCGAAACTCAGAAACTCAACAAGTGGAGAACTTTAAAGGGAAACAGCACTGGATCTACCAAGTACATTGTATGTAACTCTATACCAGCATTACACGCACAGGATAGGACTATCTCTTGCTGTCTATCCACTATAGGTACACATCACGTAGTTATCAAACAAATACATGTATTGCATTCATGTAGCAGTACAGGTAGGTAACTAGGGAAATTATCACATACTTATCTTAAGACTTTAACCATTGAAAGTCCAGGTTTTCAATTACAAGACAAGTATGCAGGAAAGCTGTTTAACATTTTGAAACTAATTTGACTGGAACCTGTTGCTGCCATGTTAATTTCAAAATGTTCAACAGACTATTCCTTACATAATAAGAAATTAGTTATTTCTGGTTTGTACAGGTTAAAGGATTAACCATCTGAACTTGGAGAGACGACATGGTATATGCCATGTATGTGATATTCGGGTGACTATTTTAATACTAAATTGGCCTGTGGAAGTAACGGATTCTAGTCAAATTAGTTTCAAAATATTCAATAGAGTACATGTACACGTATGATTTTCTTGAAAACATGATTTCGTACCTCAAGGCTCAATTTGGTTACGTCTAATTATAGTGCTGTTATAAAAAATTATGTTAAAGATTTTGAAAATGAGCTGAATGAAAACTTAAACAAATTAAGCGCTGGGACTTGAGATTAGAATTACATGCATTATAGCAAATCAGCAGTAACTAATGATTATATGTATTTTTACCAGGGCTGCAATTCTATTTGACCTGTGGAATAAATATGAGCCCAAGCTACCGCAACTGTTCTACCAGGCTAAGCTACTGGAGATGGGAGATTTCCTCGTGTCAGTTCAGGTACTGTATATAGAACCATCAGTTTGATTTTTGAAATTCATCTTAAAGTTCTCATAAATTTAGTAAGACATGAATCTTAAATACATTTTAGACTATTTGTTCTAACCAGAAGTGTTAAATAAAATCTTCTATTAGGGCACACTAATTCATTATCGCCACATGTTTCGAAGAAAGGTTGGGATTATCTCATCCTGCCCATCTGTCTGCCTGCCTGCCTGCCTGCCTGCCTGCCTGCCTGACTGTCTGTCTCTGTCTGTCTGTCTGTCTGTCTGTCTCTGTCTGTCTGTCTGTCTGTCTGTCTGTCTGTCTGTCTGTCTGTCTGTCTGTCTGTATGTATGTCTGTCTGTCTGTCTGTCTGTCTGTCTGTCTGTCTGTCTGTCAGTGTCTGTTCATCTATGCTGAAATTGATTGTATCTATATGACAGTGGAGTAGAATCACTTTTGGGATGTCTGTAAAAAATATGCTCTGATAGCGTACTCATATTGCATGTCCATGTTTGGTGTGATGTTGTACATAGATAATATGGAAAGCTGATAAGACCAAATAACAACTGATAGCACATTTATCAGGTGAGACACTAACGTTTTTGAATGATGATCAAATACAGAACAGTACCTCAGAAAGTTTGCAGGTCTCTGACAGTTTGTTTTGATCCATGATACATGACTCGGCATATAAATGTAGGTAAATGTTTTGAATGCATCATTTACATCATATTATCAGGATAATTAATCATTTAATGATCAGGAGTGTCAGGAAAATCTAAATTTTAGCTCAGTCAATATCCATTTTCATGCCAAGAAAGGATTATTAAAAAAAATTTACCACCAGTAATTGGCTCGTTTGTACTAACTAGAGCTGGGCGGTATTGACATTTACATGATGGTATCGGTACCATGAAAAATACCGCGGTACCATGGTATACCGTCATCTGAGGTTGAGGCATACCACGAAATTAGAACATCTTTTATTTCTGTTGGAGTCGTATATTCGGTTACTCGCGAAAACAGGCCTATACACATGCATATAACACGGCATTGAATATAGCAGATTCCAAAGCTTCTGATAATTACCGAGTACCCGATGTGCAGACTCGTTACTCGCCATGTTTCACGTGAACAATGCGTGTAAAAGGATATTTCCGCGACCTTCCGACGTGTAGCCAGTTGAAAAATGAATTACAAAAACTAAAACACTATAATTTTTAGGTGTAATTACTTAAACTGGATTTAATCCTTAAGGAAATTTCTTAAAACAAGCCAGAAAAATAAAAAAATAACGACTTCAAAACTGCTCGTTGCTAATAAATTAGCACATGATCAAAATGGCGCGAACAAATACTACGTTTTAGTAAATTTTCATTGACAAATTCAGCATAGTAATGTATTTTCCCATGGTCTAGTTCATGAACAATCAATCAGATATGTCTTTGCGAGGTTGCTGTTGTATTTGAATAGCACACGGTTTGTATGTTATTTTGTTATTCTAGCGTGTTTGTTCGGTGACAAAATGCTTGGAAAAATAAATTACAAATAATAGAAATGGGAATAGGGAATATATTCTAGTGTAATTACTACCGGCGGACAGCCAGAGAATGAGTTTAGATGTTTTAAATAAAGCAATTTTACCGTGAGACTTTCAAGACATACGTTTGACATACAATTCTGCCTGTCATTATTTTGTAGTTGACGTCTTGATGTTTGTTTTTACAACGACCTTTTCACCTCGATTCGGCTAATAGTTAGGGATGCCTATATTTTTGGCATTAGCACCTATTTGCCCTTGGTCAAGTCAGATTTTATGGATCTATTTCTCAAATATTGCTCAAACATTATGGACAGTATTCATGGTATTTGGAAATGTCAATGGTCATGGTATCGGTTCACGGTATACCGCGGTCCTCACGGTACTACCGTCAGACCGCCCAGCTCTAGTACTAACCATAGTAAATTTTTACTATATATACTCAGTCTAGTTGGCTAACCATATCTCTTTAGTAGCCAACCCAGTACAAAACTGCCATAGTAATGGTCTTGAGAAATGTCCATTTGCAGGCCAAAATTTACAAAGGTATTCTTCTATTGGCCAGCAAATGGACAGTCACTAAGCAAATATTTGGATATTCTTGACCATTACAGCGTTAATTTACAGCTCTGTTTGAATGAAAGTTATTGATGCCATTTGCCATCTGGAGCTGCAAACTATATATGGATTATGTCCCATTTTGTGTAAAGCCTGTCTTGTTCAAGAATTGCAGAGCATACCTATTTTTGGCTTTTGCCATTCGAATATAACATGCTAATGGTGATTTTGCAGGCTTATTCTCTGGCCCTATGGCAATGCTACGATCGATATTTAGCTACATACGGTACCACAGCTGTCGTGCAGATTGTTACAACACAGCAGTTAAGCACCATATTCTTTGCAAATGGATTTGACACAGAAGGGGGAATACTAACGGTACGTATCATAAGTATCTGATGTCATAATCAAATATGTCATTTGTTAGCTGATGTCACAATGGAAATGACATCGGTCCATCATGAAAGTACAATGGAGGAAAATCGGTTTTGGCTATGCCCCATACATCTCTAGGTAAGCTCGACCCATGCTTTACCAATGTTGAGATCTATCGATCCCTGCACACTCTATCAATTTCCAGAAACCTATACAGGTAAGCTGTTGAATATTTTAAAACTAATTTGACTGGGAGTCCAGTCAGCTTAGTTTCAAAATATTCAACAGCATGCTTATTAAATAGTAAAGACATACAGTTCGTACAACAATGCTTAGTACATCATCAATTATATGTTCGTGACGAACTTATCTATGTCATTCATGACATCATTGATTATAACATCATCCTACATGTCAGTAGTTGATTATGATGTCATATGATGGATGGATAAACTTGAAAGGTCCATTATTATTATATAGAATTGATGTAATATTGCTGAATCGATCTATGAGGGACTATTATTCGTTAACATCAAATGACCTCCATCTACAACTAGACATCACTCTGGGGAGGTGCTGGCTTATAACGACTTTATCTTCTGTTATTTAAATGCACATAGTTACCTGTGACCTAGATATTTGACTGTAACCTCAAGCTCAAACCAATCAGAGTCACAATATGAAGAGGTGGGCCAAATCTGATGATTCTATCTTGATCTTTATTAGTTATGGCGAAACATCCAAAGGACATTATTTTCGCTGCACATTCGTCAAGTACATGTAGCTTGTTTAAACATGTTTTTTGCCTCTGATTAATTCGGTAAATTTATTTGTAGGATTTGCAGAGTTTTCTGAACTGCTTAGAAGATCCTGTGATAGTTTGTTCAAATCCCTAATCGTACAGGGAATAAAGCTGAATTTAAAGACGTCAATTCTTGCGTAAATTTGGTTGAAGTGGCTGTTGTGCATGTTTTTGGTTTTCCGAATTGGAGTCTGTAGACTGTCTAATGATATCTTTGCTTTTTGCTGTAGACCTTTGTAGAACAAGATAAGTGTGCTATGTGCTTGCATTCGAGGGTTACCTCTAAAATGTGTATATTCTGGTATGTAGTTATTAACAGATTGACCTAGATATTTGACCTTTAAGGTTTTCACTAACAAATCCCTGAAAAAAGTATATTCTCTGCGATATAAAACTAATTCTGTTGAATATGCTGAAATTAATTTGACTGGAAACTGTTGCTACCTTAGGCAGCAGCCTTATGCAGCAATGGCTTCCAGTCAAATTAATTTTAAAATGTTCAACAGTTTTCCCGTATGGTTGCCTTGAAAATGAGATATCCGTGAAAGGGTTAATGTTGAAAATAAAATTTGTCTAGAAAGTCACAATATGAAGGGATGTACGAAATTTGTTGATTTTAACTTCTTACATGTCAAAGATATGCTGAGGATAAACAGATGAATGGATGGATGGACGGACAGACAAACAACATGGACTGCAATACTATTCAAATGCATAGCAACAATGTCTATCTATGACTACCTGCATTGATTGACAATAGAGGGATCGAATCTGTCACTCAAGTATCTGACATCATAATTATTTATGTCACTATTTATCATGATGAATTCTATCATAATGACATCACAAAATCAAGAAGTCTCTCTCTAGGGTACCAATGGAGGATTCCAGTTTATCCATCAATGACTTGTATGATTAATTAATACACATATTGCTGAATAGGCAGCAACAGCACCCAGTCAAATTAGTTTTAAAATATTCAACAGCTTACCCGTATAGTTTTCTGGAAATTGATTGTCAGGGGCTTCATTGATCAATCAATCCCAACACGGGCGAAGTGTGGGTGGAGCTTAGCTAAAGATGGGCTGGCATAGCTAAAACTGGAGTCATGTTTGTTGACAATTTGATAAACATAGCAGCAACACCCACCAGTCAAATTTGTTTCAAAATATTCAACAGCTTAGCTATTTAGGTATCTTAAAGTTTACATTGTGCGAAGTCAGGTTTCAAAGTTTCAAACAGATTCCAACACTCATAAAAAGTTGGCGGAGCTTAGCTAGAAATGGGAATGGCATAGATTGAAAATGATCCCTCTAAACAGGGAGGTGAAAATACTAGATAGTATACAGCTTGACATAGTCCAGTATGATGAATATGCTTTTTGTCATTTGTTCCAGTTACGCGCACTGATAGCTAAAAGTATGTGCCAGTATCAGGTGCTGCGGATAGATGACCCAAAGCTGGAGAATGGACATTCTGTTGACCAGTGTGTGGAGATTCTGACCTTTATCAGGCTCATCCTGCAGCTCATTCTACCCAAAGAGAAGCTCTGCTGGCTGGTTTATAACGGTAAGGCAACACGCTGTTATTAAAGGGATGCTAATCTCATCTCAGATGTTGTATTGTACTGATAGATTATGGTGCCTAGATTCCATATCATTGATATCCTGTCACATTTCCTTATCTGTATCAGAATTATCTGCTTTGTAATATCACTCAAACGTTGAACAGTGAGCGCCACCATTTTGTCTTCTCAAGCGAGTGTGTGTGATGTTATGCAAGTGGCAATGTATTACATTCTTTGTTGTGTAATACATATCCCGTTGAATAGTTTGAAACTAATATGACTGCAAGTTGTTGCTGCCTATGGCAGAAACAACTTGCAGTCAAATTAGTTTCAAAATATTTAACAGCTTACCCATATTATTTCTTTTATATAAATTGCCAAGCTATAGCTGGCGCCTCTATGACTGAGCATATATACTGAGGCGGGCAAGCTTGTTTTTTTCTGATTGGTTGAAAAGTAAATCATGACAGCTATCATAGGGTGTAGAAATGTACCAACATTTAGCTACGAAAGCCTGAATATCTTTCCTTAGCGGCATAGTATAAAACTTAAAATTACTTGCATAGTTTGTGAGTGGCATATTAGATCACGTGAATAGCTAGAGAGATGAGGTTAGTTATCCTTTAAGCTTTTAACACACAGGCTGGACACAAACAACTTTTGCAGTGGCCATGAGAAATGTCCACCATGAATTAAAGGGTTAATCTCAATTCCTTCTTATATACCCATTGATTGATTGTTTTGATTCAATCTATTACATATATACATTAGCATCATGTGTACCTTCATAAATCATATTAGTTCCAAGGTTTAGCCATTTAGCCACTGAAATTCCACTGTCTCAATCTCATGACAACTATACTTGAAAGCTGTTGATTATTTTGAAACTAATTCAACTGGATTCAGTTTCTGCCATAACAGGCCCCAGGGATTCTGCCATAATAGGCCCCAGGGTTTCTGCCGTAACAGGTCCCAGTCCAATTTGTTTCAATGTTCAATAGAATATTTCTTACATCGTAAAGAATTTGTTGTTTCTGGACTGTAAGGGGGAATCACCTAGTACTTTTGAAGCCAGAGATAATGGTGTGTTGAAAATTTTGAAACTTATTTAACTGAATCCCATTGCTGTATAGAAAACTGAGTTAAGTAGGAATTGTCTTATCCATTCAACCACTTAGCAATCTGTTCATCCATAACCGTCTTAAAGATCTATTTATCTTTCCATCGTTTTGAAACTTTTATGAATTAACTGTGTTATTGAGTTCATCCCTATAGAATAAATATTACACGCCATTTAGCCATCTTGAAAATTGGTTGAAGGGACCCAGAGATTGCAGCAATTCTGATTCTTTCTTAACCCTTTGAATGCTGAAGTCCCAGAATCTCAATTTCAAAGTCAGTACAGTAGGTAAAATGTTAAATATTTTGAAACTAATTTGACTGGCAGCAACAGCTTTCCAGTAAAATTAGTTTTAAAATATTCAATGTACGGTTTATTAAATTTTAAATGATTTTTCAAATCAGGCTTTCAGCCTCCAAGGGTTAATGGATAATGTTATGTCTTTCTTTTCGTTGGTAGGTACGATTCACATCTACAACATCTGTAGATATTTGATGACGCTGACACACTCCACAAAGGTATGGATATTAGTATTAGCTCACCTGACCATATGAAAAGGCACCCATCTGTCCATTGTCCATCCATACATAAATCTTTTATTTAATAGAGGGATCTGATCTGTCACTCGAGTATCTGATGTCATAATAAATTACGTCACTAGTTAGGTGACATCATAATCATAATGATGTATAGCTGTATCACGAGAAATAAAAAATTCAGTCCCTAATGTATGGGACGAATTTACAATTTAATAAACATTCTATTGAATATTTTGAAAGTAATTTGACTGTGACCTGTTGTTGCCATAGGCCATAGGCAGCAACAGGCCCCATTCAAATTAGTTTCAAAATATTTAACAGTCTACTTATAAAGTTACGTTGAAATTTATATTCTGGGAATTTAGGTTTAAAAGTTCCAAATCTATTCAAACACACGTAAAAAGCTTAACCAGAAATGGGCGTGACATAGCTAGAAATGGACGCCTCTATTATTCACTATCAAAAGAACGGTGGTTCTTTAAGACAGATGATGTTTTAACCGCTTGTCATACAGAACCATCTTTTGGTTCAAAAGTTAGGTGGTCCTTTCAAGCAGATCTTACTGTATGCACCTGTACGCATATTGCAGACATTGGAGTACCTGTTGTGGGCGAGTATGTGCATGGAGACGTCTGTACCTCTGATGACCATGAAGTATCTTCCCTGGCGCACCACCCTGTACACTGCTGTCTGTCAGTGTTATCATGACTGCAAGGCTGGAGAACATGCCGAGGTAAAAGTTAACTGTGTGATGGTCAAACCAGTCAAACACAACTTCTCTAATTGTCGTGCGGAGTGTCCATTTGCAGACCAAGAGAAGGAAAATTGACCACTGGAATGACTGGCTCGATAACCGAGCCAGTCATTCCAGTGATACATTTTCAAAAATACTCTTCGCTTGGTCTACAAACTCTACATTCACTAAGCAAAATGGTAAATTTTCTTGACGAATCTGACCAGTTACATCATGTATGAACAAATGCCAGACACATGTATCTGTCGATATGTGAGTAAAATATTCGATAATCACAAATGAGATCAACACACTGTTATTGAGTTTATAATCATGATCTTGAATTTGTAAATGCACAGGTCGAAATATAGCCTTTGTACATGCACAATGCAGGTGAAATATGGCTGGTGTAGGTCACTTTGCCATCATGCGTGCACTTGGTGTATGTACATTTCTGAATCATATGCTATTACTTGGCTTTCAGCCTGTTTAATATTTCTCGATACAAAGACACGTGTAATATTCAACAAAAGATTTTCATTGGTTAGATAACATGTAAGAAATATTTTCATTGGTTACATAACATATAATATATATTACGTAGATATGAAATACGTATGTAAATTTGCTTGATAGATGCAGAAATATTAAATGTTGGGCTGAAAAGTAATTTCAAGTTCAAAATGAGGCTGTTTTGTTTGTCAATATTTTTTTGTCGCATTGGTCAGAACTCTTAGCATGTGATGCGCCACGGCGACGAAAATGAACAGCACAAAATGGTGCAATCAAACGAGTTTCAGGGACTGACATTATTGGAAAATTTGTCAAAATATCAATTTTAGTTGATAAATAGAATCTTAAACTCAGTCCCATTTAATATCACTATTATCAAACGTGTCAAAAATTATCACATTGCACTCGCTAAAGCTTGTACAAGGCTATAATTTATGACTTGCATAATAATAGTGATATTAAATGGTACCTCGTTTCAGATCATCTATATATCAGTGTGTCTTGTGCATGCTAAATGTATTGTGATGTATATATTTTGATCTTTCTCATCAGTCCTTTGCTCGCCGGTGTCTCACCAAGATTGCAGAACTCAGTGAGTTTGAGAAAGTGAGCAATGAGCCGGCTAACTCACATAATTTGGCACTCTTTAGACAGGCTAATGCTAAGGTATGCTATTTTATCTAACCAGAAGATCTATGTTAAAATATGCAATATAAGCCAATAGCAGTACTATAACTAGAATGTGCAGTCGATGGCAGACCTCTGTAAATCCCCCACGATTTCACCAAATTTAATGTTTTGCACATACATGCTTGTCCCCACACCCCTTAACCACCTTGAGAGCAGATCCTGATGTAAGTGTCTCACAATCCACAATCATATGGGTAACTCACAAAACAAATCTGTTTGAATTTCACTGAACGATTTAAGTGGAGATATCGGATTAGACGGAGGTGATTGAAATGTATCGCCGCCTTTGCTTCAAAATGTGTGGGGAAAATATAACCAATATATATATATATATATATATATATCTGTTTTCAATAAGTGGCCTTTAGGGTTGCTGGATATTGGTTCTTCGAACATAATTTGGCTAAGATTTCTACGCAACCATGAAAATATGGTTTCTGTTCATTAAAGTTCAAGTTTAACTTTTTAATTGTCATGATTGGTCAATGAAATTGAAATTTTTGTTTAGTAAGAGTAAATTTGCAGGCCAAGAGGATGATTTTTGACAATTTACCACTGAAATGGCTGGTTCGGTTATGTAGCCAACCATTCCAGTGGTAAATTGTCAAAAGTCATCCTCTTGGTCTGCAAATAGACATTTATGAAGACCACTGTAAAAGCTGACATCACCATTTAAAGTGTTAATGCCAGAATCAGCGGGCTAATAAGCTGCGTATGTTATGCTCTCAAGCTTGTAGTGTAGAGCTTGGATACATGATAATCCATCAATAATGTTTGAGATGTAACATATCCTAGGTTGCATCATAAGTTCTCTAAGTCATACTTGAGTCAAATTCGACTCCTAACCATAGTTAGCTATAGCTAACTAAAAACCAGTCGAACTTCAAATAGTTAACTAGCTAGTCAACTATAGTCAGTCAACCGAGCACCTGACCTCGGTTCAGATGGTTAGTCCGATATTTGCGTAAATTTCAAAATGGCGGAGACCGGGCACTTGGCATGAATAAATGCATATAAAAGTGTAAATATTTCATTAAATAACTTAAGTTTGATGAAATTATTCATTGTATGTCAATGTTCCCAAGCCCCTATTCATTCCCACTTTTGATGTCTTAGCGGACAAAAATAACCCATTTTCGTAGGTCATCAAAACGGACGACATAAAGGGTTAATGGAGACTGGTACCCGGCTCCAAATTTTCGGCAATAGTAATTCAATAGGGAACCGGGTACCAACGAAGTATAGTCGACTACGATCAAGTTCGACTGGGCATAGCAACTGCGCATGATCAGTAAACCAATAAAACTGACTATGATTAGCGAGTCGAACTTGACCCTGATATCATTGTCACAAAGGGCCTATTCAGATGGCAGTTTTCATGATGTATGGTTTTTGGAAGCATGTTTTCTATTTAAGAGGGTGAACATTAAATTTGCATGAAGGTACGTGAAGCAGGAAAATTCACTGATTTCAGACCATGTTAGGTTTTTGTCAAAAGTGTATCCGATTGGGTCATCTTTCATGAAGGAGTTTTTGTACACTGCACATCATGGCAGTAACGTAAGTGTGTCTTAACCCTTACCGCTCTGATGTCAAAATTAAAAATTTGTAAATTAAAGCAAAATATAAACTGGTGTTTATTTTTCAACAAATTTGGTGGAAGATGGTGCTGTCATCGACAGCAACATCTTCCACCAAAATTGTTGAAAAATGTACACTAGTTTCTTTGCTATTGACACCGTAAAAGATAGAATATTGACATCAGTGTGCTAGGGTTAATAAATTTGCAATGAAAACTTCCATTCTAATTGCTCCAAAGTAAGCATCAATTGGATTTAATTTGCACAAGGGTATATATAAAAAGTACCTATGTTGTAATATTTGTGTATAATCTCATAAATTGTATTTGATGCAGATGAATATAATGATATTCAAGCGTGTCGCGTTTGAAAGTCGACGACGACCAAAAGGCATTCTAAGACCTCGGCAAAGATCTAATCTGAAGGAAGTCGCTATGGTACGTTACCTCGGTGATATGGCTTGGATATTTTATGATTTGTTTTACCCTTTTAACCCCCAAATTAGTTCAAGAAAATTTCAGTTTTCTGGTAAGAAATGTACATTCGTAGAGCAAGAGGTTATTTTTGAAAATTTACCACTGGAATGACTGGCTCGAGAACCGAGTAGTAAATTTTCAAAAGTATTTTTCTTTCGGTAAGCAAATGAACATTTCTCAAGAACACTGCACAAGCCAATTTTGGCCGGTTTAAATGTTAAAGGGTTAACGGATACTTAAGATTCAGTGTCTTATTTTGTTCGATACATGTCACACGATTGCCTTGCTTTATAGGGTGTAGGGAAAGTAAAACAAAGGGATTATATATATTGCTATGGTATTGGCATCGATGGTATGTCATTTGCATTAGGCCAACGTGTTGTCAGTTTGGATTATTCATACCTTCTCTAAATTGACTGCAGTATATTTTGAAACCTGTTGCTGAATGCTGTTGCTATCCTTGACAGCTTGTCATGAAAACAACATTTCACTTCAAGAGTATACTTACCTCCCTAATACTTTTGATATTGCTAAATATTGGCTTTCACTCAATAAACACTCAGATTTAAAACAGTTAGGTGCCCCTACTGGGCAGGGAGTCAGAGCGTAGTCTGGCGGATGCCAGCCCCACCACCGCGCATGCGCAGACTAGCACTGCCTCTTTGCTAGATTATTGGCAAAGAGATCACACATGTTTTTTTGTTCAATAGCTTTTCGCTCTCTTAAACTGTTTAAGTGGTGTTTGTTTGGAGTGTTAGTCACTTTTTTGGATGGCGGATAGGAATACGTCGCCACAGGAGGACGGAGGACCTTTAAATCAGGTGACTTCTAGTAAAATTAGCGAGTTTTCTTCCCGGTGTATTGTGTTTCCGGGACTCGCGTTTACCGTGATAAGCGCCTTAGTTAGTTGGTTTAGGTCAACTCGGTGCTACCTAGGACTAATTTCTCTTTCTGTTTCTGTCCACAGGTCTGTATGACGCTAGGTTGTGACGTCACAGTACCAGAGAATTAGTATTCTCTCCACCATGGTTCCATTTCCTACTAACACTGTTAGGTTATCTAACCAAATGAAAAATTATGCCCAGTGAGTTGGAGGCCTGGTATAAAGGTCTTCTCACTTTGCCCTCTTGTTCCAATTCCTTCCCCATGAGGTGGAGAGAGTTAAGAGGCGTGCTGATGGTGGAGTTTCCGGTTCGTTACGTTGGATGGTTTGTCTATACAAAGTGTCAGGTATCTAGTTATTGATAATGTGGTGATGTTAATTATTGTAAACAATCAAAGGGAGATAATTAACATTTTTGCCAGTAAAGAGTTATCTATATGTATCTGATGGTTGTGTAGTCAACTTATCCATTCAGCATACAATTCGTCTTTGCACTTGGATGTTTTGTTGGGATCGAATTTTTCCTGTCACGGGATTAATGACGTCATAATCAGCTGGCTATGTATTTATTAGCAATTCAAGCGCTAGGCTGGTTTTTGATGTATATTGATCTTTATGATCGTTTTTCCTTCTCCTTGAGTTGGATTGAGTTTCTAAGCTTAACTAGTTGCTCATACTCCTTGTCCTTTGCCCTGTTTCAGGGACCGGGTTGCGCGTCCTGTGGACGTTTTATGCATGTGAAGTTCTGGCCGCATCTGTGTTATCGATGTAGCCCTTGTGGTCCATTGATTAATTGTGACATATGTAAGCACTGGGGGGGCGAGTTAATGTCCGAATTCTTGTGCTGCTTACAGGCGACGGACAAGGTGGTAGTGGAGGAGAAGAAGAAGAAGCGGAAACGAGAGGTTGTAAGTAAGAAGGGTAAGGGGAAGGTCTCGTCCGCGGTGGATATGGAGACCTTCCGGACCGAGATGTTGGGAGAGATGAAGAGGACAATAAAAGATTTGGTTCCAGGGTTGCTTCGTGGCATGCTTCCTGGACCAGATCCTTTATTGTCCTCATCATCGGCTTCGGAGCAGGTAATCCCCGCCTCTGGATCGATTTTCCTTAGTCCGCTTCCGTTGTCCGACGATTCAGAGGTGGCCCCATTAGAGGGGGCGTTCCACGGCCCTGGCAGCAGGCTTATTGCCGCGCCGATAGGGGACCGTGGACGGTTGTCGCTGGAACCCGCTGGCTGCTTATCAGTCCAGGGGTATCCGCACGCCGCGGTGGCCAGTACCTCCTATGGCACCGTTCCTGGTCAGCCCGGGTTAGCTCTCTTTGCTGACCCGGGGTCTAATCTTTCTGACCAGGGTGATGAGGATTACCTGCTAGGGTCGCCGTCTGACGACGCGGACATGGATGAAGACGTTTGTGCACCCCTCGCGGGGAATACAGGCGCTTTTTTCCACGGTATTACTCACCCTGGAGTAAGGTCCGCGGTTCAGGTGGTGGCCCAGGGCGCTGCTGATGGCCAGCGGTACCGCATACCTCGGCTTGCCGAGAGTGTAGCTGGTGCTGGCCGGGCCCGTGGTAGGGCTATATATACCCCGCGCTCTACCGCGGTGCCTGCTCCTGGTCAAACCAGTGATATTCTCATGCCGGTGCTGTCAGGCCCGCATGTTTTCCCTGGCTTGCCAGGTGTATCAGCGTACCCGCCGTCAAGCTCTACTGCTTGCGCTCAGGAGGAAGACGAAGGACCCCGTCTTGTAGAGCGCTCGCAGTTAGCCACGGAGGAGGATTGGTATGACGCTTGCCAGTGGTTGGTGAGCGTTAGGCCTGATCTGCCCGTGGAGCAGTCGGCTAGCCACCGTGTTCACACGCCGTGGTTAGCTGGGAAACCAACTGCTAACGCTATGCCTTCTCTGCCGCTGGCGGAGCATGTCGTTGACATGTTCAAGGCGGCGGAGGCGTCCATTAACACGAGTGGACGTCTCGCGAAGGCCCCTCGCGAGGTGGCCAGGCGTTGTCGCATCGTGCCCCTGGACTACCAGCGGTACGGTGTGGTACCCAAGCCCAGCGTGGATGACCGCGCGGCTTTGGGTGAGGATACGCGGCCAGGATCCCGTTCTGACGCGGGGGTCTTGTGCGCGAACGCGTTGCGTTCGGCGAATACCGCGTTGCGTGATGCGGAGGAGAGTGGGAGGGCTTCGATTGCCGCTCTGTCCCACGTCTCCCAGCTGTTACAGGGGGTAGTAACGGCATCCGCGTCGCGCCAGCCAGGCCCGCTCGCGGTCCAGCGAACCATCCAGGATGGTATTAACCTGGCGCTGGACTGTATGACGCGGGCGGTGACCAGGAGTGTCAGGGCAAGACGCACATTTGCCCTGGACAATCTGTGCCCGTCTCAGGACCTGTATAATAGGCTACTCCGTACGCCTATGACGGGTCCTGGTCTTTTTGGAGGTGAGGGATGTCGCCACCTCCAGGAGACGGTCACCCTGGTGAATAACCAGAGGGCGCTGCGCGAACAGTTTGAGGTACTGCGTCGTGCTAACGTTCGCGCCGCGGCCCCTGCGTATCGTCCCCTGCAGGCTCGAGGTGGTGCTGGCCAAGTCAGAGGCCAGCCGCCGTCGCAGCGCCGGCCTCGGCTGCGTGCGATTCGGCCAGCAGTGAGGGGGGCGCAGGCTCCTCAGCCGCCGTCAGCCAGGCAGCCGCCCGTGCACCGAGGTGCGCGCGGGGCGGGGCGGGTCGCGCGAGGATCTGGGCGTGGTTATCGTTCCTGACAGGGCGCTTACCGCGGTAAGGACCACGCCGGTGTGTATGGCGACGGAGACAGTGCCGCTCTTGCATGCCTTGTGTCCACCGCGGTCCCTAGGTGGACCGGTGGGAGGCCGGCTAGCCGACCACATGCAAGAGTGGGAACGGTTAACTCAGGACCGTTTAGTCTTGCGATGGCTTTCCGTGGGGTATCATCCAGAGTGGATGACAGGCCCGCCGTCGCGACTGTCTCTGGTGCCAGTCTGGACTCCCATTCCGAGAGATCCAGATCAAAGGTTGTGTATCGAGGAGGAGATAAATTCCCTCGTACAAAAAGGAGCTATTCAGCCGGCACAAAGGTGTCCGGGCTTCTATTCAACCCTGTTCTTGGTAACAAAACGCACCGGTGGGTGGAGACCGATTCTCAACCTCAAGCCATTGAACAAGTTCATCGAGACGCCCAGTTTCAAGATGGAAACGGTGCGCTCGGTGTTGGCGGGGTTGGAGAGGGGGATGTGGACGGCGTCGATAGATTTGAAGGACGCTTATTTCCACATCCCCATCCACAGGAGTTTCTGTCGCTTCCTGAGATTTGCATTCCAGGGCAGACAGTGGGAATTCAGGGTGTTGCCCTTCGGAATTTCCACGGCTCCTCGGGTTTTCACCCGTGTGGTTCTTGCGATCACAGCATACCTCCGCAGGAGAAGCATAGCAGTCCACACGTACATAGACGACTGGCTGTTGAAAGCGCACACCCGGGAAAGTTTGTCCGCCAATCTGGAGATTGTTTTGAAAATTCTCACAGACTTGGGCTGGATGATCAATTTCCCAAAATCAGAGCTGACTCCATCCCAGAAGTTTGTTTACCTGGGGATGTTCTTCGATCTGGAGACAGGATATGTTTATCCTACTCAGGAGAGAGTTCAAATACTCATCTCGTTGATTCAGTCAGTGTGCGACAGTCGTCATGTCCTGGCACGGGTTTACTTGAGAATGCTGGGGTTGATGGTTTCGTTGGAACCAGTCATTCCTCAGGCCGCCTTACGCAGGCGGCCGATCCAGTTGTTTCTCATGACACAATGGACCCAGAGTACAGGTTCGCTGGACTCGAATGTGTCAGTGTTGGCGCCTCTGATTCACCACCTGCAATGGTGGTTGAATACAGAGAATCTCTTACCGGGGGTTTTGCTAACCCCTCCCCACCCTCAGGTGACTGTGTATACAGATGCATCGATGGAGGGCTGGGGAGCTTGCCTGGAAGAATCCACGATATCAGGGCTTTGGAATCTGGAACAGTCACAGGAACATATAAATCTACTGGAGCTAAGAGCAGTAGTCCTGGGCCTGGAACATTTCTTACGGAAAGTTCAGGGCAAGATTGTTCTTATTCGTTCAGACAACTCAACAGTTGTGACTTACATAAACCGCCAGGGCGGAACGAAGTCGCCCAGTCTCTGTATGATGACATGGAAACTGCTTTGTTGGTGTCTGGATCACCAGATTACCTTGAAAGCAGTTCATATTCCGGGAAGGTTAAACCTGCTAGCAGACTCATTGAGCCGAAGGATGAGTGTTTTACCCACGGAATGGCAACTAAATCAATGTGTGGCGGATCGTCTGTTCGACCATTGGGGGAAACCCAACATCGATTTGTTCGCAACGAAGAAGAATGCGAAGATGACGACGTACGTCTCTCCGATTCCGGATCCAAGCGCTTTCGCAACAGATGCGTTAGCTATCAGCTGGGGGAGAATGTATGCATACGCATTCCCTCCAGCAATCCTGATTCCAAAAATTCTTCAGAAAATCAGACAAGAGGAATGCCAAGTGCTTCTGATCGCCCCGGATTGGCCAAGCCGATCATGGTATACGGATCTGCTGGACCTTCTGGTCTGCAATCCGGTTCCTCTGCCTCTGATGGACGATATTATCTTCCAGGGCAAGGCCCTTCACAACAATCCGTCAATGTTCAGATTGACTGCATGGATGTTGTCAAGGAATCTAGAATTAAGGAGGGCTTTTCTGAGCAAGCAGCCATGTTTATGGCCAAAGCCAGGAGGGGGTCAACCTCCAGAGCATATAATTATAAAATCAACAGATTTGCAGAATGGTGCTCAAAAAGATGTATTGATCCAATGGATTCATCTATTCAAGTAGTAGCTGATTTCCTCTGTCACCTCTATGATGCCTATAGCCTCAAGCCTAACTCTATTGCTGGTTATAAGTCAGCATTAATGTCTGTTATTCCTTGCTTGGCTAAGAGGGGAAGTGATGAAGTAAATACATTGAATGTATTAATTAAAGGCATGGGCAATCTAAGACCAAGGAATCCTCCTGTGATTCCGTCTTGGAGTTTATCGCTAGTGCTTCAAGTACTAGGTGATAAGCCTTTTGAACCACTTAGTTCCATTTCTATGAAACTATTAACACTGAAGACTGTGTTTTTAATTGCTGCGGCCTCGGCTAGGCGTAGGAGTGAGATTCATGCCTTATCAGCCGAGGATGACCGTTTTGTGGTTTCAGGGGAAGGCCTTAAGCTGCTACCTAGGATTAATTTCTTGGCTAAAAATCAGTCGTTGAAATATCCAGGTCAACCTATTATTTTGCCTGCTTTAACTAGATATGATCCTAATTCTAAAGCATGGTGTCCCGTCCGGGCGCTGCGCCGGTACAAACAACGTACGGCGGCATGGCGCACCGACCAGTCAGCGTTATGGTTGTCATATATTGAACCCCATGGGAGGGCTTCTAAGGATACCATTTCCAGGTGGATTGTGGAATGCATTCAGTTTTGCCATAAATCCGCCACCGGGAAGCAGGTTGACGTGGCCAAGGCTCACAGTGTCCGCGGCGTAGTGACATCCACGGCCCTATTTAATGGGGTCCCTGTGGATGATATTATGTCGGTGGCTCAGTGGCACTGTGAGTCAAGTTTTACAGACCATTATCTCCGTGACACCTCTAATCCTCTCGCCTTGTCGGTTTTGAAAAAATAAATCGGTTTATATTTTTTGAGGTGATTTCCTCATTACTTATATATATCACAATTAATTTATGGGAACACCCACTTTTTTGGCCCTGCATCAGTCTTTACCGATGGGAAGATGATGTCTGCAGCCATTTTCAACAAGGTCAGTCTTGTTCATGTGTTGTCCGTTGTTGATTGTATTGTCACGATTACCCGTTATTAATATGGTGATGGTTTGTGTATTTGTGTGGTTCATTGTTGAGAGTTACGAAAATGGAGCTTTTTCGTCTCTGTCCTGTAGTACATGGCACTTGTACGTAGAGAGCGTATAGGACATTGAGGTCAGTCGACTCTTCCTCCCAGGAAGGAGGGGGGGGGAGCGCATATGACATTCGGTCATCTCTCATACATCGGTCGTGTTATCCGATGGTTAGTCAAATCCTGACTGTTTTTTCTTACAGTTTCAGAAGTTTAAGTGCCTTAAACGCAGAAAAGCGTATTGGGATGAGCTGGTCTTTTGACCTCGCCTCCCTCCCGCCAGATTCACTTTCGAATTCTGGCAATATCAAAAGTATTAGGGAGGTAAGTATACTCTTGAAGTGAAATAAACGAAATCTAGGATTTCTTTTTTCACGAGAGAGTTGATACTTACCTCCCTAGATACGGACCCGGCCTCTCCACCCCACAGAGGCTCGGTCTTCAGGCTCTTAATAGTTGCATGTGTGTCAGCCAATAATCTAGTCAGAGGAAGTGCTAGTCTGCGCATGCGCGGTGGTGGGGCTGGCATCCGCCAGACTACGCTCTGACTCCCTGCCCAGTAGGGGCACCTAACTGTTTTAAATCTGAGTGTTTATTGAGTGAAAGCCAATATTTAGCAATATCAAAAGTATTAGGGAGGTAAGTATCAACTCTCTCGTGAAAAAAGAAATCCTAGATTTCGTTTAGGTTGCTGCAGCATAGTTCAGCAGTTTCTAGAGAATGTTCACTTTTTCTTCCAGCCTTTTAGAGATGTGTGTGAAAACCGATTGTATGAATTGTCTTTTGATATACAGTACCTGTATTAAGTTATCACCTTAGGGGGCACAAAGAATTGGTCACTCTAGACAGGTGGTCTCTTAATACAAGGTATCTGATCCGTCACTCATGTATCTGTTGTCATAATTAATTTCGTCACATGTTAGCTGATGTCACAATCATCAGAACATAGACTGTCTATCATGACCTGTGCGAATTGTATGTCTTTGAGATGAATTTACAATTTAATAAACATTAATAGAGTTCTGCTGTATAGCTTCTAACTAATTTGACTGTTGCTGCCATAGGCAACACACACACACACACACCCCTCAGTCAAATTAGTTTTCAAGTATTCAGCAGCTTACCTGTATAGTTGCCATGAAATTTAGATTCTGGTAATTCAGTTATCAAAGTTTCAAATTGCTTCCAACATGCATAATAAGTGAGTAGATGTTAGCTAGAAATGAGCGGGGCACAACTCTAAACAGACCCTCCATACCAGTGAAATGAGCGGGGCACAACTCTAAACAGACCCTCCATACCAGTGAAATGAGCGGGGCACAACTCTAAACGGACCCTCCATACCAGTGAAATGAGCGGGGCACAACTCTAAACAGACCCTCCATACCAGTGAAATGAGCGGGGCACAACTCTAAACGGACCCTCCATACCAGTGAAATGAGCGGGGCACAACTCTAAACGGACCCTCCATACCAGTGAAATGAGTGGGGCACAACTCTAAACGGACCCTCCATACCAGTGACTTGCTATAGGATATGATTTTAGGGGACAGAAGATGTAGATTCTTAACACTTTAATGGCTAAATTTGTTAAAAAAATTACAATATTTAATTTTTGAATGTCCATGTGCAGGCAAAGAGAAGCCTATTTTTGAAAAAAATTACTGGAATGACTGGCTGGGTTATCGAGCCAGTCATTCAGGTGGTAAGTTTTTAAAAAATAGTCTTCTCTTTGCCGGCACATGGACATTCCTCGAGGCCACTGCACAGGCTTCTTTGCCCTTTAATGGTCAAGCTGAAAGCCAGCCAAAGATGGCTTCTGGAGTGCTCCTGAGGAATGTCGATTTGCAGATTAAGAGAAGACTATTTTTTTTTCATTTTACCACTGGAATAACTGGCCCAGTCATTGAGCCAGTCATTTCAGTGGTTACATTAATTTTAAGGAATTAGGTTCTCTTGACCTGCAAATGGACATTTTTAACGAGAAGATTGAAATTTTATTGACTAAATGTAACCATTAAAGACTTAAGCCATCTTCTGGTTCCAAAAGTTAGATGATCTCTTGCTCAGGTCTGACCGTATGCATTTTGTAATAAATAATTTTCTTATCACACATACACTGCTCTGTATTTCTGCGCAGACTCCCTGGCCTCGTACCCCGACTGAGAAGATGCTAAGTGAAATGTTCGAGGGCAGTGCCTCACAGTTTCTCTGTATTTTGGAGGCGCTGAATGACAGCAACAGGCGACTGTTAGCGACAGGATCACCTGCCGTGGATAATGACATTGATATCCTCGACGTCTATGCTGAGCTGTTTATGGCTGCACAAGAGCTATTGGCAGGTATGCTCACTGACACGTTTCACAAATTTACCGATTTCTTGCAAAAATTAAATACTTTGTTCGTATTCTCACACATTATTAGATAAAACTGATAACTTGAATTTTATATTTTTAGATTTTACAATGAGTTATTTAAAAGACGTATTGATAATACCACATTTCTTGTCAATATGAACCAGTGACAGTGAATTATATATCTATTATTCAGGTAGCCTATAGGTAGTAATTATCTGGTGTTCATTTTAAAAGCAACTGTTGATGAAAACTTATCTAGCTAGGCATTCCAGCGGTACATTTCCAAAAATAGTCTTCTCTTGGTCTGCAAATGAATATCTCTCAAGACCATTGCAGAAGCCATTTTTGGCCGGCTAGTGCTTAAAGGTAAAGGCACATATCTTGACTCCATATGGCAGATAGGCTGTCTCTTGCAGCTTGACTGTATATAATTAAAATGTAATGTATTTCATGTCTTAATACAGGTGGAGGTGGCCACACCAGTCCTGGATCCAAACCTCGTGCTACAATTGCTAATCAGGTTCAACTCAACTGTATTACACAGAAATCATTCAATGAGATGATTGCACAAGGTTAGACACACACAAAAAAATCATTTTTCTTCTAGTCTCGTAATGGACCTTTCCAGTTTTATCCCACCCACATCTAGCTAAGCTCCACCCACACCTCGCTCATGTTGGGATCGATCAATCGCTGAATTCCCTTTCTACTTCGAATAATACTTACCAGATGTACTATTATGATAATGTCTATTATCTAGTCTAGCTCAAAATAAACAATTAAAACTCTGTCCGGGAATTACCATAGCCCCAGGTACCGAGTCAATTCCCAATCACAGTCAGATTCGTCTGTTTTGCTCTCCATGCTAGTCTTGTTTTTTTGAGCTCATTAAAATTCGCAATTTCAACGAAGTTAGCAGTTTTCTGGTTTATTCATTGCTGGAAGGATGGAAGAGAAAGGAAACCATCTCAGGGGCAGGTTGTATCAATCTAGAATTTATACATTCGTGCCGTAATGAATGATTTAATTTTCCTTAAATTGGCACATTGTTTTAAAATGGTAGCCATTCTTGGAGTCGGTCCGGTACCCTTAACTGTTTAAGCATTATGCGGGTACTCGGTTAATTTCTCTAGCGACTCGGTTCCTTCCAAGACGGATGCGCGCTTAGCCAAGATGGCGGTGCCCATGAGTTATGTTTGCCTTCGGCTTGGCGTATCTGTGCACTCTAATTGTGCCGATCTTTAGTCTTCACTTCATTGTTGAAGGTGTTTGTAGCGATCAGTCGGTTTTTCTTGGTTATTTTAACGGTTAGTTAATTACCAAGCCGTGTTTATTAATTTTCACTCTAAAAATTTTCAAATATCTCCTGCCTTAAGTCTTGATTATCATTAATTTAAGAGAAAGTTAATGTTTCTAAGTAATTTTAGATTACAATCAAGTCATTGTGCGTTTGCTCATTATCTATGTCATGTGCAGCATTTTAATTCTTGCTTTGTGTTCGCAGAGGGCTAAAGGCCTGGATACTTTGTGTACCAAATGCAATCGCTTCATGAAACGGAGATTTGCTGGTCACCACTGCATAGCTTGCGCGAAGTGCAAGGTGGGAAGTCTGTGTGATGTTTGTGTGAAGTGATCGTCGGATTTAGTGGCGGAGTTCGACCGTGATCGGCGTGCGCGACTGGACAGAATCGCGAGGGACAAGGTGGCCAAGGCAGATCAGGCATCCAACAGAGGCTTGGAGGAGCGCCTGAATGAGAGGATGGACTTGGCTTTGGGTGTATGGGCGGCCCAGTTTAAAGCCATGTTTGAGTCCCTGCAATCCACGATCCCGTCGATGCAGGCTGGTGCAAGACTACCCTTCGGTGGTCCGGTCAGTGCTGCGGAGGGTGTTGCACCTGTACCTCCTGTTGTGTTGGCTCAAGAGTCGATGGCAGAGGAGGAAGAGCTTTTGCTCATGGAGGATTCCGGTATGCCGGATCTTTCCGCGATAGCTGTACCTGGTACATCCCAAGGTTCTCCTTCGGGTTATATACGGGTTTGCCAGCTGGGTGGTGATGTTGACGTTCAGTCGGGCTTCTTCCATCTGGATTTTGTTCAGCCCATGCTGCCGTTGGAGTCATGTTTGACGGCTTCTGACGGCATCCCGGCGCCTGTGGTTACGGGTTCTATTGGATTTCCATTGGCCACCATGAGTAATGCGACTGTGATCCCGGCTCCCGTGCTGGAGCCGATGGATTTCATTGAATCGGTGTCCGGCAAATCGTTGGATACTGGAGCCACGAGTGCACGGTCTGCGGGCGTTGTTTACACTAGTAAGCAAGTTCGCAGTCCTCAGCATGGATCGTTGGTGTCTGTCTCATCCAAGGGCGAGAAAGAAGATGAGAACGGCAGTCCCTTGTTGGATGAGTCGTCATCTTCCACCGAGGCTGAATGGGTGCAGGTCCTTGAATGGATGTCCGGCCGTCTAGGGTTGGCATCAGATCACGGATCTCAGCCCGATCCGGCAATGGAGCGGATGTCAGAGCGAGTGGCTAGCGCTCTGTCCAGTGGCTCTTTGGCCATGCCTGCTCTGTCTTTGGATACGTTGACCTCTGACATGTTGGAGGTGGTGGCGTATCGTATGGTCCAGCCGGACTTTACACTTCCGAAGGCCCTGAAAGGGATTAGGAGTAGGGTACATTTTCCGGAGCAAGCCTATCATCAGTATGCCCGAGTGCCACGGCTTTCCGTCGGGGAGAGAGTGGCAGCAACATTGTCAAGTAAAATATTTAGCAGAATGTTTATTAAATAGCAAAGACATACAATTCGTACGTGTCAGACTATTAAGCGTTAAAGACAGAGTATTTTGAATCATTCATGACATCATGATTATGACATCAGCATACACGTCACTTTGTTGATTATGATGTCATATGATAGATGGATAAACTTGGGACGGTACATTAGAGAAAAATAAGTAAAATAATGAATAATAGAGAAATGTATGAAACCTTTTTAACGCTTTTAGAGTCAAGTGGCCAAGAACAGGGTTTTATAGTAGGCTTGAGAAATGTACATTTGCATATCAAGATGTAACTGTTTTTGAAAATTTACTACCGGAGCCAGTCATTGCAGTGATAAACTTTCAAAATTAATAGTCTTCTCTTGGCCTTCAGATGGTCATTAATCAAGACCACTATAAAAGCTGGTTCTGGCCCTCTGGACCATTAATAAGTTAAATTATTGGCTCACCTGGCCAGAATGGCCACGTGAGCGCATGGCATGGCGACCATCCATCCGTCAGTCCCTCCGGCGTCCAGCCATCAACTTTTGCTTAAAAACGCTACTCATTAACCGCTTGGCGGATTTCAACCTAATTTGGCTGTAAGGACCCTATGGGGGTAGGCTTCAAAACATCTATGCATAATTTTGATTGGTCCATTTTTCCGGCAGCCATCTTGAATTTTCCAAAAAATGTTGGGAAATCATTTAAAACGCTACTCATTAACTGCTTGAACAATTTCAACCAGACTTGACTGGAAGGATACTAGTATGGTATGTTTCAAACTTATATACAGAATTTTGATTGGTAAATTTTTCTGGCGGCCAGCTTGGATTTTCTGAAAATTTGTGGAAATCACTTAAAAGCCTACTCAACAACTACTGGGCTGATTTCAATCAAATGTGGATGGGAAGAATGCTAGCCTAGTATGCTTCAGAACTTTGAATTTTGATTGGTCAATTTTTCCGGCAACCATCTTGGATTTTCTGAAAAATGGCCTGTCATTTACTGCTTGAGCAATTTCAACCAGACTTGGCTGGAAGGCTACTACGCTGGTAGATTTCAGAAATTGTATACAGAATTTTGATTGGTCAATGTTTTTGGCAGCCATCTTGAATTTCCTGGAAAATTGCGGGAAATCGTTTAAAACGCTACTCATTAACTGCTTGCACAATTTCAACCAGGCTTAGCTAGGAGGATAGTATGCTGGTATGTTTCAAAACTTGTATGCAGAATTTTGATTGGCCATTTTTTCTGGTGGCCATCTTGGATTTTCTGAAAACTTCTGGAAATCACTTAAAAGCCTACTTCTCAATAATCACTGGGCCGATTTCAATCAAACCTGGATGAAAGAACCCTAGCATGGTGTCATTCAGAACATGTTTACAGAATCTTGATTGGTCCATTTTTCTGGCAGCCATCTTGAATTGTCAAAAAAATGTCGGGGAATCGTTTAAAATGGTACTCATTAACTGCTTGAACAATTTCAACCAGAGTTGGCTGGAAGGATACTAGGATGGTAGGTTTCAAAACTTATACACAGAATTTTGACTGGTCAATTTTTCCGGTGGCCATCTTGAATTTTCTGAACATTTTGGGAAATCAGTTAACGGGCTACTCCCCATTAACCGCTTGAACTGGCTGGAATGAGCCTAGGGCAGTAGGCTTTAGACATTGCATATAGAATTTTGATTGGTCAATTTTTTTTGGCAGACATTTTGGATTTTCTGACTATTTTGGGAAATCAGTTAAAATATACTCTTCATTAACCGCTTGGCCGATTTCAACCAAACTCTGGAAAAGCTCTAGGCCCGTATTCTTCAGAATTTGTATACGGAATTTCGACAGCTTCATTTTGATGGTGGCCATCTTGGGTTTTCCAATAAATGAGAATTCATATAAAATACTACTCCTCATTAATCGCTTGAGCAATTTCAGCCAATTTTGGCTGGAAGGATCCTATTGTCATAGCCTCTAGAAATTCTATTCAGAATTTCGATAGGTCAATGTTTTGGCAGCAATCTCTGATTTTTTTAAAGTTTTCTGGAACCATTTAAAAACGATACTCCTTCAATCAGTAACCCGATTAAAAAAAAACTTGGGTGGAACAAGCCTATGACGGTAGGCTTCAATATATCAAACGAGAGTCTTGATTGGTCAATTTTTTGGTGGCCATCGTGGATTTTCCGAAAATCATCCATCATGTCTTTTTAAATGCAAATGGTTTAAATGCCAATAGTCCAGGTGAGCGCCACAGGCTCTTGCGCCTCTTGTTAAGGAAGCGCAGCACTTTTCACTTCAAGAGTATACTTACCTCCCTAATACTCTTTGATATTGCTAAATATCGGCTTTCACTCAATAAAACACTCAGATTAAAAAAGTAAGGTGCCCCTACTGGGCAGGTAGTCAGAAGACAGTCTGGCGGATGTTAGCCCCACCACCGCGCATGCGCAGACTAGTACTTCCTCTTTGCTAATTTATTGGCTGAGAGACAACTCATGTTTTCCATGCTCAGGCTTTTCCTTAAATTCTGAAAGTTTTGGCTGTGTAGAAGTTCTTTTTCACCTGGATTAATATGGCAGAACGTGTTACTACTCCAGAGGAGCGCCCAGGACCTAGCCATCAGGTGACTTCTAGTATATTTTAGCGAGTTTATCCCGTTGTAATGTGTTTCCGGGACTCGCGTTTATCATGATACGCGCCTAAAATAACTAGTATTATTTCAAAATGGCGCTATGAAATGCTAATCTCTCTTTGTGTTTTTGTCCACAGGTATCCACCTATGATTGTTTAGGACATCACATCATCAGAGAGTTTGTTTTTCTCTCCACCAAGGTTCCATTTCCTACTAACATTGTTAGGTTATCTAACCAAAATCTTTTCCCAGTGAGTTGGAGGCCTCGGATGAAGGTCTTCTCACTTTGCCCTCTTGGTCCACTTCCTTCCCCTATAAGGTGGAGAGAGTTAAGAGGTCATAATGTTGGTGGAGCGTCCGGTACATCAGATCAGATGGTTTGTCTATGCTAAAGACTCAGGTACTCTAGTTATGATATGAGGCATTTCAATTATAATTGACAATATTTATAAAATCTTACTGCCATTTATCATTGTTTATCTAATGTTTGTATAGTCTGTATAAACTATCCTGTCTAGTTAGGATGTTCTGGATATGATTACAATTCGTCCTTACACCTGGAGGTTTTGTTTAGGATCGATTTAACTTCTTATTTATGAAGTTATGACATCATAATCAGCCTTGCGCCTTACTATCAGTTAAAAGTTTTGTTCAACGCTGATTTATTATTATTAGCTTGGGTCTTTATGGCCCCTTCCTCCTTGTTTATTTCGTGTTGAGTTCTAATTCAATATCTGTAATACTCATTGTCTTCGTCCTCTGGTGTGTTTCAGAGGCCTGGTTGTCCTTCATGTGGAAGGTTTATCCTGGATAGATTCTTCCCCCATTTATGCTCCCAGTGCAGCCCATGTGGGCCATTGCTTAAATGTGAGATCTGTAAAAAGTGTGGGGGGGGGGAGCTAATGTCTGAATTTCTATCATTGCAGACCAGGGAGAAGGCTCCAGAGGAGGAGAGGAAAATTAAGAAAGAGGCTTCTGGTAAGAATGGTAAGAGGAAGGCCTCGTTCGCTATGGATATGGAGGCCTTCCGTATTGAGATGATGGGAGAGATGAAGAGGACAATTAAAGATTTGGTCCCAGAGTTGCTTCGTGACATGCTTCCTGTTCCAAATCCTCCGTTGTCCTCTTCATCTGCTCCGGAGCAGATAATCCCCGCCTCTGAATCGGTACTATTTAGAGACCTATCAGTTTTCGACCATGATTCAGAGGTGGCCCTAATAGAGGGTGAAATCCACAGTAAGAACACTGGCAGCAGGCTTGCCGCGCCGGTTGTTCGTGGTCAGGTGTCGCTGGAACCTGCCTGCTTATCAGGCCAGGATTATCCGCACCCTGCAGGCACCAGTTCCCCTATGGTACCTCTCTTGGCCAGTCTGGGTTAGCATTCTTTGCTGACCTGGAGTCTAATCTTTCTGGCCAGGAAGAAGAGGATTATCTGCTTGGTTCTCCTTCTGGCGCCGTGGCCATGGACATTGACGTACGTGCACCCCTCGCGGGGAACACGGGCGACATTGTCCACAGTACTACTCACGCAGGAGTAGCATTCACGGCGCAGAAGGTAGCCCGGGCTGGATCTGATGGCCAGTTTTATCGCATACCTCGGCTTGCCGATGGTGTAGCAGGTGCTGGCCAGGGCCGTGGTGTGGCAAAATTTTCCCCACGCGATACCACGGCGCCTGCTCCTGGTCAAGCCAGTCAGTTTGGCATGCCTGGTCTTTCAGGCCCGCATGCTTTCTCTGGCTTGCCAGGTGTATCAGTTCCTCCAGCCACATACACACCTGTGATTGCTCAGGAGGATGACGAAGGCCCTCGTCTTGTAGAGCATTCGCAGGTGGCCACGGAGGAAGACTGGTCTGACGCTTGTCAGTGGCTAATCAACGTCAGACCAGATCTTGCCGTGGATCAGTCGGCCAGTCAACTGGACCAGCGCCCGTGGCTGGCAGGAAAGCAGACTGTTACCGCTATGCCATCTTTGCCGTTAGCTGATCATATTGTTGATATGTTCACTGCGGCGGAGACATCCATTAAGGCACATGGACGTTTAGCGTAGCCCCCCCGCGAAGTGGCAAAGCGGTGCCATATTACAGCTGATCAATATCAGCTATACGGTGTAGTACCTAAGCCAAGCACGGATGACCGTGCTGCGCTGGGTGAAGATACGCAGCCGGGTTCCCGGTCTGACATGGGAGCACTGTTCAAACGTTTTGCGTTCGGCTAACACCGCGTTACGTGATGCGGAAGAGAGTTCGAGGGCGTCTATCTCAGCGCTTTCGCATGTCTCACAGTTGTTACAGGGGTTAGTAACGGCATCTGCATTACGTCAGCCTAGTCCGGAGAGCCATCCAAGATGGAATTAACTTGGCTTTGGACTGTTTAACCTGTTCTGTAACCAGGAGTGTCCAGGCGAGGCGCACGTTTGCTCTTGATAACTTGTGCCCGTCCCAGGATTTGTATAATAGGCTGCAGCGTACGCCTATGACAGGTCCTGGTCTCTTTGGAGGTGAGGGATGTAAGCATCTCCAGGAGACGGTTACCCTGGTCAATAACCAGAGGGCATTACATGAGCAATTTGAAGTGCTCTGTAGAGAGCACGTTTGCGCAGCTCCCCCTGCGTATCATCCCCTGCAGACTCGAGGTGGCGGTGGCCAGGTCAGAGGTCAGCCATCAGTCCAGCGTCGGCAACGGCCGCGTGCGCTTCGGCCAGCAGCGAGGGGGGCGCAGGCTCTTCCGGCGCAGCCAGTCAGGCAGCCACCTGCGCACCGAGGTGCGCACGGTGCGGCCCGTGGTGCGCGAGGATCTGGTCATGGTAATCGTACCTGACAGGGTGATTACCACAGTAAGAGCTACCCCAGTGCATCTGCACCAGGAGACAGTGCCACTCTTGCGCTCCTTATGTCCACCTCTCTCACTAGGTGGACCAGTGGGAGGCCGATTGGCCAACCACATGCAAGAGTGGAAACGGTTGACTTGGGACCGTTTAGTCTTGCGATGGCTTTCAGTCGGGTATCATCCCAACTGGATAACAGGTCCACCATCACGACTGTCTCTGGTGCCAGTCTGGACTCAAATTCCAAGAGATCCAGATCAGCGGTTGTGTATAGAGGAGGAAATAAATTCCCTCATACTCAAGGAAGCAATTCAACCGGCACAAAATTGCCCGGGCATCTATTCAACCGTGTTCTTGGTAATGAAAAGCACTGGAGGGTGGAGACCAATTCTCAACCTCAAGCCATTGAACAAGTTCATAGACACACCCAGTTTCAAAATGGAAACTGTGCAGTCGGTGTTGGCAGGGTTGGAGAGGGGAATGTGGACAGCTTCAATAGATTTGAAGCATGCTTATTACCACATTCCAATAGCGAGGAGTTTCCGTCGCTTCCTGAGATTTGCATTCCAGGGCAGACAGTGGGAATTCACGGTGTTACCCTTCGGAATTTCTACGGCTCCTCGGGTCTTCACCAGGGTGGTTCTTGCGATAACAGCATACCTCCGCAGGAGAAGCATAGCAGTCCACACGTACATAGACGACTGGCTGTTAAAAGCACACAACCAGGAAAGTTTATCAGCAAATCTGGAGATAGTTATGAAAACTCTCACAGATTTAGGCTGGATAATAAATTTTCAAAAATCAGAGCTGACTCGATCCCAGAAGTTTGTTTACCTGGGAATGTTCTTCGATCTGGAGATAGGATATGTTTATCCTACTCAGGAGAGGGTACAGATACTCATCTCAGTAATACAGTCAGTGTGCAACAGTCGTCATGTCCTGGCACGGGTTTATCTGAGAATGCTGGGATTGATGGTTTCTCTGGAATCAGTCATTCCTCAGGTGGCCTTACGCAGGCGGCCGATCCAGTTATTTCTCATGACTGAATGGACCCAGAGTACAGGTTCACTGGACCCAAGCGTATCAGTGTTGGAGCCTCTAATTCATCACCTTCAATGGTGGTTGAAGACAGAGAATCTCCTGGCGGGGGTAATGTTAACCCCTCCTCACCCTCAGTTAACGATGTATACAGATGCATCGATGGAGGGGTGGGGAGCTTGCCTAGAAGAATCCACGATATCAGGGCTTTGGAATCTGGAACAGTCAAAGGAACATATCAATCTACTGGAATTACGAGCAGTAGTCCTGGGCCTGGGACATTTCTTACAGAAAGTTCAGGGCAAGAGTGTTCTAATTCGATCAGACAACTCAACAGTAGTGACTTACATAAACCGCCAGGGCGGAACGAAGTCGCCCAGTCTCTGTATGATGACTTGTAAACTGCTTTGTTGGTGCCTGGATCACAGGATTACCTTGAAAGCAGTTCATATTCCGGGAAGGTTAAATCTGCTAGCAGACTCATTGAGCCGAAGGATGAGTGTTTTACCTACGGAATGGCAACTAAATCATAGTGTGGCGGATCATCTGTTCAACCACTGGGGGAAACCCAACATAGATTTATTCGCAACGAAGAAGAATGCGAAGATGACGACGTACGTCTCTCCGATTCCAGTTCCGGGCGCTATCGCAACAGATGCGTTAGCTATCAGTTGGGCGGGAATGTATGCATACGCATTCCCTCCAGCAATCCTGATGCCAAAGATTCTTCAGAAAATCAGACAAGAGGAATGCCAAGTGCTTCTGATCGCCCCAAATTGGCCAAGCCGATCATGGTATACGGATCTGCTGGACGTTCTGGTCTGCAATCCGGTTCCTCTGCCTCTGATGGACAATATTATCTTCCAGGGCAAGAACCTTCACAACAATCCGTCAATGTTCCAATTGACTGCGTGGATGTTGTCAAGGAATCTAGAATTAAGGAGGGCTTTTCTGAGCAAGCAGCCATGTTCATGGCAAAAGCTAGGAGACGGTCAACCTCCAGAGCATATAATTATAAAATCAACAGATTTGCAGAATGGTGCTCAAAAAGATGTATTAATCCAATGGATTCATCTATTCAGGTAGTAGCCGATTTCCTCTGTCACCTGTATGATGCGTATAGCCTCAAGCCTAACTCTATTGCTGGCTATAAGTCAGCTTTAATGACAGTTATCCCTTGCTTGGCTAATAGGGGAAGTGATGAAGTAAATACATTAAATACTTTAATCAAAGGCATGGGCAATCTAAGACCAAGGAATCCCCCAGTGATTCCGTCTTGGAGTTTATCACTAGTGCTTCAGGTGCTAGCTGATAGGCCATTTGAACCACTAAGTTCCATTTCTATGAAAATGTTGAGGCTTAAAACTGTATTTTTAATTGATGCGGCCTCGGCTAGGTGTAGAAGTGAGATTCATGCCTTATCAGCCAAGGCAGACCGTTTTGTGGTTACAGGGGAAGGCCTTAGGCTTCTACCCAGGATAAATTTCATGGCGAAAAACCAGTCTTTGAAATATCCGGGTCAACCTATAATTTTACCGGCTTTGACTAGGTATGATCCTAATTCAAAACTATGGTGTCCAGTCCAAGCATTAATCCGGTACAAACAACGTACTCAGGAATGGCGGACAGACCCAACAGCATTATGGTTGTCATATATTGAACCCCATGACAGGGCATCAAAGGGCACCATTTCCAGGTGGATTGTAGAGTGTATTCAATTTTGCCATAAATCCGCCACAGGTAAACAAGTTGACATGGCCAGGGCTCACAGTCTCTGAGGTGTAGTGGCTTCCACTTCCCTATTTAATGGGGTACCTGTGGATGACATTATGTCAGTAGCTCAGTGGCACTGTGAGTCAGGTTTTACCGACCATTATCTCCGTGACACCTTTAATCCTCTCGCCTTATAGATTTTGAAAAGCTAATTTAGGTGTACATTTTTTGATGAGGTATCCTCATTTTTTATATATTTCACATTTAATCAATGGAAACATCTACTTTATGGGCTGCATCAGTCTTCACCAATGGGGAGATGATGTATAGTACATGGCACTTGTACGTAGAGAGCGTATGGGACATTGAGGTCATTCAGTCTTCCTCTCAAGAGGAGGGGAGGGGGGGGGGGGGAAGCGCATATAACATTTGGTCATCTCTCAGCCATCAGTTTGTGTTAGCTGATGTTTCAATCTATTCCTGATTGTGTTTCCACACATTTTCAGAAGTTTAAGTGCCTTAATCGCAGAAAAGCGCATATGGAAGAGCTGGTCTTTTGACCTCGCCTCCCTTCCGCCGAATTCCCTGACGAATTCTGGCAATATCAAAGAGTATTAGGGAGGTAAGTATACTCTTGAAGTGAAATAAACGAAATCACGGATTTCTTTTTTCACGAGAGAGTTGATACTTACCTCCCTAATACGGACCCGGCCTGTCCGCCCCACAGAGGCTCGGTCTTCAGGCTCTTGTAAAGTTGCATAGTGTCAGCCAATAAATTAGTCAGAGGAAGTACTAGTCTGCGCATGTGCGGTGGTGGCACTAGCATCCGCCAGACTGTCTTTTGACTACCTGCCTAGTAGGGGTACCTTACTTTTTAATCTGAGTGTTTTATTGAGTGAAAGCCGATATTTAGCAATATCAAAGAGTATTAGGGAGGTAAGTATCAACTCTCTCGTGAAAAAAGAAATCTGTGATTTCGTTTATTTACAGTCAGCTATTTTCGTCACCAACAACTGTCCATCAAGTTATTTATAAATAAGGACGCTGTGTGTCAGAATTCAAAATTAAATTGAATAATATAATTATAATTCTTGTGTTTTAGCTGAAGATGGTGTACCTTTAAGTGGCGCATTGCAGTTGGTAAAACTTGCTTATAGCTTAGAGCACTGGTTGATCTTCAATGGTCTCATCGAGCCAGTTCTCAATTATCTACGTGTAAGTAATGGATCTTTCCGGTTTTAGCCATGCCCCGCCAATCTCTAGCTAAGCTCCACCAACACCTCGCTCGTGTTGGGATCGATCAATCCCTAAGCTTCCTGACTATCAATTAAAAAATATATATATAGAGGGAAGCCTGTTGAATATTTTGAAACTAATTTGACGGGGTGCTGTTGCTGCCTAAGGCAGCAACAGCGCCCAGTCAAATTAGTTTCAAAATATACAACAGCATGTTTATTAAATAGCAAAGAATTACAAAGACATACAATTCATACAAGGTGTTGGACTATTTGAGATTTGATGATGGTCTATATGGAACCCTTTGTGATGTAATGATTGTAACGTCATCATACATGTGCTGAGCTGATTATGACTTCATATGAGGTCAGATGACGGATGGATACTCTGGAAAGGTGAATTGGCAGGTTTTCTATAGTCTATTCATTTGCATCTGTTTGGATAATCTTCAAAGGAGGAATCCAGTTTTAGCTATGCCTGCCTATAGCTAAGCTCTACCCAACCTATCAATTTCCAGAAAACTATACAGATAACATGTGGAATAGTCTGAAACTAATTTGACTGTGTGCTGTGGTTGCCTATGGCAACAATAGAGCCCAGTCAAATTAGTTTCAAAATATTCAACAGCATGTTCATTAAATAGTAAAGACATACAATTCATACAACAATGCTTAGTCCGTCATCAATTAAGCGTTCGTGATGAACTTAGCTACACCATTCATGACATAATTGATTATGGCACCATCCTGCACATCATGTAGTTGATTATGATGTCATTCATATCATATGATTGATAGATCCTCCATTAGCTACGAGAAAAGGTTATTGAGGTGAAAGTAGTAATTTTTCAGGAAAACCTCCCAAACACCTATTCCAAATATAATGAATATATACTTTAATCACCTACCCGTCTTAGAAAATTTAAATATTTGCTTATTGAATGTCAATTTATAGAGCAAGAGATCTTTAAAGAAAATCTACTACCAGAATTACTGGCTTGGTTATTGAGCCAATCATTCCAAGGAAATATTCTTAAAAATATTTTTCTCTTGCCCTTCAAATGGACATTCCTTGAGACCAACAGCAGAGGCCAGTCTAGGCCCTCTTAACTATTACATGGTTAAAGAACTAACATGCTCTGGCTCTAAAAGCCAGGTGTTATTTCCAACAGGTTTGACTGTACAGTACAGCACATACATAAGTTAACATGTTTCCAAAACAAAAACAGAAACATGTTAGTTAGTACAATTTTGACAACGATGTAAGAAATGTTCTGTTCAATATTATTTTGTACATTTGCCCTGTAGGTGGGGCTTAGAATACACCTTCCGTATCCTCTGCGTGTCGTAAGAGGCAACTAAAGGGTAAGGGTGAGGTAACCCTGACAGAAACCTTGAGTGCTGAAGACAGAGGTTCCAGGCCGCACGGCGCACTCTAATAAACCATGGATCCACGCACTTAACGCTTATGATCATGTCGATAGTCACTTACAGGACTGGCGGTATGATCAGCGAACGAAAAGAAGAAGAATTTTGTACATATTTGGATTGGGAGACATTGAGTCTTCCAATTCAATTATGTTAAAAATGTTCAACAGTATGTTTTATTTTGTTTTGGAAACATGAGATGTTATTTCTGAGCTCTACTGTAATTGGTAGTCGTCTATTTTAGGAAAACGGAGGTGATCAGTATGCTTCTGATGAAAGAACACTGGAAGTACTCAAGATTACACACAGAGTTAATGCGAGTTCCCGCCATAAGCGGGTTTTAACTGCTCCCGGTGGCGGGACAACAGCGGGTGGATTAACAGCAGCTGCAGGAACAGTAGGTGTTGCTACTGCTCTGGCTCCGATCGGCGAACAAGCTGAGAATGGTGTGGCTAATGCTGACCGTGTAGCTAGTGGTGTGAATCAGAATCCACCAAACTCGGCCACAGGTAATTATACACCCACAAAGCAGGGGTATTTTTGCAGGGATATATAGTAATCGCTTTGTCTGTGCGTGCATGCATCCATCTGTGTGTGCGTCCGTCCCTATTGTTTGTCAACCATATTTTCAAGGGGTTTTCACATTGTCACCAGGCTTGGTATATGGCCCCATCATGGCATGTCATGTATCAAAAGGAGGTCAGTGTAACCTAATTTTGACAGTTCACTGAACATCATAGATTATTCTTATCCGAGCTGTATTTTCAAGTTTTTGTATACATTAACCAAACTTGGTAGATGATACATCATGGCCTAAAAGTGTGTCATGTATCAAAAGTCGGTTCACTGAACATCATAGATTATTCTTATCCGTGCTGTAGTTTAAAGAGTTTTCAGCTCACCTGGCCTGAAAGGCTAAATTAGCTTATGTCATGGCAACTGTCTGTCGTCCGTCATCTGTCTGTGAAGTTTTTCTTTATACGACTTCTTCACAGGAACTACAGGGCCAATTTTAATTATATTTGACAATAAGCATCCTTAGGGCATAGAGATCCAAGTTTGTTCAAACGAAGCCGATCGGCCAAATTAGTTTATAAACAGAATAATTTTTGGATTGTAAATGATTTTGGTGCTTTGAACGTTCAGCTTTAATGGGTTAAGTTAGATCACACCGCTCCCAGAATTGCCAATGCAGCGCTAAAGTTACCAACAGTAGCAGACATTATTATTGCATTTGTTACATGTATTATATTGCGGGAATAATGAGGCAGCAAGGTTCCAAAATTATTATTTTCAAAATATATAGCAACTTTGCACTGCGGTTGCATTGAGATTAGAAAACTTGGCTATATGTATCGTTTAAGATAGCTAAAATGTCAAAAGATACAAAAACAACAGTGATTGGTTGCATTAGCTAGGTGGTTACTTGACCGTTATATATTGAATTTTGCTCTTGGGAGCTGAGGGTGGTCGCTTACATCAGGAGGTCCCTTGATGCGTGTCACTAGAACGGTATATTATAGATGAAAGGTTTAACTACTTTCTTCCAGATTCCTAAAAATATGCTTTCAAAGAAAATGAATCTGAAATAAGCTGAATATTTAGAAAGTAATGGAGATGTCCAATCTGTCGCTAACTTATATGAAGTCATAATCAATTACGTCACATGTAGTCTGACGTCATGACTAAAATGCATAATGAATGACGTATCTACCGCCACCATGAACATTTAAAATTCTTGTGTACGACTTACATGTATCTGAATGATTTTCTATTTATAAACATTCTGTTGAATATTTCGGTTTAACTACTGTGAACCAGATTATTAAAAATGTGAGTTCAAGGATACTGAATTTGAAATCAACTGAATGTTTAGAAAGCAGATAGATCGATCCGATCTGTCGCTAATAATATATCATCATAAGCAATTACGTCACATGTAGGTTGACATCACATTTAAAATGCGTAAGGAATGACTTATCTAACTCTGTCGTGAACATTAAAAGTCTGTCAAGTGTACGAACTGTATTTCTTTGTTGAATTTACTATGGAATTCGTTGAATATTTTGAAACTAATTCTACTGGGTGCTGTTGCTGTCCTAGGCTGCCCAACAGCTTACCTTGACATTAGGATTCTGGCAAACCAGTATATAAATTGATCCTAACACTTGCAAAACATGAGCAGTGCATCGCTAGAAATTGGCAGTGCATAGCTAGAAATTAGCAGTGCATAGCTAGAAATTAGCAGTGCATAGCTAGAAATGGGCCGGGTATAGCTAGAAATGTGCAGGGAATAGCTAGAAATTGGTAGGGCATGGCTAGAAACTGACAGTACATAGCTAGAGATGGGAAGTGTATAGCTAGAAATGTGCAGAGCATAGCTAGAAATCGGCAGCGCATAACTAGAAATCAGCAGCCCATAACTAGAAATCGGCAGCGCATAACTAGAAATGGGCAGTACATAACTAGAAATGGGCAGGAAATAACTAGATATGGGCAGGACATAACTAGAAATGGGCAGGAAATAACTAGATATGGGCAGGACATAACTAGAAATGGATTCCTGTATTGAAGCTTTCAGGTTGTAACTGTATGATGTGTAATATATATGCTATATTATGCAGGTGGTGGGACTGTGGCATCCGGTCATCGCACCAGTCACTGTCCTGGTCTACAGGATGCCCATGATGATATCTTAGACTTAGCCGATTTCCTTATGTTTATTATCAATGAACCATATGCGACGGTCAGTATAATATGTAGTTTTAAATTTACTATATATATCAGAGCTTCAGAAATGCTCATATTGTCCAGACATGTCCGAGTAATGTCTTTGATGACGGGTATATGTGATGGCCAATATATTTTGTTAAAAATGATGAATAAAATAATTTCTGCTACTAAATTCCTAGCTTATGCTTTTTCATTTTATACATCCACACATGCATGCCCGCAGATGCATGCACGCTCGCATGCATTTACACCATAGAATCAGATTTACGTTTATGCTGTGGTGTCATTTGATCATTATGAATATAGATGGTGATGAATTATTAAATGGTGGTGTGTTATTTTAATTTTCCAGCCTTCAAGAGTCGATGTTGATCTGATCATTGACAGTGGCCTGCTCTTATGGGAAAAGTGTAAAGGCTTATTCCAAAAATTTCAGACAGGTTCTACTGAAAATGCCCGTTATCTGACCAAGTTTGACAATGCTGCAAAGGTATAATGTTAAAGTAATTCTGAAATCATATTGAATAGAGTACTTTAGTTCATTGTTCATCTCCTTCCTCTATTCCTTCCTTTTTCTTTGCCTCCTCATCCTCCTCATACTCCATGGTCTCATCGTCATCCTCGTGCTCCTCTCCTCCACCTCATCATCCTCGTCCTCATCCTCGCCTTACCCTTGTCTTCGTTGTCCTCCTCCTCCACCTCCCCCTCCCTCCTCTCACCCCTCCCTCTCATCACCCCTCCTTCCCTCCTCCTCGGCTTCATCTCCATCCCTCGCTGCCCTGCTTCTTCCTCCTACTCCTCATCCTCATCATCATCATCATCCTCCTCCAGCAACTCGTCATCACCAATCTAAATCTTGTGTGCTTATCTCTAAGCCATTACTATGAATTTTAATATATTTTAAGACATGATAAAATTGCTCCTTTTATATTAAACCATTTAGCAATATAGATTGATTTAGCATACAGAGACAGTACAGCTTAGAAATAACTTAACATGTTTCAGGCAGCAACAGCACTCAGCCAAATTAGTTTCACAATATTCAAGAGTTTACCTATACAGTTTTCTGGAAATTTATATTCACAGAGTTCAGAGATTGATTAATTCCAACGCAGGCGAAGCATGGATGGAGCTTAGCTAGAGATGGGCAGGGAATAGCTAAAACTGTATTCCTCCATTGGAATAGAAGTGCCTAAGACAGCAATATCTTCCAATTCATTTATGTTCAAAATATTCAACAGAACACTTCCAGCATGTTTCTATTTTTCTTTTGGTAGTGTTAAAGGGAGCACAAACAGAAAAGGATCAAAACACGCCAAATGATGTCTTTGTATGATTCAATACAAAATTAAATATCTTATTTGCATATTTTCGAATTCCTAAATAGTGAGTCATTTTCTTCGATTTCCCATGATAATCATTGAAAGCTCACAACAGCTCATTCAAACATCATCATATTAATGATATGAAAGAGAAATATTAGAATTGATAAACTAGAGCTTGAATCTGAACTGATGTCCATCTTTGTAATTTTATTACACGGTCAGTTTCGTCTATTCGTTTCGTCTATTCTGAAAACACATGCGGCATAAGCTGAATCCATGTGGTTGATGATTTATATGATCACATCATACCGTGACTTTTATGGGTGTGTCAAAATGAATGATTTTAACCGCAATCTTAATGGTGTAAAAATTTTGTTAAAATTTGTCAAATTCTTTTTGGTTGCTAAGATATAACAAGTTTTATTTTTGAGTTTTTATTGAAATCTAATTCTCATTTGTGATCTCTAACTTTTTTATGAGCTATACTGTATAGACAACAATAGAGGAATCCAGTTTTAGCTATTCCCCAGCCATCTTTAGTTAAGCTCTACCCATACATCGCCATGTTGGGATCGATCCCTGAACTGCCCGACTATCAATTTCCAGAAATCTATATAGGTAAGCTGTTGAATATTTTGAAACTAATTTGAAGTGATGCTGGCATCAACGGCGCCCAGTCAAATTAGTTTCAAAATATTCAACAGCATCTTTATTAAATAGTAAAGAAATACAATTCATACAACAGCGCTTAATCCGTCATCAATTAAGCCTTCGTGATGAACTTATCTACATCATTCATTCATAGCGTCATTGGTAATGATGTCATCCTACACATAGTTGATTATGACATCATATGCTTGATGGAAAAACTGGAAAGGTCCATTGTGTCAAGATCTAAGGCTACCACCATCTTTTATCACCTAAAAGATCGCGGTGGCCCCTCAATTACATTAATTTTCTATTTTCTCATTAGTGGGTGTATGTTTTGGAGGTGGCGCATCGTGTGTTTACCTGGTGTGGTATTGCCTCTGTTGATCCAGCTGTTACTGCAGAGGTAGTGCTTCGTCTAGCTTTAGTAATGGAGTGCAGTTCTCACCTACCAGACGGTACAGATGGTGAGTTGAACAGTAACATCGCTCCGATGCATCCTCCCTCCACCTCCTCCCCATCCCCTCCTTCCGCTCCTCCCCTCTCTCTCCCTCTCCCTTCCGCCTCCTCCTCCTCCTCCTCCCCTTACTCTCCTCCCCCTCCCCGTCCTTCTCCACCTCCTTCCCTCTCCTCCCCCCCCCCCCCCCCCCTCCAAGTTATAGCAAGATGTGATTGGAAATTTTTAAACATGTTCAAAACCTGACGATGCAACCAGATTATCTTTGATTCGCCACATGTGTATGGAATCCTTGCTTAATTTATCGCAGGTATCATCTGGAGTGCGAATATTTTTCATTCCCTGAACATTTGTTAGGTCACGTGGTACATTCACCTCCCTGAACGGCCTGTTCGCGGCGAAAGTTTTGTGGCGAGGCGAACAGCTTTGATAGGTGACTTGCTGTTAAAACCAAGATGGCAGCAAAATATATCGTCAATTGAGACATGTTGATTATCAGTTTAACCAGAAATAATGCATACCAATGATCATCGAAGATAATTGTGACAACCCATTCAGTCAGGTGAAAACAATTCGTCATGAACGGCGAACATAAATAGGTGAATGTTTGGCTAACCTTCACGCTATTGAACGGGGCCCAGACACAGGTTCAATATCTAATGATGTGGAGAAATCCCGTTCTAGCTATGCCACGCCCATTTCTACATAAACTCCACACACTTTTTGCATGTGTTATAATCGATTTGAAACTTTGAAACCTGAATTCGCAAAATGTAAATTTTAATTGTACCCTTCTCAGATTCAAAAGGTGGTATGAAAGAGTCCAAGACAACATTGACAGAAGCATGTACGAGTCAGCATGGTGGTCTAGAACAAGAGCAGACATCATCAAGTCGTACAAGTTTTAATGGGCCAGTTACGGTGCTGAAAATGAGCATCCATGAACAACTAACGAAGGTTAGGATAAGTATACTATGTTTAACTATTTAATGATCAAGTCGGCCATAACTAGCCTCTACACTGGAGAGATCTGATGTGTCACTCAATTATATTACATCATAATAAATTGTGTCACATGTAAGCTGACATCGCAGTCAAAATGCATAAAGAATGACGTATCTAGCTTCGTCATGAACATTTAAAAGCCTGTCAAGTATACGAATTGTATGTCTTTAATGGATTTACTATTTAGTAAACATTCTGTTGAATATTTTGAAACTAATTTGACTGGATTCTGTTGCTGCCTATGGCAGCAGCAACACCCAGTCAAATTAGTTTCAAAACTTTCAACAGCTTATCTGTATAATTACCTTGAAAATGGTATTCTCAGAAGTCGGGGTTCAAAGTACATAAATACAGTTTGAAGGTTAGATTCTGAAGTTCAGATTTCAAGGGTAAAAATTGATTCCTGCACGCCTAGTAAGTGGATGGAGCTTAGCTAAATATGGGAGGGGCATAACTAGAAATGGATCCCTTTGTTAAACATTTTCGATTAATGGGCTTGATCTTGTCATATTCCTGTTTAAATTAAGGAACATATGTAGTTATACGATGTGTCATGGAGATATTTGGAATTGTGGCAAGTTATAATTTCAAGATGTGTGTCTTTGGAGTTTTTGCACAAACATCGCTATCCAATGGCGTTCATCTTATTAATTTTCATTAATTAATACTATTGTTAACGCTATTATTCCTAGACTAGCGTAACCGTTGCTACCTCTTATTATTTTTGTCATTTATATTTTAATCTTGCTGTTATTCATTCCTACTTTAGGCTCGTGACATCCTTCAACAAGGTCTGGAAAATCTGTCGTATGCTTCCACCACCATGATGTGGCTCGATGGAAAAGGCATTGCTGATGTTTCCTGGATGAAGGTACAGTGTGTATTGTTTATCTTTAGTGGTCAAGCCAGCCAAAACTCACCTTTGCTATGGTTTTGATGAATGGTCATTTGGTGGACAAGAGAAGACGACTATTTTTGCAAATTTACCACTGGAATGACTGGTTCGATAATCGAGCCAGTCATTCCAGTAGTAAGTTTTCACAAATAGTCTTCTCATGGTCTGTAAATTGATATTCCACTAGCCCACTGTAAAGGTCAGTTTTGGCCAACTTGACCATCAAAGGGTTAATATTCATGTTATTTTCAGGATACAGATTTGTACATGGGCAAAGTTTATGCACAAAGCGCTGGTAAATGGAGGAATCCAGTTTTAGCTATGCTCTGCCCATCTCTAGCTAAGCTCCATCTACGCTTTGTCCGTGATGTGATCAATCAATCCCTGTACTCCCTGTATCTCAATTTCCTCCAAACTATGGCAGCAACAGCGCGCAGTCAAATTTGTTTCAAAATATTCAACATAATCTTTATTAAATAGTAAAGACATACAGTTCGTACAACTTGATGGACTATTAACCCTTTAAGCCTTGAATTTGTTCAAGCCAGTCATTTCAGTGGTAAATTTTCAAAAATAGTTTTCTCTTGGTCTGCAAATTTACATTTCTCAAGACCACTGTAGAAGCCGTTTTTGGCTGATATATATGTTAAATGGTTAAATGTTTAAGATGGACTAAATCATGTCATTCATGATGTAATTGATTATGACGTCGACCTACATGTGACGTAGTTGATTATGACATCATATGATTGACTGAGATACTGGATTCCTCAATTACTATTAGCTTCGTATTAAATTTAATACTAGATTGATCAGTCGATGAAGCATCATTGCAAATCCCCATGTGCACCGCTTTAAACTTTTGACACACCCCACAACCCACCCCAGCGGCGGAGCCAAATGTAAACGTCCTTTTACATGCAGCAATCATACCAAATTTGGTTGACTTTCATGCAATAGTGTCAGAGGAGTTGCATTACAATCAATTTCATCACCTTTTGACCCCATTCCCCACCCATGGGGTGGGGCCAAATGTAAATGTGCTCATCCACTCAACATTGATATGGGTAACTGACATACTAAATTTGGTTAAATTCCGTCCAACAGTGTCAGGAGTTGTATTGCAAATTTTTTTTGGACCTTTTAACCCCCCCACCCCACCCACCCCTGGGGGCGAGGCCAAATGTAAATGGGCTCATGTACTCGACATTTATATGGGTAACCCACAGACCAAATTTGGTTGAATTCTATCCAACAGTTTCGGAGGAGATGCATTACAATCAATTTCCGCAGGCTAAAAATTTGACCTTTTGACCCTTCCCCCACCCCCTTGGGGCGGAGCCAAATCTAAATGGCCTCTTGCACTCTGCAATCATATGGGTAACTCAGATATCAAATTTGGTTCAATTCCGTTGAACAATTTCAAAGGAGTTGCGTTACAACTTGTTTGACCCCTGCAACACACCCCTGGTAGCGGACTCTAAATATCATCTTGCAAAGCGGAATCATATGAGTAACCCACATACCCAATTTGATTTAATTCCACCCAATGGTTTGGGAGGAGATAGCGTGATGGACAGACGGACAGATGGACGGAGGCGATTACAATATCCCTGACGGTTTTTTAAACGTGGGGATAATAAAGTGTTGCAATATTGTTCATGTGATGGTGATGATGTACTGTATTCTGGGGCTGTAGTAGTAGAAACCTCTCACAGCTGCAATCAGTCCGTCTTCACCTTTGACCACGTTGTCTTGTCCTCGGCTGAAATCTTTAGCTTCCTCAAGTCCCTTCTTGAATTGAGTGAACGTAGTCCTGTTTTCCTGAGGTCATTTCGCATTGTCAATATGATTAAAATATTAACAAAATATTTATAGTAAACATTGGTAAATGTTTTCATAGGCCTTACACGAGGACATATTAATCGAGTGGAAGCGGAAAAGTATATTTGAATCGAATACAGATAATCTTGAGGAGATTAGTGAGTCGCCGCAATCCAGGATGAATGAAGAAAGAATGCACAAGCAATCTCAGGTTATCTGGGGAACGGTTAAAGATTTGCATATGGAGTTATTGCTCATGTTTCACAGAGTGTCGCTTAAACTTGCAGCACTCCAACCAGGTTTGTATGTTCCCTTCACATGTTTCTGACAGTCACCTGTTTCTGAGTCGCGTGTTTCAGATAAAGTGTCTGTGATGTCCTCACATGTTCATGAATGCATATTTATTTAAAGTTAACTTTTAAAGATTTTATTAAAATGTAGATGGAACAACTAATTATTTTTTGTTTGTGCCAACCTGTCCTATGCTCATATCATAAACATTGGTGCCATATCAGTACTGCAGTACCACCATTATCAGAAACAGGTGGCATAGTATGCATAGACCCTGTAGTTAAAAACGGTAAGATAATTGACCAAATCCTGTCAATTTTACTGCAGGTTTTACTTTCATTCCTTATGTGGTCCAATATTGGTGATAAAAGGATACATGTAGATGTCCTTGTGACCTATAGGGTAAAGGTCTCAAGAGACGACATGCCTTTTTAGTTGTGACTCGCAACTATTATAAGTCAGTCTGTTGGGCTGTCAGTCAGTAAGTTGGTCTTTCTGGCCATCTGTCAAATTTTTGGCATTTTGACAAGCCTGCCTAAGTTGAAACTATAGGGTGTTGGCACTTGTTATAGCTAAAGAGATAATGGTTCTTTTCATTTTATTTACTGTTATCACGCTGGTGTCAGAAATGCAAGGTTGCGACTCGTAATTAATAAAGTCTGTCAAATATTTTTGTGTTTCTGACAAAGCCGTCTATGTCACAAGTATAGAGTTTCACACCTGTTAATAAGTGAGCAGATAGAATATTTGTTTTATATTTTAGAAACAATGTTCCTCAAACAGCTTACAGCAATACTGTTTCCAAAATAACTCCAGTTATCATTGGAAGTGAACTTACTAGCATCCGCTCATAATTATGTAGTGTAAAGGCTAATAAATCTGTGAGGTTGTCAAGTAAAGGATAGCAGATTATCAGTAGGGCTAATATTAGTATGGCTAACAGAATTAACCCATAATGATCAAGATTTATTAAGAAAATCTAAAATTTTGCTTAGTGAATGTCCATTTACAAGCCAAGAGAACACTATCTTTGAAAGCATACCACTGAAATGATTGGCTAGGTTTATCGAGCAAGTCATTCCAGTGGTAAATTTACAAAAATAATCTTGTCCCTGCAAATAGCTGTTCCTGAAGACTGCAACAGAGTTAAATGGTTAAATGGTCAATATAGCTCGTGGATTGGCCAAGTTACTTCTAAGTTCTGTTGTATTGTTTTGCAATTAGCTACATCTCCATGTTATCACCTGTAAGGGCAGTATTAGTGTCAACTAACCAATCTATGTGTCTTTCTCCAAAGATGTATGTATAAATAACAATATTTGTAGTAAATAAACTAATATCTGTATTGCATCAATTTTAGTTGCGGCAATCAAACCAGAGAAACCAGCTTCATCAAAGAGCTTAACCAGACACCGTGTGGTAAGTCTTTTTTTATCTATTGAAATGGTTCACCAATGAATTTCCCATCTCTTATTTTCAAAGCAACCATACAGGAAAACTTAAATATATTGGAATTAATTTGACTGGAAGCCATTGCTGCCTTAGGCAGTAATGGATTCCAGTCACATTAATTTCAAAATATTCAACAGAATAAGTTTTGTCTTGTAGATAATATGCTTTTTCAGGGATTTGTCGATGAAAGGGTTAATCATTGCCCTGATTAATGGATGGGGTCTGATCTGTCACTCAAGTATCTGACGTCAAAACAAATTACGTTACATGTTAGCTGACATCACAATCATAATGACGTATAGCGCCTTCATGAAAATTGAAAAATTCATCACAAAATTTTACAAATTGATAAATTTACAGGTTAGAAAATATTCTGTTGAATATTTTTAAACTAATTGAACTGGAAGCTGTTGCTGCCATAGTAGCTTTGTCAGTCTGACGGTTGGTCAGTTTGTCGATCAGTCAGTCTGTCTGTCAACTTTTTGGCATTTCTGACAAAGCTGCTTAGATTACAACTATAATATTTTCGCAACTGTTTAGTTACTTTGTAATTTAGATTCTGGGAGTTATGGTTTTAAAGTTTCAAATCAATTCCAACACACATAAAGTGGGAGAAGCTTACCTATAAATGGGTAGGATATAGCTAGAAATGGATCCCTCTTGTCCTAGCCCATATTCGTCTAAATTTAAAATTAGGGTACTAACATTAAAAAATGTAAAATCATATGATTGCTCAGAGTTAATTTAAAACCCTGTAATAACCAAGTCATGTAAAACAGGCCTCTGCCAGTGGTCTTGAGAAATGTCTATTTACAGGCCCCGAGAACACTATTTGTGAAAATTTACTACTGAAATAACTGACATGATAAGTGGGTTAATATTAAAAAATGTATTTTAAAATGTGATGTAGATGCTTCTGCTGCGGCTTCTGCTTTTTCTGCTGCCACTCACTGGTGGTGGTGCCCGTGTTGGTGATGGTGGTGGTGGTATTAATGATGATGATAACGATGATGATCACTGATGATCACTGATCTTATATGTTGTAGCCGAGTAATCGTAAGCTGACCACTAGCACTCATAGTCCTGTTGTTGCTCACTTTGAGGAGCTAGGAGCTGCGTGTAACAAGAACCTGCTCTCTAAATGCCTCCTGTACATGGCAAGAGCGGTCACTGCATCGACTGGAGCATTAGAACAAGCAGAGATCAGAAAAATCATTCAGGTTAGTAAAATGTTACCTTATGGAGGAATCCAGTTTATCCATCAATCATATGATGTCGTAATAAGATAAGATAAGATAAGAATCTTTATTTATCGAGGGTAAATCTTCAGAGCAATGCCCTGATCTCCCAGAGGCCCTCGCCAAATAACTATATGAACTAATTAGAATTATATTTACAAAATTTACAAATCATGCACAAAATATATACAAAACTATACATAATTGTTGCAATGAAAACCTATTTTCAACCATTTCAATATCAAATATCAAATGGCGGAAAGACGACAATAATAAGTATGTATTTGTAATTCTATGCTAATGTAATAAACATGCTGTTGAGTATTTTGAAACTAATTTGACTGGGTGTCGTTTCTGCCTTAGGCAGATACAGCACTCAGACAAACTAGCTTCAAAATATCCAATAGTTTATTTAGTTTTCTATAAAATGATATCCAAAATCTGCGGAGATCGACCGATTCCAACACGAATGATGAGTAGGTGGAGCTTCGATAGAGATGGGCGGGGCATAGATAAACCCGGAGAAGTCCGTTAGTTTCGGGAGATTACTGAACACTGGGGCCCAGAAAGTTATTAGCCCTGGGCCCCGAGCAGGTTAAATTCGGCTCTTATGGTTAGATACTATTATATTTTGCAATCGATAAATTATTATTATTATTATTATTATTATTATTATTATTATTATTATTATTATTATTAATTATTATTATTATTATTATTATTATTATTATTATTATTATTATTATTATTAATGCAGGTACGTTGAAACAAATCATAAAATCATTGAAAGTGTGTATGTATGTGCATGTTGTGCTTAAAAGATGATAGCGTTTCTGAATTTATAACACACGTAGGAAGGGAATTCCAATTTTGACTAGCTGTGTATGTGAAACTGTATTTTCCATAGTTGGTTCGTATTTTCGGAGGCTTCAAATGGCTATTAGTTTTAGATCGTAGATGTAATGTGTGTGCTGTCTCTATGGGTGTAAGCATGTCGCTGATGTACTTAGGTGTATGGTTGTTTAGTGCTTTGTATGTCATAATGTTTGATTTAATAGTTATACGTTGTGATAGTGGCGTCAATTTCAATTCATCATATAATTGCCGCGATGGTGTTCTATGTGGGACGTCTAAGATGATTCTCGCTGCACGTTTTTGAAGTTTTTCTAGTTTGCTCAACAATGTTGGCATACCTGCGTAATATACGAGAGAACAGTAATCAATGTGCGAAAGTATGTATGATTTGTAAAATAAGGTTCGTTGCTCAACATTCATGTACCGTTTATTTTTCTTTAACATAAAAATTAGGGAAGATATTTTGCTACAAATTTTGTTGATGTGTTGTTGCCAGGAGAGATTGTTGTTAATATTTAAGCCTAAGAGTTTTGCATTTTCTACACTTTCTATTTCTCCATCGACGATAGATATTTTAATTTCCGGATTTATCTGTTTTAGTTTGAATTTAGTGCCTATCATTAGTAATTTGGTCTTGTCGGTATTTATAACCATTTTATTGTTTTGACACCAATCATGGACGGATGCCATATCAGCTGTTAATTTTTCAGTTATATTTGCTACATTATCGAAATGGCAATGCATGGTTGTATCGTCACAATACATATCGACATTACAGGTAAGATTCATATGGAGGTCATTCACGTAGATAATAAATAGCAAAGGTCCTAACACCGAGCCTTGCGGTACGCCTACCGTGACTGGTAACATGCCAGATGTTTTGTCCGAGATTGAAACATACTGCTGTCTGTTTTCTAAATACGATCTAAACCATTTTTGCGCAAATGCATGAAACTTATAAATGCCTAGTTTTCGTAGCAGTATGTCGTGGTTTACAAGGTCAAACGCTTTTCTGAAGTCTATCATAATAGCTCCAACGAATTCTCCATTATCGACTGCAAATCGCCACCTGTCTATTAATTTTAGCAACGCGGTTTCGCAGGAGTGTTTGGGTCTAAAGCCGGACTGAGATTCGCATAATAGATCATATGTAGTCAAAAATTTATATAGATAATTGTGTACATGTCTTTCCAAAATTTTCGATAAAATTGGCAGAATAGAAATGGGCCTATAATTACTAATTTCGCTTTTATTATCGGACTTGTGTAAGGGTTTAACTTTTGCGCATTTCCACATGGTAGGAAATACTCCTGTATCAATACTCTTATTAATAATGGCGGTGATTGATGGTGCGATAACTGGAGCGGCCAGCTTTAGGAAATGCGCGTTCAAAGTATCATACCCTGCGGATTTATTAGTTTTTAAACGGGAAATTTCACGGTAAACATGATCTACTGTTATTCCAGGTATTTTAAACTGGACATCGTTTGGAACTCTACTGTTAACATGCATTACAAGATCCTGTGAAATCGCGTGGTTTTTATTTTGTATGCCATTCGCAAGGTCGGATGCAACAGTAGCAAAGTATTTATTGAACATCTCACAATGTTGTCCGGTATCTCTAACCTCGTTTCCCTGGTTATCTAATAATATTAATGGCATTTTGTTTGTTTTGGGGCTGATGCTTTTTAAGATCTTCCATATATTTGAAGGATTATGCTTATTTTCTGTCAGCTGTATACCGAAATAGTGCCGCTTCGCGTTTTCTATCAATGACATTACCTTATTCTTCAATTCCCGGTATTTGACAATATTTTTAAACTTTTTGTGATAATCTCGGTCTTTCATCGTTTTCAAGATGTCTTGGTTCATCCATCCAGGTTGGGAGTACTTTTTAACTCGTCGCTCGACAATCGGGGCGTGGTTATTTAAAATATTAAGGAATGTTTCATGCCAAACGCTTAGTGCTTCGTTTGGATCGTTGACGAAATTAATTATATCCCAATTATATTCTAATAAATTTTGAATAAACTTGTTGCTGTTAAATTTTTTCTTACATCTGTATTTTATTGAATGATGACTATTAGTTTTATTAGTGACACTATGCCGCACTGCAAATACGGGAAAATGGTCGCTTAGCGCAAGCTCGCCTACACTCGCAGAAGTAAGCTTGCTTTTTTCAGTGCAATATACATGATCGATTATTTTAGCAGTCGTTTCTGTTATTCTGGTCGGTTTATCTATTAACTGCACTAAGTGAAATGCATCCATTAATGATTGCCATTTTGCTATTATGGGAACATTAAAATCTATATTAAAATCGCCTATCAGTACAATATCAGTATTATATAAATATGCGGCCTCGAGTAAAGATTCGAATTCGTCAATCCAGCTAGACGGTGAATCCGGCGGTCTATAAACACAGCCTATTAAAAATGGTTTTGTTTTGTACGGCTTAACTTCAATCCATAGTGCCTCCAAAGTCTCAGATTCTAGCTCCGCCCTCCTAAAATATGATTGGCTCTCCTCAACGTAAACTACAATGCCGCCTCCCGAGCGATTTGACCTATCTTTTCTCTCGATATTATAGCTATTAATTTCGATTAGGTTATTAGTCGAGATACTGCTAAGAAAAGTTTCTGTTGTACCAAGAATTTCAATTTGTTTTATGCTTGTTTCCATCATTATTTTCAATTGGCTTATTTTGGGCAACAAGTGCTGTACGTTTAAGTGGCCTATGCGTATGCCTTTCGCATTTGAATTGAACAATGGGGAGTCATATTGTTTTGTTAATTTGATAAAAGCATTGTTACATTTCCATTGATCAAGAGGTGACCTAACACTTGCATGTGTTTGTTGGTCGGTTATCTTTCCAACGACACAGTATGAAATAATATTGATGAAATTTAGAAAACTTACTTTGGACATGTTCATGTAGTAGAAAATATTTACGAATTTTAGATAATTATTATCCGTAATCCTCATATTACAATTCTCTCCACTCATGGTATTATTTGCAAAGGAGAGATTATTATTATTATTATTATTATTATTATTATTATTATTATTATTATTATTATTATTATTATTATCATAACATAGATTAGCACTAGTAGCGGTATGTGGAAATGTGGTAATATGAGCACTATAATGAACGCGTGGAGATGCGACAACTGGGTTGGCGGGTATACAAGCATTATCAGGGGTGCATGGGTTGGCGGGTATATACGCATTTTCAGGGGTGCATGGGTTTGCGGGTATACAAACACTACCCGGGGCGCATGAGTTGGCCGGTATACAAGCGCTACCAGGGGCGCATGTGTTGGTGGGTATACAAGCGCTATCAGGGGCGCATGGGTTGGCGGTAAGATAAGCATTATCAGGGGCGCATAGGTTGGCGGTAAGACAAGCACTACCAGGGGTGCACAGGCTGTCTGTAATACAAACACTAAACGGGGCACATGTCTTGGCGGGTATACAAGCGCTATCAGGGGCGCATGGGCTGGCGGGTATACAAGCGCTATCAGGGGCGCATGGAACATCATTTGGAATGGCAATAGGTATATGACTTGTATCATCATCAAGACAGAACTTTGTAGTAGGTGTCATAGAATTAACATTAGCGATAACAGTTACTGTATTAGTGACAGTACAAGTAGCACTAGCAGTTCCTAATACAACAGAAGGAGACTTTGAACTGATAGGTGGATGGTCATAATTTGATGATATACGGCTATTATTCTCATCATCGAAATATCTTAATAAATCATATCTGTTACTGGTTACAACATTATACATATATTCCGTGGAATAAATACACGTACAATTATTAATATTATTATTATTATTATTATTATTATTATTATTATTATTATTATTATTATTATACTTTGTTTGAGAAATTTTTTTGTTAATTTTACACAGTTTGTTTACAATAGGCGCTCCTTCTTGGCCAGCCAATTAATGTCCAAGGCACCGATTTGATTTATGACCGTAGCCGTAACAGGAATAGCATTGAACCAGTTGACCATGACGACACATGGATGATTTGTGATTGGGCTCACCACAAAACCTACACACCGCGTTTCGAAGAATGGTCACGTAATCATTTATGCAACGTACCAGTAGAGAAGATCCGGTTTTGTTTATATGCACTTTATCTGCATAAAACAGGGAATTGTTTATCATACCCGCTCGTGAATAAAATAAGTCCGCCGACTCAATAAGAGTGAAGTCCAAGAACTGCTCCCGCACCTCTAAATGGCGATTGTATCTAGTGATGAAGTCATTACGCTTTCGATCGTCACCCCGTGGACACAGCTGACAGATGTACAACTGACATTGCGGTGCCAGCGTGTGTAGGTCACTTAGTAATTTAAGTACTACGTGATGTGTAGGATGACATCATAATCAATGACAACATGTATGAAGGAGATAAGTTCGTCATGAACGCTTAATTGATGACAGACTAAGCGTGTACGAGTTGTATGTCTGCTATTTAATAAACATAGGCAGTAAATGTTCAGCATCCAGTCAAAATTGTGGCAAAATATTCAGGAACTTCCCTGTATAGCTTTCTGGAAATTGAAAGTCAAGGAGTTCAGGGATCGATTGAGCCCAACACGGGCGGAGCGTGGTGGGGCTTATCTAAAGATGGGGTTGGCAAAGCTAAAATTGGTTTCTTCCATTACCAACCGAGCTTTTGCAATGTATTAGACAATGGAGAGATCTGATATGTCACTCATTTTCTGACAATCAAATACATCACAATTACAATGACAGATAAGATGTACAACATCTTAATTTTGAAACTAAATTGACTGGGAGGTGTTGCTGTCAACATATGCAACAGCTTACCATGAAATTTTGATTCAGTTTTCAAAGTTTTAATGTCTCAAAAATCGATTTCACCATAAAGAAGTGGGCAGAGCTTAGCTAGAAATAGGCGGGGCATATCTAGAAATGGATGTCTACATTAGCCTAGTAGAGGAGACTTGTTTTAAGTCAAGTCTTAGCTAATTTTTCCAATGTCTTACAATTTTAATAATCAGTTAGATAACACTTTCAACTGAACACTACAAAGGCAGCAATGGCTTCCAATCAAATTAATTTCAAATAGTTAACCCTTTAATGGTCAAATTTGCTTTTTGAATTTCTATTTACAGGCAATGCGACGACGGTTTTGAAAATTTACCACTGGAATGACTGCCATGTTAATCTGTCCTGTCATTCCGGTCATAAATTTTCAAAAATAGTCTCTTGGCCTGCAAATGGACATTCCTAGAGACCATTGCAGCTGCTGGGTTTGGCCATCTTGACAATTAAATGCATAATAGACTAGCAATATGTGTGCTGTGAAATTTAGATATTGAGGTTTTGTGGTTGAAAGGGTTAATTTGGTCAGAATAAAGCATTCTGTTAGTATTTGAATTAATACAGTATAGCACAGAAATAACTTAACACCAAATAAAAATATACTGTTGAATATTTCGGACCTAATTTGGCAATGGGTGCTAATCAAATTATGTCTAAAATATTCAACAGAACATTTCTTACATCGTGTTCCATATTTTACTAACTATAGTGTTTCTGTTTTTGTTTTGGAAACATGTTAAGTTATTCATGAGCTGTGCTGTGGCATTCCAGTGAGACGTTTTCAAAAGTAGTCTTCTCTTGGTCTACAAATGGACTTTTCTAAACACCATTGCAGCTTTCGGCATTGATATGCTTTTGTTGTTATTTCTTGGTAATTTGTACCCACGCTGATTAATCGAGTAATCACGAGTAATCTTAACCCTTACCACTCTGATGTCAATATTCTATCTTTTACGGTGTCAATATCAAAGAGGTGTACATTTTTCAACAATTTTGGTGGAAGATGTTGTCTACGACAGCACCATCTCCCACCGAATTTGTCGAAAAATCAACACCAGTTCGTCTTTTAATTTAATTACACATTTTTAAATTTTAACATCAGAGTGATACGGGTTAAATAATCAATCGTGAATACTTAAAGCAATAATCACACAAGCCTAGCATAAATGTTAAATTTTACCCCAAGTCTTTAGATAATGGGTCCAAATTCCATTTTGCCATAGGACCCAATAGCATTCAGGCTTGAAAAAAACATCTTTTAGTTAACCAATTTGTACCAAATCTTGCCATTCTAACGAGACACAGGCTAATATTTGCATTGTGTAAATGAAGTTGATCCAATATCAAACATCCTAACGACGGAATCCAGCTTTAGCTATGTCCCGGCTTTCTCTAGATAAGCTCCACCCACGCTTTTCCCATGTTGAGATGGATCGATCCCTGCACTCACTGAATTTTCAAATTTCAGACAACTATAAAGGTAAGCTTTTGAATGTTTTGAAACTAATATGACTGGATGATGTTGCAGCCTAAGGCAGCAACAGTTCCCATTCAAATTAGTTAAAATATTCAGCAGAATGTTTATTAAATAGTAAATACTTATAGTTTGTACAACCTGATGGGCTATTAAATGTTTAAGACGGACTAAATCGAGTCATTCATGATGTAATTGATTATGATGGCCACGTACACACCACGTAGTTGCTTATGAGGTCATGAGAAACTGGATTCCTTAATTATGGCTCTTGAAAGTATTTTCAAGTATTGGTCTCAATGGAGAAAGATGTTACTGTGGTTCATATTTAGGGCTATTGACTTATGACTTTGTGGGTGAGTACTTTTGGGTATAAGCTAACATACATTTTAAGAACCACGTCAGTCTAAACTAATTTCCGGCTAATATCGGTCAAATGTGAATTTTGCCATTGGAACCTATACATAATAATAATAATAATAATAATAATAATAATAATAATAATAATAATAATAATGATGATGATGATGATGATTTGTTCAGAGTGCGCAGTCAATGTTGTTGAAAGCTCAAGCGGAGACAAAGAAATTGTACATGGAGACTCGCATACGTATGAACAGTGGACCAGTGCAAGCTAAATGCCCACCAGCTCCCTTGCTCCTTCACAGGACTGACAATATGATGCTCTTCAAACCGGCACCATTCATACCAGAGTCTGGTGAAAAGGTAGGCGATATGTTTTTCAAACCTTCAAATTTGTAAAGAAGCATTCAATTTTCTCATAGAAACCGTTCATTTGCAGACCATGAGATTTAAAAAAAAAATTTATCACCAGTGATGAATTTTCAAAAATAGTCTTATCTTAGCCTGTAAATGGGCATTTTTCAAGACCATTCCAGAAGCCATTGGCTGGCTTGAGTGGTAAATGATAAATGGCCAAACCAGTAAAAAGAAATCCAGCCTTGACAGACATTTGTCGGCCAAAAGAAGACTATTTAAAAGTTTTCCCACTTGAATGACTTGCTTGATAGCGGCACCAGTTATTTCTATATTGAATAATACTTACCAGATGTACTATTATGATAATGTCTATTATCTAGTCTAGCTCAAAATATACATTTAAAACTCCGCCCTCTCGATGGTCCTGTCCATACTGTGTCCAGGAATTACCATAAGCTCTTTGAGTCAATTCCTGATTATAGTCAGATTCGTCTATTTTGCGAAACATCTTAGTTGTGCTTTTGTAGCTCTCTAAATTTTTCATAATTTTTCGTACTTGAGTGTACTTTCGGTTGATTGGATTCACGTATTCATGGAAGGCAAAGGGAAATCATCTCGACGGCGGGTTGTGTCAATCTAAAATTTATACATCCATGCCATAATGACTATTTGAATTTTCCTTAAATTGGCACATTGTTTTAAATTGGTAGCCATTATAGGAGTCGTTCCGTTAACTTTTTACTCAGTTAATTTCTTTTGCAACTCGGTTCCTTCCTAGATGAATGCGCCCTTAGCCAAGATGGCATGCCCATATCTAGCATTTTGTTTTGGTTTGGCGTATCTATGCACTCAGTTGTGGCCGATTTTTTAGCTCTCACTTTTTGTCGAGTGTGTTTGTAGCGATCAGTGTTATTATTCTTGGATTTATTAATGTTATTAGTATCTGAGTTGTGTTTTAAAAATTTCTAAAGCATTACTTTTTTTAATTTATCTTGCTCATAGCTTTGATTACGGTTAATTTAAGAGAAAGTTAATGTTTTTAGTAAGCATTGATTATAATCAAGCTAATGTGCATTTGTGCTCGATACATGTTACCATTTTCAGCGTTGTAATTCTTTGCTTTGTGTTCACAAAAAGTGAAGGGCCAGGGCAAAGCGCCTCCAGATACGCTTTGTTCAAAGTGCAATCGCTTCATGAAGCGGAAGTTTGCTGGCCATCACTGCATCGCCTATGCCCGGTCTAAGGTTGGAGCTTGGTTCGGCCGGGCTTGCAGAGGAACAGGCACCTGCCACTTCACCCACGGTCGCTTATGAGCTGACGGCAGAGGAGAAAGATTTGTTGTTGTTGGGATATACCGGCATGCCGGTACTTTCTCAAGAGACGAATTCCCTACGGTCCCACAGGTCTTCCCTGGGATTCTTTCGGGTTTAGCACTCTGGTGAAGATGTCAACGTTCCGTCAGGCATTTTTAACCCAGACTTTATGGCATCTGGACCGCCATCGGGCTGTATTTTATGCCTCCCATCGGGGTTCCAGATGTGGGCTCGTCAACTATCGGAGCCGACCATCCTGTGATAATACCGGATACAATCCAGGTTCCTGTCGGGGATCCATTGGATTGTGTTGAAACTATGTCCGTGGATTCTCTGGACACTGGTGCCGCATGTGGCTGAACCATGGACCCCTTTTGAATTGAAAGCAGCGTTCAGGGTTCTCAGCAGAGATTGTTGGCAACCTTTTTATGAGAATCATAGTCCTTTGATGGATGAATTCTCATTCTGCTCAGAGGTTGAGTGGGTGCAGGTTCTTGCCTGGACATCTGACCGTCTCGGGTTGGTTTTAGAGCTGGGGTCTCGGCGGGATCCGGCGATGGGGCGGATGTCAGAGTGTGTGTCTAGCGCTCTGTCCAGTGGCTGTTCAGTCCATACCTATGCTACCTTTGGATACTCAGACTTCTGATATGTTGGAAGTCACGGCGTACTGTCTGGTTCAGCCTGAGTATTCTCTACTGAAGGCCCCCAAGACTATCAGGAGTAGGGTCGGAGCTGGCCTACCATCAATATGCTCATGTTCCTCGCTTGTCAGTGAAGGAACTTGAGGCTTTGAATAGGCTTTTATCTGGGAAATCTAAGGGTCGTTCTTGTCCTTTGATCTCACAAGCTAATAAAGATGCGTTCAATGAGCTTTCGCTCATTGAAGATGCGTGAAAGTGGCCATGGCTGCCTTGTTGCACGGCTGTATCGTCCTGCAGGGGATGATTACCTGCGTGGCGGAAGGGGGGAGGTACCTGAGGCTCCTGGAATTGTCCGGGACACCATGAGCCTATCCCAAGATTGCCTAGCCAGAGTAATCACCAGAACATTGGCTGAACGAAGGAGAATGGTTCTCGATTGCATAGAACCATGACCAGAAATGAGGGCTGCATAGTCTTCTGTGCCCTTCATTAGTCCAGGCTTGTTTGGCGGTTCGGCAAGGTAAGCTCTCTTCAACGTAGCATCAATGATTGCTGAGCAGGAAGTAGTCAACAAGTCATGGAAATCGACGAAAAGGACACAGCCGCAGCAGTCCTATAGGCAGCATCGTCAAGATCAGCAGCGACAACAGCAGAGATCGTCTTTCTGTCCATCTGGCCATGATACCCATCAGGCAACCGGATCACAGGGACCTGGCCGGTCATCGTCATTTAAGGCTTCTAATAAGATTGTATGACGGTGACAGGAAGGCTGGCAGCTCGGGATGATCCGGTTATCATAACGATAACAGAGGTGGTGGTTCTGGGCCGTCATATGCCAAGAAGCCACCTGGGAACCAGGTGGGGTGGGTGGGGTGTTGTTGGGGGTGGGGGTGGGTGTGGGTGGGAGGGGTATGGTCATGACAGCTTTCCAGTGGGTCCCGTACTGGTGGCGCCAGGGACATTGGGAGTCATGAATCTTCACCAAAGCGAATTAACATTTTGTTGGGCAACATGGACTGTGATTTGTGTGCAGATTCTTACCACAGGAGACAGACCAGTTCTCAAGCCATTGGGAACAGGTCGTGCAAGACTCTTTAGTCTGTCATTGGTTAAGAAACGGTTACGAACCGGACTGGCTCATCCGAGAATCATTGGTTCCGTTAACTACTACTCCCATCTGGACTCCCATTCCAATGGAGTCCGATCGTTTAGAGGTCATTTGAACAGAAACCAAAGATCTTCAATGGAAGAATGCAATTCATTTGGTCTTCCTCCAAGCACTTCTACTTGATGATTTTCATCCCGAAATGCACCAGAGGTTGAAGCCCGATTCTCAACCTCAAGCCGCTGAACAAGTTTATTCAATCTCCAAAATTTCGGATGGAAACCGTAGCATCAGTGTTGACAGGTTTGAGAAAGGGCATGTGGGCAGTGTTGATAGATCTGAAGGAGTCTTATTTTCATATTCCAATGTCAACTTTTCAGAAGTATCTATGCTTTGCATTCCAAGACAATGTCTGGGAATTCAGTGCATTGACATTCAGCCTGACCACAGCCCCGAGAGTCTTTACCAAAGTGTTTCTCACCATGGATTCTTGTCTTCGCAGGAGAAACATGGCTGTTCGGACCTACATAGATGACTGCTGAAGGTGGGGAATCAAGTCATTTTGTGCAACAATCTGAAAATTGTCCTAGCCTTATTAAAAGATCTAGGATGGATTTTCAATCTAGAGAAAATCATAGCTGACTCCATCCTAGGAATTTGTTTATCTGGGAATTCTGTTCAATCTCAGGGATGGTATGGCTTTTCCGGCGGAGAGCATAGTCAAGAGTCTTCAAGCAGTTTTGGGGTCCATTTCTCTAGGAGCCTATCTCACAGAGTTTCAGTTTCTCAGAATACTGGGTTTACTAGTATCTCTGGAGAAGGTGGTGCCTTATGCGGCACTCGGACGCAGGCCGATTCTACTTCGAATAATACTTACCAGATGTACTATTATGATAATGTCTATTATCTAGTCTAGCTCAAAATAAACAATTAAAACTCCGCACTCTCCTGGTCCTGCCCACACTGTGTCCGGGAATTACCATAGCCGCAGGTACCGAGTCAATTCCCAATCACAGTCAGATTCGTCTATTTTGCGACTTGAGAAAGTCACGTTTTTTCAAGCTCTTAAAATTTCCAATTTTAACTGAGTTTAAGCGTTGTTGGAGTGCGTTATTGTTGATATCATGGAAGACAAAGGAAAATCATCACAGGGGCAGGTTGTATCAATCTAGAATTTATACATTCGTGCCATAATGACTGTTTGAAATTTCCTTAAATTGGCACATTATTCTAAAATGGTAGCCATTGTTGGAGTCGCTCGGTACCTGTTAACTTTTTAGTGTTAATCCAGGTACTCGGTTCTTTTCTCTTGCGACTCGGTTCTTCCTTAGATGGATGCGCTCTTAGCCAAGATGGCTGCGCCCTTGATGTTTATTTCGCTTGGCTTCGCGTATCTACGCACTCTGTTTATGCCGATTTTTAGCTTTCGCTTCATTGTCGAGGGTGTTTGTAGTGATCGGCATTTAATTCTTGGCTGTATTAACGTTAGTTAACTTCCAAGTTGTGTTTATTAATTTTCACTTAAAAAAGTTTCAAATATTTTCCTGCCTATGGCTTGATTATCATTAATTTAAGAGAAAGTTAATGTTTTCTAAGTAATTTATTTTACAATCAAGTCAATTGTGCGTATTGCTCGTCATCATTTGTCATGTGCAGTGTTTTAATTCTTCTCTGTGTTCGCAGAAAGCCAAGAACCAGGACACGTTGTGCCAGAAGTGCAACAGGTTCATGAAGCGGAAGTATTCAGCCCATCATTGTGTGGCCTGCGCTAAGTGTAAGGTTGGAAGTCCCTGTGATGTGTGCGCCAAGTGGTCGTCGGAGATGGTGGCGGCATTCGATCGTGATCGATGTGCGCGCCTGGAGAGGATTGCGAGGGACAAGGCGGTCAAGCTGGATCAGGCGTCGTTGAGAGGACTGGAAGGTCATCTGAATACTAGCATGGATTCATCACTGGGCGTATGGGCGGCCCAGTTCAAGGCAATGTTCGAGTCATTGCAGTCCACGGTCCCGACGATGCAGGCTGGTGCAGGGCAACCTTTAGGTGGTCCGGCTAGTTCTGCGGAAGGATGAGCACCTGTCCCTTCTCTGTCATTGGCTCAAGAGCCGACGGGGGAGGAGGAAGATTGGAAGATTCCGGCATGCCGGATATCTCGATGACGGCTATGCCCAGTACATCCCAGGGATCTCCCTCGGGTTTTGTACGGGTCTGCCAAGCGGATGGTGATGTCGACGTTCTGTGCAACCCGCGTTGTCGGTGGAGCCGTGTTTTGCGGTTCCTAGTGGCATCCCGGCGGCGTTAGGTGCGGCTCCTCTCGGAATGCCATCACCTGCCGTAGTGAAAGCGGCCGTGGTCCCGCCTCCCGTGCTGGAGCCGATGGACTGTGGTGAATCCGTGTCCGATGATTCGTTGGACACCTGTGCCGCTGGTAGTCGGCCTATGGACGCGCTTCATGGTATTAGAAGTGCGGCCCATAGCGCTCAGCATGGATCGTCAGTGGCGTTCTCATCCAAGGGTGAAAGGGAAGATGAAAACGGTAGTTCATTGATGGACAATCCGTTTTCTGCACAGAAGCTGAATGGGTGCAGGTTCTTGGCTGGATGTCCGACCGTCTCGGGTTGGCATCCGATCTAGGATCTCAGCGTGATCTGGCGATGGAACGGATGTCAGAGCGAGCGGCTAGTGCTCTGTCAAGTGGCTCTTCGGCCATGCCGACACTCCCTTTGGACACGCAGACTTCCGACATGTTGGAGGTTGCGGCATACCGTCTGGTCAAGCCAGAGTATGCGCTGCCCAAAGCCCTGAAGGGGATAAGGAGTAGGGTCCGTTTTCCTGAGCAGGCCTATCATCAGTATGCCAGGGTTCCACGGCTTTCCGTCAGGGAACGAGAGGCGCTGAATAGGCCGTTGGCTGGGAAATCTAAGGGGCGTTCTCGTCCCTTAGTTTCCCAAGTTAACAAAGATCCGTTCAATGAGCTGATGCTCATTGAAGATGCGGCGAGGGCAGCCATGGCTGCGCTCTCGCATGGATGCACCATCTGCAGGGTATGCTGGCCTGCACGGCGGAAGGTGGACAAGTGCCAGAGGTTGCTCCCGGAGTTATTCGGGACACCATGCGCTTGTCTCAAGATTGCCTGGCCAGGGTGATCACCAGAACATTGGCAGAGCGACGGAGAATGGTTCTCGATTGTGTAGAACCAGGACCGGAGATGAGGGCTGCCTTGTCTTCTGCGCCCTTTATCGTCCAGGCTTGTTCAGCAGCTCAGCACGACAAGCCTTATCCAAGGTCGCGTCAATGGTTGCTGAACAGGAAGTAGTCGGCAAGTCGTGGTAGTCGACTAAGAGGACACAGCCGCAGCAGTCCTACAGGCAGCATCGGCAAGAGCAACAGAGGCAGCGCCAAAGATCGCCCTTCCATCCTTCTGGCCGTGATGCCCATCGGGCATCCAGATCTCAAGGACCTGGCCGGTCGTCCTCATACAAGCCGTCTAATAAGAGGCCATATGAGGATGACAGGAAGGGTGGTGGTTCGGGCCGCGGCGGTTACCGTAGGGATAACCGTGGTGGCGGTTCCGGACTGTCATATTCCAAGAAACCGCGGGGCAGCCGTGTAGGTCGGTCCTGATGGATTTCCAGCGGAATCAGTTCCGGTGACGTCAGGAACGAAGGGAGTCGAGAATCTTCACCCAAGCGATTTAGCGTCTTCTCGTGCAATCTTGACCGCCAGCTGTGTGCAGATTCCTACCGTCGGAGGCAGACTTCAACTGTTCTCAAGCCAATGGGAACAGGTCGTGCGAGATTGTTTAGTCTGTCAGTGGTTAAGAAACTGCTACGAACTGGACTGGCTCATCCGTCAATCGTTAGTTCCATTAACATCGACTCCATTATGGACTCCCGTTCCAAGGGAATCCGATCGTCTAGATGCCATTTCTCAATCTCAAACCATTGAACAAATTTATTCTTTCTCCAAAATTTCAGATGGAGACTGTAGCAGCGGTAATGACAGGGCTGAGAAAAGGCATGTGGGCAGTGTCGATAGATCTAAAGGATGCTTATTTTCATATTCCAATGTCAATTCCTTTTTAGAAATACCTTCGCTTTGCATTCCAAGACAATGTTTGGGAATTCAATGTGCTTCCATTCGGCCTGACCACAGCACCGAGGGTCTTCACCAAAGTGGTTCTCGCCATGACTTCTTATCTTCGCAGGAGAAACATAGCTGTTCATACTTACATAGACGACTGGCTGCTAAAGGCGGGGAATCCAGTCACTCTGCGCAACAATCTTCAGGTAGTCCTAGCCTTATTAAAGGATCTAGGATGGATTGTGACTCTAGAGAAATCAGAATTGACTCCATCCCAGGAGTTTGTTTATCTGGGAATATTTTTCAATCTCAGGGACGGCATAGCTTATCCGGCAGAGAGCAGAGTCAAGAGCCTGATTGCAGTTCTGGAGTCGGTTTCTCTAGGAATACTCTCTCGGAATACTGGGTTTACTAGTATCTCTGGAGAAGGTGGTTCCATATGCGGCACTCAGGCGCAGGCCAATTCAGATGTATCTAATGTCATTCTGGTCTCAGAGAACAGATCCGTTATCTCTGAGGATACCAGTAAAAGAACCATTGATATTCCACCTTCAGTGGTGGTTATCAGAACAGAATCTCGTGCGAGGTGTTCCTCTACAACCTCCTCAACCTCAGATGTCCATTTTCACAGATGCATCGACGACGGGTTGGGGAGCAGTATTGGACGATCAGTCAGTGTCAGGGGAACGGGATCGGACCAATGCGCAGAAACATATCAATGTTCTCAAACTATTAGCAGTGGTATTGGCACTTCGAAAGTTCGAGAATTTAGTTCAAGACAAGATTGTCCTAATAAGGACAGACAACTCAACAGTGGTGTCTTATTTGAAACGCCAAGCTGGGACGAGATCACCTGAGTTGTGTATGATGATTTAAAACCTTCTGCTGTGGTGCCAAGAGAGGAATGTTATTCTTCGGCCAGCACACATTCCAGGAAGATTGAACATCCTAGCGGATGCGCTCAGTCGAAGGACGGTTTGTCGTCCGACGGAATGGCAGCTCAACCAATCGTAGCGGAGGTTCTATTCAAACATTGGGGCAAGCCAAATGTGGACCTGTTTGCAATGAAACAAAACGCAAAGATGGTCACTTACGTGTCACCGATCCCGGACCCGCTAGCTCTAGCGGTAGACGCACTGGCGATAAGTTGGAAGGGAATGTACGCATATGCGTATCCTCCAACGATTCTCATCCCAAAAGTTCTGGCAAAGATAAGAGAAGGTATGTGCCAAGTGCTACTGATCGCCCCTTATTGGCCAGGCCGATCATGGTGTACGGATCTGCTGGACCTTCTGGTCTGCAGTCCAATTCCTCTTCCAGACAGAAGAGATCTAATCTCTCAGAACAAGGGTCTGTAACTCCACGACAGACCGGAAATGTTCAAATTGACTGCATGGATGTTATCAAGCAGCGTGCAATTAAGGGTGTCTTTTCTGAGCAAGCAGTGAAGTTTGCCGCTTCAGCCAGAAGAGGGTCACCCACAAGAACATATAATTATAGAATCAACAAATTTGCAGAGTGGTGTAAGGGAAGAGATATTGATCCCTTTGCTGCATCTGTTCAACACGTAGCAGATTTTATCTGTCATTTATACGAAGTTGACAAACTTGTACCTTCAACCCTAGCAGCATATAAGTCTGCATTAGCTTCAGTCGTTCCCAGTCTAGCCATTGAAGGAGTGGAGAATGACACTTTAAATGAAGTTATTAAAGGAATGAGCAATTTGTGACCTAGACAGCCAATTCCTATCCCAGCATGGAATCTATCTCTTGTTCTACAGGTTTTAGGGCATGCCCCCTTTGAACCAATTAGATCTATAGATATTAAACTGTTAACTATTAAGTCAGTTTTCTAGGTTGCAGCGGCGTCGGCGAGAAGGAGAGGCGAAATACATGCAGTTTCTGCCGAACAAGACCGTTTTGTCGTCACGGGAGAAGGTTTAAGACTACGTCCACATCTTTGTTTCCTGGCAAAGAATCAGTCACTTAAATATCCAGGACAGCCGATCAATTTGCCAAGTTTAATTAGACATGACCCAAACTCTTCTGTTTGGTGTCCTGTCAGATGTCTGAAAATGTAGAAACGTACTGAGGAGTGGAGAGATGACCCGAAATCTCTGTGGTTATGTCTCAAAGCTCCTCATTTGCGCGCCTCGAAAGATACTATTTCTCGTTGGATAGTCGATGCTATTCAGATGTCGCACAAAATCGTTACTGGAAAGCAGATTGATCGTGTGAATGCCCACCAGGTCCGAGCACTAGCAGCAGCATCGGCCCTTTATACGGGTGTCTCATTAGAAGAGGTGATGTCTGTAGCACAATGGCATGCCGAGTCGTCATTCACTGATTTCTACCTTCGCGATATCTTCAGCGCACTTACTCCGGTAGCCGTCGCCAATTTATCGAATCTTAACTAAAGCCACATCCGACCACTATTTCGCACATATCACACGGTTCTCCCACATGCACTGAACAATGGCTATGCACATGATCCGAGGATGACTGTGGATTGGGCCGAGCTCCTGTGATGAACAAGAAAAGACCAAGCACTCAAAATGGTGAGTGTTTACATTAATTAAGTGACTAATATTAGTTTACTTACAGTCGATTTACCAGACTGAATAAGTAAATAGTCTGGCCAAGAGTATCTTATTCTTTCAACAGACTCATTCCAATTGTGTTTTTTCAAAATTAGAAGTTGTAGTAGCTTCTTTGCACTCTACTGGACTGCCCTAGCTGAGACTTGGGGCTGACACGGGTCTGGTGGGTGTTGCTCCCCGTTTTGACAGCCCTCTGGAATTTGTGCGGACAAATGAGGGGGGTGGGGGAGCGTGGTCTAGACCATGGAAGTTTAGCACTCTATGAGTCAGATAGCGGAACCCAAGCATATGCCAGGGTTCTAGTCTCTTCACAACCTTCTCTGTCAGCTGGTAGATGAGTGCTGGTTTGAGCCTCACCTCCTCCCACCGGTATTTCTTGGCTGTCGAAATCCGGAGTTTATCATAATAGTACATCTGGTAAGTATTATTTGAAGTAGAATAAAAAAAGCATCCACTTTTGTTTCTACGAGAATTCTTAATACTTACCAGATGTACTATGCCCCTTCCTCAGCCGCCCCGCTGAGGTAATCCTGAGCTGGTTTCGCTGTTTGTCAAGGCAAACATAAGACAAATCTGACTGTGAACTGCGGCTATGGTAATTCCCGGACACAGTATGGGCAGGACCGGGAGAGTGCAGAGTTTTTAATTGTTTATTTTGAGCTAGGCTAGATAATAGACATTATCATAATAGTACATCTGGTAAGTATTAAGAATTCTCATAGAAACAAAAGCGGATGCTTTTGTGATTCAGATGTATTTAATGTCATTCTGGTCTCAGAGAATGGATCCGTTATCTTTGAGAATTTCAGTAAAAGAACTGTTGATATTCCACCTTCAATTGTGGTTATCAGAACAGAATCTCCTGCGATGTGTTCCACTACAGCCTCCTCTGCTGCAGATGTCCAATTTCATGGATGCGTCTGCGACGGGTTGGGAGAAGTAATGGTCAATATGTCATTGTCAGGGGAATTGGATCGGACAAATGCGCAGAAACACATAAACGTTCTCGAACTATTAGCGGTGGCATTAACACTTCGAAAGTTCGAGAACTTAATCCGAGACAAGATTGTCCTGATAAGGATGGATAACTCCACAGTGGTTTCCTATTTGAACTGCCAAGGTGAGACGAGGTCACCATAGTTGTGCCTGATGATTTCGAACCTTCTGCTGTGGTGCCAAAGAGTGGAATGTCATTCTCTGGGCAGGCTGAACATCCTAGCAGATGCGCAGTTTGCCGTCCGACGGAACGGCAGCTCAACCAGTCGGACCTATTTGCGATGAAAGGCAATGCAAAGATGGTCACATACGTGTCTCCGATCCCAGATCCCTATACCTCTTAATTGTAACAATAATGGAGGAGGCACCGTTTCTCAGAATACAATATCTGTACCTTATTCCTTGCCTTTCAGTTTCAGCTTCTCAACTGCCAACCTGGACAACCCAACCATAGATGTTCTAGACAAGGACCTTGGTTTCATCACCTCTGTCTTGGAACCCAACATGGGTAGTCTCTATGCAGACCTGCATACATTCTTTATGTGACTACGCCTCATGCATTACCTCACACCGAACCCACACCCACCATATGCACTCTTAGCAAACAGCACTGCCACAACAACACACACACTATACACTCCAGCACCGCCAAACTTCCAAGACACTATAGTCAAGAATTTGCAGCAAAGAAAACATCAATGCCACCGCCAACAATGAATTCACTATTTGAATTGTTTTAAAGCGGTAAGATATGAATACAGTAAACATATCCACTGCAGGATTCCAGTAAGCAACCTGAACTGCCAAGAGCAACAAGCTCTTACCAATCTCAAGGTTAACCAATACTGTAGTCATAAAAAGGGCCGATAAAGGGCAAGCTATTGTGATGCAAGATAGGGCAGACTATATTGCAGAAGCGTACCGCCAATTGGTGGATGAATGTTTCTACAAAAAAATGTCACACAATCTAACAGATCACTACACGAGAATGATTGAGAAACGTCTCGACCAACTAGTCAGAGACAATGGGATTGACCAACAAACCGCCAACAGACTCGTCCCTAAGCCACCCACCACCACCAAGTTTTACTTACTGCCAATAATCCACAATGCCCAAATAAATGGGCTTTCGCCTAGCAGACCTATAATCAGTGGTGTGGGTTGTCCGACTGAACTAATCAGCAGTTATGTTGATGAACACATTGCGGTCCACATAACAAAAATCAAATCATATGTTGAGGACACCACAGATTTCATCAACACGGTCGAAGCTTTCAGTAAAACGAGTGAACACACAATGCTGGTCACAATGGATACCACATCCCTATATACAAACATCCCTAACCAAGAAGGGCTGCACGCAGTGGCAAGATTCTGCATGAAACATGGACTACCTGGCACTCTAACGACCTGCTGGACTCCTAAACCTCTTTAAATTAGTCCTTGAGTGCAACAACTTTGAATTCAATGATGAACATTCCTTACAGGTTGGAGACACCGCCATGGGCAGCAAGGCCGCTTGTTCCTTTGCCTGCATTTTCATGGCAGATTTGGAAACCAGATTGCTCCAATCAGCTCCATCCCAACCAGCTCTCTATGTCAGATACATAGACGACATCTTCCTGCTCTAGGAACATGGCGAAAAAGCCCTAGAAGACTTCGTCGCACACATGAACTCTTCTCACAGTAGCATTAAATTCACAATGGAATTTTCAAAGAACCAGGATTCCTTTCTAGACACCAGTAATCCAGAGCGATTCAAATGACATTATCTTTGATCTTTACACCAAACCAATGGATACCCATGGCTATCTCTATTACGGATCGGAACACCCATCATCTTGCAAAGATGCCAGCCCATACAGCCAATTTCTGCGCCTGCAACATATCTGCACCAGGACCGCAGATTACTATCGCAATAGTCTTCCCCTACAAGGATATTTTGAAAATATAGGATATCCAACCGGTATCCTGACTACGGCCCGAGCCAGGGCAAGAGAACACAACAGAGAGAATCTCCTGCACCCTGCGCCTAGAACCAATCAACCAATACAGCAAAGACCTATCTTTCTATGCGAATACACCCATACAGGCATTTTCCTGAAGAACACCATCATCAAATATTGGCCCATCCTAGAAGCCAGTAACAGATGCAGACTGGCTTTCCCAGACCATCCACTCTTTGGCTATAGAAAAAACAAAACCATCAAGGAGACCATAGTCAGGGCCAAACTACCATCCACATCCACCACATCTGGACCGGCTTTCAAGAACCCCTTCAGCGCTTGTCCTACCACAAGATGCAACATCTGCATCCACATGGACAAGAACAGATTTTTCAAGAGCACCAATACAGGCTTAGCCTACACCGCCAAAATAATAGACAATTGTCAAACAAGAAACATTTTGTACCTGCTCACCTTCAGGAAATGCCACAAGCAGTATGTGGGAGAAACATTACGCCCCTTCAAAATACGCATTCAGTAGCACCTACGCTCTATCACAAAAACAAAAGCGAGCGTTATGATACACCAGTGTCTAGACACTTCAACAAAAATGGACATTCTAGACGCGATATGAGTTAATCCCGGTCCTCAAATTCGACCCAGCAGATGATAACTCCACAACATTGAGGAGAAAGAAGGAAAGCCACTGGATACACCAACTCCACACAATGGAACCTATAGGCATCAACCAATCATGCTAATTCGGTCATCACTTCTCTGGCAACAAGTTCACCAGTAACTTCCCAGTCAGAATATAGTTGTAAAACTTCATAAGTTCAACTGATGACCACCATTAACAACTCATTCTTTAAGCCTATCACATGACTCCCCATCACTAGGCATATGACGTCACAAACAACGCTGATGTCACAAGGACCGGTGACATCATATTTACCTTCATCACTACATGGCCTCACAATGAAACCATTTACTTTCTAATACAGAAAGCTAAAAGCATCACATTGTTTTCTTGTCGTGTGTTCCCTACATATTGTTAATTTCATTTTGACAGTACTGTAAAGAAACCCTGTTAGCTCACTTTATTTCACTTACCTGCCCCCTCAAGCATGGTCATTACATCATATCAATATCAAATATGAATAGCCGGCCACCACGACCGGACAGATTTTGTTGTGTATTGCCCAACCCTTTCTAGGGCCCCACATTACCCTAGAAATTGGAGACATTCCTACTGTGCCTCTGATGAGTTCTACTTTTGAACGAAACGCCATAAGTCTGAATCAAGCAAAATGTAAGGAGAAATAAATGTGATAATATACACAAATGGGACGTGTTCCTCCCCACACATGGCCAGGCGGTATCACCATGCCGGTACTAATAAGTTCGGGCACAAAAAAGTTGTCCAAAAAAACTACTTTTTTTTTATAGCAAAAATTGGTGCACATCCAAAAATAATTTCTACACCGCCAAAAAATTGTGCACCCCAAAAATATTTGAGCACCACCAAAAATGGCCAAAACAGTAAAAATGGCTGGGGCGGCAAAAAATATTTTAGCACCACTAAAAAACAGTGCAATGGCAGAAATTTGCGTTTCACCGCCAAAACAGAGTGCACCACCAAAAAGCAGTACTGCCAAAATGTCGCGCACCTGCACTGCCAAAAAGCGCTGCACTGCCAAAAACCAAGCCAAACATGCCCTTATAAGGACATGACACAAGCCACTTCCGGTCTGCCAGTGCGAGAGTATAAAAGGAGCCGACTCAGAGTTCAGATCATTCAAACTTTTGGTCTCACAACGATAATGTGTCAGGCACTCACAGAATTAGTCAAGTCTTAGACTAAGTCACAAGTACATGCTTTCGCAGTTTTGTCAAGGAAAATATAAGACGAATCTGACTGTTCTGGGGAATTGACTCGGTACCTGGGGCTTATAGTAATTCCCGGACACATTATGGGCAGGACCACGGAGAGTGCAGAGTTTTAATTGTTTATTTTGAGCTAAACTTGATAATAGACATCATAATAGTATATTTGGTAAGTGTTAATAATTCTCGTAAAAACAAAAGCGGGTGCTTTTTTTATTCAGTGGTAAGTTTTCACAAATTTATTCTTTTAGCCTGTAAATTACCATTTACTGAGCACAAATTGAGATTTTCTTGACAAAATTTGACCATAAAAATGGTAAAATAATGTTCTTATTAATCTCATCTCAAATGTTGTATTGCGTTGATAGATGTTGTGATTTTGAGATTGTGTACAGTCCAGCTCAGAAATAACTTAGGATGTTTCCAGAACAAAATAAAACATACTGTTGAATATTTTGAACATAATTTGATTGGAAGACAGTGATGCCTAAGGCAACAATGTCTTCCAAACCATTTAGGCTCAAAATATTCAACAGTATATTTAATTTTGTTTTGGAAACATGGTTAAGTTATTTCTGAGCTATACTGTATAGCTTTATGTTTGGCTTGTAGTATATCCTGTTCTATATGTGCTTTATAATGCTTTATCAGTGGGCTAACATTATATACTCGCTCTTTAAGGGTGGTCAAGATAATTGAGATTCCGCTTAGTGAATGTCCATTTACAGGACAAGAGAAGGCTATTTTTTTAAATTGACAACTGGAATGTCTGGCTGGGTTGTCGAGCCAGTCATTCCAATGGTAAATTTTCTAAATTAATCTTCACTACACCTCTAAATAGATTTTCAAGACCACTGGAGAGTGTTTTGACCAGGGTGACCAGTAAAAGGTTAAGGAGCCTTGTTATTTATTGTTTTTATTTGATCACTTTTAAGGTGGCCTGGTATCGTCTGTTTGGTCGTCGAGCTGGTGGTCATAATGTGAAAACAAGGCTTAATGACCAGAGCATACTGGGTACCGGAGACATTGTGAGTATGATGACAGTTGTGGTGGTGTTATTGTTGATTATAGTGGGTGCTGGCGGATAGTGGTAGTGATGGTTGTGGTGGTGGCAGCGGTGATCGTGGTGGTGATGATGGTTCTGATGATGATGGTGGGTGGTGGTGGGGGTGGGGGGGGGGGGGGGGGCGTGATTTGGTTGTGGTGGTGAGGATGATGATGGTGGTGGTGGTAGTTGTGGTGGTGGTTAATATCGGTGGTGGTACAGATGGTGGTGGTGATGGCAGGTGGTGGCGGGTGGTGCTTGTGGTGGTGGTGGTAATGATGATGGGTGATGATGGGTGGTGGTGATTGTACTGGTGGCAGTCATTGGTTGTGGTGGTGGTGGTGGCAGGTGATGTGTGTGGTCGTAGTGATGATGATAATGATGGGTCATGACGGGTGGTGGGGGTGATGATGATGATAATGGATGGTGGTTGGTAGTGGTGGTGATAGTAGTTCTGTTTGGGTGACGGTCTGGTGATTGTGCTGTGGATGATGGTGGTATATGTGATGGTGGTCTGGGTGATGGTGGTCTGGGTGATGGTGGTCTTGTGATGGTGGTCTGGGTGATTATGGTGTTGGCGATAGTGGTCTGGGTGATAGTGGTCTAGGTGATGGTGGTCGAGGTGATGGTTGTCTGGCTGATTGTGGTCTGGTGATGGTGGTCTGGTGGTGGTGGTCTAGGGTCTGGTGATGGTGGTGTGGGTGATGGTGGTATAGGTGATGGTGGTCTGGGTGATGGTGGTCTTGGTGATTATGGTGTGGGTGATGGTGGCTGGGTGATGGTGGTCTAGGTGATGGTGGTCAAGGTGATGTTGGTCAGGCTGATGGTGGTCAGGCTGATGGTAGTCAGGCTAATGGTGTGTCACCATGATGATGATGATTATTGCAATGCTTATAATGATCACAACAATTATATTTATGATGTCTATATGTAGTAGCCATCAGAATGAGAAATCCTGTTACATATACACCTGTGCAAAAGTTAAGCACCAGCAAAAACAATAGAACGTAGAAACATGATGGTACAACTAGGCTGCCATACTTTTTGTCCCCGCGTTAGCTGACATAATTCCAAGTACGAAATGCACATGCATGCATGACTTCACGCCGCTTGATGTCCGTGCGTGGCGGGAAACAGCACACGTGTTCAGTTATGTAAAAGTCCAGTTTGAGGTGTAGAACATTACATACAGATTTAGGCGACAAGATTAGGAATTTTGTGTTCATGACCGTGGTTTATTTGTACAGAGAAAATTAGCTCTTGATTGTGAACCGCTATGGCAAGACGAAGGTTAAGTGATCGTGTGAAATGGCAAATCATAGGCATGCATACCACTGGTATGTCATGCAGAGAGATTGGCAGACAGCTGAACATTAACCATACTGTAATCAGTCGTTTGATTGCAAAACATGGGCAAACTAACGAGGTGAAGGACAGGCCTAGATCTGGAAGACCGAAGAAGACTACTGCCCGTGATGATCGAGTCCTAATACGCCTTGTTAGGAGATCTCCATTCACCAACAGCAGAGTGCACAGCCAGCAATGGGAAACGCACAATAGAGTGTCAATGTCTACTGTCAAAAGGAGACTGTATGCTGCTGGCATGAAAGCTAGGAGACCTGTCAGACGTCCTCTCCTCACTGCACACCACAAAGAGGAGCGTCTGAGGTGGTGCAACGAAAGAAGACACTGGAACATGAGATCCTGGAGACGGGTACACTGGTCCAATGAAAGTCGGTTCCTGCTTCATGCCACAGATGGTCGAACTCGTGTATGGAGGTCCAGACGCACGGCGTACGACCAACGTAACATCATGGAAGAAGTTCCATTTGGTGGAGGTTCCGTTATGATATGGGGGTGCATCTCATTTGATTGTAAGCTGGATCTGTTGACTGTACCTGGAACACTAAATGGACAAAGATATCAAGATTCCATACTGGATAGAGTTGTGGTCCCTCATTTTGTAAATCATGCACCTGGAACCCACCCTATATTCATGGATGACAACGCCCGACCACATCGTGCTAGAGCTGTGCATGAATACCTCCGCCAGAATGCCATCGAAACCCTACCATGGCCAGCAAGGAGCCCTGACATGAACCCTATTGAGCATATCTGGGACATTCTGGGAAACATGGTGAGAAGGAGGGATCCTCCTGTGCAGAACCTACAGGAATTAACAGACGCACTCCATCTTGAATGGCAACGAATACCACAATGGCGTATCAGTCGGTTGGTGACCAGCATGAGACGTCGTGTCCAGGCCGTCATCCAGGCACAAGGTGGATATACCCGGTATTAATAATGACAGTCTCAAACTCGTGCACAGATGTTAAACTTCGTTTTCAGACACCATTAATGACAATCTAGCCACGTGTGTCAACTGTAGGGCAATAGTTGTCAGTTGTGTCAACGTAACCATATTCAGGCCTCGTTTTCAAGTTCAAACAAAAACATACAGTGTTTCGCCACCATCATAATCAGCATTCCTCTAGTTGCATTATTACCTCTTGCACTAAGATGGATGGGTACATAAATGTTTATGCTATTGCTTTCTTCATAGCACATGAATATACCCTCGCATGTGCGTAAAAATAGGGTGGTGCTTAACTTTTGCACAGGTGTATAGTTATGGTAATTAATATTTTTAGAAAAAATAATAATTAAATCATTGTGATTTTACCATATGCAGCCGCAGATGAACACAAGCAGTCTTATTATATATTGTATTGATAGTTGCCACAATCATCAGTAGTTCTTGAACAGGTGTAATTTAATTTCTAGTCAAAAAATTGATATTATCAAAGGGTTTTTTCTATTAAAGGTTCCAGAATTTGACTGCAAGCTCACTGTGACTGGTTTGACCCCAAATGAGTGTTATGTGTTTGCTATTGCTGCGTACACCGCAGATGGGAAACTAATCGGTGGCAGTATCGGTGAGACGAGCAGGTCATTCTTAGCCGCTCATCCGTTGCAGATACTCATTACCTGGGGATTTCTTGCACAGGTAAGCTTCTATGTAACCCTTTCATGTTTCCAGGTGAGAAGAATGATTACTGTATCTTACCCCTTTATCACTCTGGGTGACCAAAAATAGCTGCTGCAGTGGTCTTGAGAAATGTTGATTTGCAGATGAAGAGAAGAATATTTTTGAAAATTCACCATTGGAATGACTGGCTCAATAATCATGCCAGTCATTCCAGTGGTAGATTTTAAAAAATGTTCTCATGGTCTGCAAATTGACATTTTCTATGAGAAAATTTCAATTTTTTTGAACAAATTTTAGAGTTAAAGGATTCAATAACTGCTTACTAAAAAGGAGAAATGTATTTTGAAACAATTTCATTGGTACGAATGGCTATTAACCCTAAAATTTGCTCAATAAAATTTTAATTTTCTCCTAGAAAATGTCAATTTACAGACCAAATGAAGGTTATTTTTGAAAATTTATCACTAGAATTTCAGTCATTCCAGTGTTAAATTTTCAAAACTAGTTTTTCTCAATTGGCCTGAAAGTGGACATTCCTCAAGACCAGTGCAGAGGCCATTTGAACCAAGTTTATATTTGTTGGATTACCCAACCAATGGCAGAAATGTTCTTGATAATCTGTTATTCCATGATGGAGAGGTAGGTCCACGTATATAGAAACTCAGTAAAATAATGCTATCATTCACTGTCAATTTATATGAAGCGTATAAAAGATTATAAAATGTATGATTGTACAGTATACATGGGGAGACAATTGACCACCATGTTAGCATGGTCAACTGGTAATAAGCCTGGCAGGATTCAAATCCTGCTCGGCTCCTCTCAGGCAATCAGGGGGTTGACAGGAAAAGCGGATGAAACGTAGACAATCTCCTTCTCTCCTCATTGCCTCTCTCCACCCAGGATTATAAATGGATAAAAAACTGTGGAAGTTACCAATAATAGATTGAAATATATACTCACCTAAATATTGCGTGAAAGGGACCTGGAATCAGGGACTCAATAGACACTAACCAAACCACTACTGTCTATGTACAGTACAGCTCTTAAATAAGGTAATACATTCCCAAAACAACAAAAACAGAAACGCGTTAGTGTAATTTTGAATACGAGGTAAGAAATGTTCTGTTGAATATTTTGAACATAATTGGATTGGAAGACATTGCTGCCTTAGGCAGCAATGTCTTCGAATCCAATTAAGTTCAAAATATTCAACAGTATGTATTAAGTTATTTCTAACCTTCTACTGTACCAGAATGGCTTCTGTTATGATGTGTGTCTTGAAGTATATTGTCTAGTTGTTTTAATTGTTTACCAGGCAGCATATCAAGTGAACTGCTATGATATTGCTGAGCAGGCATGTAAGGTTCTTGCTGATTACTTTGTGGCTGATGAGCCGCTGCCAAGCGGAGACACATACACCTCGTCATGTAACAATGACTTCGCTATTACACTCTACAAGTAAGCTGTTAGGGGTATCAATAAAGCTGCTAGGTTTCTAACCTTACAAAACAAGGTTAATGGAGGATTCCAGTTTATCCATGAATCATTTGATGTCATAATCAACTAAGTGACGAGTTGGCTGATGTCATAATCAATTATGTAATAAATGATGTAGTCAAGTTCATCACAAATGCTTAATTGAAGACTGACTAAGCGTTATTGTACGAATTGTATGGCTCATTTAATAAACATGTTGTTGAATATTTTGAAAGTAATTTGACTTGGTACCCTTGCTGCTATAGATTGCATGTATAGTTTTCTGGAAATTGAGATTTAGAGAATGCAGGGATCGATCAATCCCAACACAGGCAATGTGTAGGTGGAGCTTAGCTAGAGATGAGCGGGGCATAGCTAAAACTGGATTCCTCAATTTGTTACGCCATCTCTAGACAAACTTGATACCTACCACTACAAACACCTCTGCACCATCACTGGACACAGATCGCCAGACAGCATAATTTCCAATGATGCACTATACAAGATGTGCGTAATATGTCGATGCTGTCTACAAACATCGCTCAGCAAAGATGATCCATGTTTGGCCATGTGCTAAGAATGCCAGAGACACATCAGCACACGGAACCTTGGAATTCATCCTACTAGGAGCCACCAAATATAAAGGCAGGAGAGGACATTATTGCATAAATATGTTACGCTTGCTGTGAGGTAACCTCAAGAAAGCAGGACTCGGTACACTCAAACCAAGAATGAAGCTGAGGCCAACAGTGGTTGTTGGACAAAATTATCATGTTAATTCTTTCTATGACTGGCTGACATCAGCTGCTTAAATTGCTCATGTAACTAGTATAAAATCACATGATTGGATAATAGAAATCGTATGGCATAAAATTGACTTGCTGCCAATGGAGGAATCCAGTTTTAACCATGTTCAGTCCATCTTTAGCTAAGCTCCATCCACGCTTTGCCTATGTTGGGATCAATCGGTCCCTTAGCTCTGAATCTGAATTTCGAGAAAACTATACAGGTAAGCTGTTGAATATTTTGAAGCTAATTTGACTGGATGCTGTTGCTGCCTATGGCAGCAACAACGCCCAGTCAAATTAATTTCAAAATATTCAACAGAATGTTTATTAAATAGTAAAGACATACAATTCGTACAACTTGTCGGACAATTTAGCATTTGTGATGGACTACATCACGTCATAAATAATGTAATTGATTATGACATCAGCCTGCATATGACGAGGTTGATTATGACATCATATGCTTGACTGAGAGACTGAATTCCTCCATTAAAAAACCTGAGAAACAATCTCTAGCTATCAGCTGCTGTTGAAGACGCAATAACCGCCATTTAAATTACATTCAAAATTTATATTTATTTATTTTACCTGCATAATCCTTTTGAAGTTGTGATACTTCTGAAGTTGAACTTGAGATACCATTATTTCAGGTTTGATATGTTAAATGCGAAATTTGCTTTCCTCATTCGCAGATTGAATCATAAAGTTGTGACCGCGAGTTCACCTGTTCTCTTGCGTCAGTTCCTGATCAGCTTGTTCATAAGTGTGGATATATCTGTGAGAAATGGAGATCTGTTCTGTGATATTTTGTGTGAGAAGGGCCCACTATATAACAAACAGGTACATAGCTTTAAGCTTTCATATCAGTTGACTTTTTATACTCTGCCCAAAAATTTGGCGGGGTATTATGTAATGGTGCCATCTGTCCGAGCAGGTGGGTGGTCGGGCGGGCAGGTGGGCATGCAGGCGGCAGAGTGATTTCCAGATGATAACTCTATTACCATTTGTCAGATCGCATTGAAACTTCATAGGGTGGTTGGGCTAGGTGTGGGGAAGAAACCTATCAAAATTGACAATGATCCGAAATCCAAGATGGCTGCCAGCCACCGGTGGCCATCTTGAAAATTGGTTTCCAGATCATAACGCGTTACCGTTTATCGGATCGCTTTGAAACTTCATAGGGTGGTTGGACTAGGTGTGGAGAAGAAACCTATAGAAATTGACAACCATCCGAAATTCAAGATGGCCGCCAGTTTATCGGATTGCTTTGAAACTTCATAGGGTTGTTGGACTAGGTCTGGGGAAGAAACCTATCGAAATTGATGATTATCTGAAATCCAAGATGGCCGCCAGTCACCGCCGGCCATCTTGAAAATTGGTTTCCAGATGATAACTCCTTAACCGTTTATCGGATCGCTTTGAAACTTCATAGGGTGGTTGGAAGCTAGCTCTGAGGAAGAAACCTATCGAAATTGACAATGATACAAAATCCAAGATGGCCACCAGCCACCGGCAACCATCTTGAAAATCGGTTTCTGTATGATAACTCCGTTACCGTTTATCGGATCGCTTTGAAACTTCATAGAGTGTTTGGGCTAGGTCTGGAGAAGAAACCTATCGATATCGATGATGATCTGAAATCCAAGGTGGCCGCAAGCCACCGCACCCATCTTGAAAATTGGTTTCCAGATGATAACTCCTTAACTATTTATCGGATCGCTTTGACATTTCATAAGGATGCCTGGTCTGGATCTGAGGATGAAATACATATTTTCTGATAGCTCTCATTCATTGGTTCATCACCATTGCAGGGTATTATGCACTGTTTGCGGAGCTCTTGTAATTTTATTTCTATGTATTTTTCTGACTCGTAAATAGTATAAGTGTCTCTGTCAGTCAGTCGGTAGGTCGGTCTGTAAATTTTTTTGCCTCTCTGGCAATTTTGCAGAAGCCACAACTTTCATGTGTCGTCCTTGTCTCTCAGAAATTGTTTGCGTAATAAACAAATGAGTTGGATTAATATCTACGTATTGAAGACAGTAGTTTTGTTCTTGAGCCTGATGCTTGATTACGATTTGTGTAATCTAGAAAGTCTGAATGGTCTGGGCTTGCTTTGTGGGTGCCTTTTATACCCTTTCTGGTGGCCTGGTGTTGGTGGCCTTTAGTGGGATGCTTTGTGGGTATGCGCATGTGTATGCGTATGCGGAATGGATGGGTGGGTGGTCCGGCGGCTTGGCAGCTTGGTGGCTTTTTGGTAGTCCTGGCAGCTTTTGGCGGTTTTGGCGGCTTTTTTGTTTTTGGCAGCCTGGTGGGTCTTATGGTGGACAGTTTGGTTCTGGTTGCTGGGGTACCCTATGTCGTTATATATCAGGGTGGTGGCTGTTCTGTGGTCTGTGGGAGTGGGTGGGTCTTCTGGTGGACAGTTGGGTTCTGGTTGCTGGGGTACCCTATGTCGTTATATATCAGGGTGGTGGCTGTTCTGTGGTCTGTGGGAGTGGGTGGGTCTTATGGTGGACAGTTTGGTTCTGGTTGCTGGGGTACCCTATGTCGTTATATATCAGGGTGGTGGCTGTTCTGTGGTCTGTGGGAGTGGGTGGGTCTTTTGTGGAGTATGACCATTAGGGGGTTAGGGGTTAATGTCCTCAGTTTGTTTACTTGAGGGCATGGTTCAGACTTCATGGCGTTTCGTTCATGAAATGTTGAACTCATCAGAGGAAATAGTGCATTTTGTGACCTGTTTCCTATAGGATTCACATCCCATATGTCCAATTTTTGCATTGTGTGTGCGTGGGCATTTGTGCGCACGCATGGTTTGATGTGTGCGTGCGTGCATGCGTGCGTGCGTGTGTGTGTGTTGGCTTGGTAGAATGCATGGCATGGACTATGGAGAATGACAGTATTACCATATTTGTATAGTATATAATTCAAGATGTTATGATAGGGCCTATGGTGCCCATATGCAAATGATGTACAGAAGTGAAGATATGAATGGCGTACTTGAACTATTTGAATAAAATAAAATTGTACATTAAAACTTGAAAAATTTGTCTTGTTGTTTATATAGAAAAGGTCCTTCTTACGGCAGTTCAGAAAGTCCAAAAAATCTTCAGTCTAGTTCAAATGTTGGTCATAGGCCTCTCAGATTTCTTTGTTATCCGGCGCATGGATACTGTGCAGGTCCATATGTGCTAGTACCCATTTGTGTTTCTTTTCCATTCACTAGGCACAATTTGAGAACTATGTAGCATCTGTGACAGTTGATGTTAAACTGGTCACAGATGCTGTCTTTCACTTTGCTTTAAAATGGATGGATCCAGCTAGACGCCACCAAGGCCGCTGGCTCCATCCCAGTGGACCCGCAGATCCAGGTCCCTCTATGGGACAGAAAACGTAGACGGATAGAGGAGCCCAAGGAGCCCTCCCTTCTACAAGCCACCAAAATCTGATGGGAAATGCCCCTGGTCACCCCAGACCAGGGATTCTGAGCGAACATATGAGCGGATACAATCTATGACACAATTCCTCATGTAAGGCATCCAGGTTGGAGTACCAACACGAGAAGCTCCAAGACACGGTGAACAAGAACTCTATCCTGCCTATGCTGTTGGCATCAGTTCTGTCGAAGCCAGAAGATACAAATTCAGTCTTCATGGCTGAGTGGAACAATCTCCAATCAAACTTTAGTCACAAATTGACTAAACTATTAGCAACGCACACTGGCAACAAACTAGCAGTAGTGTACCATGAAACCAAGGGATACAAAATGGCCTTCACTAAAATAACCAGCGCCACCATCACACTAGAAGCACAGAATGGCATAGCCACCACCGAGGCAAGACACGAAGAGCGCCAACGCTCTAGAAGCCCTAGAACCCACAGACCAAGGCCACACCCTCGCACCCAGAGGGCCCAGGACTCCTCCATAGCAAGGGGCAACACTGCCCCAAGTTACAGGAGAGAGCCTTATAGGCAGGCACAACAGCAATGCCGCCAATCTTCATCTGCGAATTCACACGCACGGGTACGCTTCTAAAAAAAGTGATAAACAGATACTGGCCCTTCACAGCCAGCCAGAGATGCAGGGATGCATTTCCAGAGAAACCACTATTCAGTTTTCGACGAAATAAAACTATCAAGGATCACACAGTCCGGGCTAGACTACCAGACCCCATCGATAATGTACGCCCACACCGCAACCCCTTCATAGAATGCACTACCAAAAATTGCATCACTTGCAACAACATGGAGAAAACGAGGTTCTTCAAACTCTACCACACTGGCTTGTCCTATAGATGCAAAATCATAGGCAACTGTCAGACACACAACGTAGTCTACCTGCTAAATTGCAAACTATGCCACAAACAATATGTGGGAGAGACTTTGAGGCCATTCAAAACAAGGATACAACAACACCTTAGATCCATTACTGATCTCCACAAAAAAAGAAAGTTATGACACACCTGTCTCACGTCACTTCAATAAACGCAAGCATACAAGAGCCCACATGAGTCACCGCATTATACAGGTACTCTGCACAGACCCCGCAGACCCCGAATCAACACTATGGAGGAGATCCAAAGAATCCCACTGGATTCACCAACTCCACACCATGGAACCAACAGGAATGAACGTAGCAGGGTGAGGACACACCTTTTCATATGGGTCTCAGGTCCCAACTCAACATCCACATACGTTGTTATTATCCTAATAAACAATTGAACAAATTTGAGCATTAAGCTGTTAATAAATTGTTATAGTTTGTAATTACTTTTAACCCTTTAAATGTCATACCATCGAAAAAAGGCCTCTGCTATGGTCTTGTGGAATGTCCATTTACAGGTCCAGAGAATACAATTTTAGAAAACTTATCACTAGAATGACTGGCTCGATAACCGAGCCAGTCATTCCAGGGATAAATTTACAAAAAATGTATTCTCTTTGTCTATAAATGGACATTCAATTAGAAAATATAAAAATTTTCTTGACCAAATTTGACCATTAAAGGGTTAAATATAGATTTTTACATGAGATTATATACCTTAAATGCCAACAACAAGCGTTTTTAATCAAATCAGGCTCATGGCAATATTGTCTCAGCGGGCAGATATGGAGAGTAAAATTGGATCTGTGGATTAATAGTCAAGATTGGTCAAGAAATCCTTGCCTAGGGAATGTCCATTTGCAGGCCAGGATAAGGCTATTTAAAAAAAATTCACCACTGCAATAGCTGGCTCGGTTACTGATCCCGCCATTTTAGTCGTAAATTTTCAAAAAGTGTATCTTGCAAATGGATATTTTTCAAAACCACTCTAGAAGCTTTTTTGGTGGCTTAGCAATTAATGGGTTAAATTATGACAGCACTATTCAGGTAACAGGACATACCTGATGATGTTTTTCAGACAAAACGTCTACTCCTGTGTGAGAAGATGCTTCTCGCTGTGGAGATGGCTGGCTGGCTGAATGAAGCTAACATGGCTCTTCAAGCTGTCATACAGTGCTATGGTCTAGTTACACCAATGATCTACTACAGACTCCCATCTAAACCAGTCATTCAGGTAGGAAACCGTGTTTAGTTTGGTGGGCGTACATGTGTGTGTGTGCATGCATGCGCATGCACATGTGCGTATGTGTGTGCATTTTCATGCATGCATGATCATGCATGCATGTGTATTTGCATGCGTATGTATGCTTGTATGTGTGTGGGTGCATGTTGTTGCTGTATGGTCATTTACATCTGGATATAATCGAGGGATCCATTTCTAGCTATGCCCTCACCCATTTCTGGCTAAGCTCCACCAACGCTTTGGCAGTCTTTGGATCTATCAAACCCTGAATTCCCAGAATTCCTATGCAGGTAAGGTGTTGAGTATTTTGAAACTAATTTGTGGCCTATGGCAGTAACAGCGTGCAGTCAAATTAGTTTCAAAGTATTCTACAAACTGTTTATTAAATAACAAAGACGTATAATTCGTGCATTTGACAGACTATTCAGTGTTCATGACATTCATTGGGCATTTTGATTGCAATATCAGACTACATGTGACATAATTGATTATGATATCATATACTTGAGTGATGGATCGGATCCATCCTTTGACTGAATAAATTTTTTGTTTGCTCAAAGCTGCTCAAGAGGTCATGGGTCACCATCTTCTGTCTAGAAAAATCATATTCTTTGACAAGTTACTTATAGTGATGTGTTCCCGTAATGACATATAGACCTATTAATATATATACAGCATCCAGTGGGTGTAAATCATGCAGACTGGTAAGCCCAAAACCCATGTAGGTGTTATAAATCTTAAATGATAAATATATAGCATATATATCATTGCTAAAGAAAATAAACAGATTTGCTGAATATCTGACTGATTGTCATCAACCTGACCAGCAATATAGCGATCAGATCTGTCACTCAAGTATCTGATGCCATAATCAATTCACCTTTCCAGAGTATCCACCCATCATATGACATCATAATCAACTACGTGACGTCTAGAATGACATCATAATGAATGATGTTATGAATGACGTAGATAAGTACGTCACAAACGCATATTTGAAGATGGACTGTGCGTTGTTGGACAAATTGTATGTCTTTACTATTTAATACATATCCTGTTGAATATTTTGAAACTAAGGCAGCAACAGCACCCTGTCAAATTAGTTACAAAATATTCAGCAACTTAGCTGTATAGTTTTCAGGAAATTGATGGTTAGGGCATTCAGGGATCGATCAATCCCAACACGTCGAAGTGTGGGTGGAGCTTAGCTAGTGATGGGTGTGGCATAGCTAAAACTGGAAAGGTCCATTATGTCACATGTTAGCTGATGTCACAATCATAATGACATAGACTCTGTAAACAAAATCGAAAAGTTTGTTGTGAAGTGTATGAATTGTAGGTCTTGGATGATGAATTTACAATTTTATAAACATTCTGTTGAACATTTTTATACTAATTTGACTGAGAGATGTTGCTACATAGCTTAACTGTATAGTTACCTTGAAATTTAGATTTTGGGAATTCAGGTTTCAACATTTCAAATCAATTCCCACACACATACAAAGTAGGCAGAGCTAAGTTAGAAATGGGCGGGACATAGCTAGAAAATGTATCCCTCTACTGTTTGCGGTCCATAAAGGGCTTGCTTAAGACACGTGGTTTAATATATTAACTCTTTCAACGATGAATTCCCCATATCTCATTTTCAAGGCAACCATATAGGAAAAACTGTTGAATATTCCAGTCAAATTAATTTCAAAATATTCAACAGAATAAGTTTGATATCATAAAGAATATGCTTTTTTGGGAATTTGTCGGTGAAAGGGTTACTAATATATTCCTTAAATTGTTCTGAAGCTATTCTATCTGGCTTATAACATTGAAACCAGTAAATAATAATGAGTTATTCATTTCAGGTGCTCCACTATTGCGCCGCCGTCCTTCAGGAGTTACCCGCAGCTTTGCGACACAAACGCCAACCTCAGATTGCTGATAGTCTACATCATATGACGGCGTGTATTACATACCACTTGGCTAAGGTTAGTTAATATTTACCCCTCGAATTTGTTAAATAAGATTTTAATTTTCTAATTTTCTCATGAAATTAATCACTGTAATAATGCAGGGATCCAATCTGTCACTTAACCCCGAGTCTGCAGTCTGATGTCAAAATTAAAATTTTTTAAATTAAAATAATTACCTGGTGTTCATTTTTCAACAAATTTGGTGGACAATGTTGCTGTCCTAGACATTTGCAATTGACATACTAAAAGATAGAATATTGACGAATAGTAACGGTTAAATATCTGATGTCATAATCAAAGTCAAGCTTCATTGTCATATTGCAACCACATTTCTCGTTTCCGATGTTTAGTATCGTAAAAGATGTGTTACAATTCACAATGTATCAAAATATTGATTAATTTTGCACCGATTTCATCAGAAATACAAATAACACAGTGACCATTTACAAAAGGATTTCATTTGTGCCAGATATACATTGACCCTTTTATGATCAAGATTCGTAAAGAAAACAGGAATATTTTCTTTCTGAATGGCCATTTACAGTACAGGCATGAAGGTTATTTATCGAGCCAGTCATTTCAGTCATGAATTTTCAAAAATAGTCTTCTCTTGGCTTGCAAATTGATGTTTCTCTAGACCACTACAGATGCTGGCCTTGGCTGGCATAACCATTAAATAGTTAATTAATACAAATTATATTATTTGTCTATTTGTGCTAATTTTCAAAAACAATCTCTTGACCTGCAAATGGACATTGACTCCGCAAGAATCACAATAGACTGATCCATTTCTAGCTATGCCTCGCCCACTTCTAGCCAAGCTCCACCTACACTTTGTTGGGATCGATCGAATGTTGAATTCCCAGAATCCCAATATCACGTACCTAACGGGTAAGCTGTAGGCTTGTATGATATTGTCCTAGGAGGTATCACGATATAGTCTGGTGAGAAAATCGCGATATTTCGATATATCATATAGCCTATTTTATGGTATATGAGTTCACAGGGTGAATTGGTCTTGGGTTGAGTTAATTGGACTGCATGGTTTGGCTTATGTGGACTTTGCTATCAGTTTTCATATCAGTTTTAACTGAATATGACTTCTAATTGGTAAATTGCAACAAAAACTTTAAATGCAGTCGCCAAGATGCTTAAAGAACTATCGGTAATAACACAAAAATAGGACACAATTTCCTGGTGTAAATTTTTGCCGACTTACACCTTGGCTTAATCTATACCCTGTCCATCAATGCGGGAGTGAAATTATTACTTTGGACAACCTAAATATTGCATACTCTGTTATAATCATCATTTTTTACATCAAAATTAATCCAAAAATTTGACATTTCATGTCGTCTTTGTGAAAGTGTACAAATCATGTGATATTAGGAACGCACTTTAGATCCATAGATATCTAATGTTTAGATCTGATCCACATTTACTGAGTACCCGTCTACTAATAATAGTTAGTCTTCAGAAACATCTCGAATAGTTCACCGTGCAGGCTAAAGCGTGTATACCGTATCATTTAGCTATCACATTTGTGAACACACCACCTCTCACCTCCAAAATCAGGAGAGGGAGCAAAATCACATGATTGATATATTTTACTGATAATAGTTAGCCTTCAGAAACATCTCGAATAGTTCACCATGTAGGCTAAAGCGTGTATACCGTATCATTTAGCTATCACATTTGTGAATGCACCACCTCTCACCTTCAAAAACAGGAGAGCAAGCAATATCACGTGATTTATATATTTTGACGCCACCATTTATTGTCAAATTTAGGATTAATTTTGATTTTATAAACCATGCTTATTTAGAAATATACAATATTTATACCGTCTCAGGTAATAATTTAACTCGATCATGGTTTTGAGGTATACAGTAGGGTGGCAAGAAATTGTACCAGTAAATTGCGTTCAATTTTCGTATTATTGTCCATCTTTTAAAACAATTTTAAAGAATGAACTTCAACTTTTTCTTGACCTATTCCTAATATAAGCTCACCCCTCTCGCAAAGATGTTGGTTTGGAAATAAATTTAACAGCTTGCCATACTAGAAGGCTACGCCACAAACACATGACAAATAGGCATAATACGACGTGACAATAAAATCTTTGCGATATTTTGATTTTTTCAAAATCATATCATAAAAAATGGTGGCTGGAAAAAAAATCGCGATTTTCGATAATATCGGATAATCATGCAAGCCTAGTAAGCTGTTGAATATTTTGTAACTAATTTGACTAACTGTTTATTAAATACTAAAGACATATAACTTGTACACTTAATGGAGTCTTCAATGTTCATGACAGAGCTAGATATGACAATCATTACACATTTTGATTGTGAGGTCGGCCTAAAATTGAGATTCAGACAGTGCAGTGATCGATTGATCCCAACACTGGTAAAACAAGGGTGGAGCTTAGCTAGAGACAGCCGGGCCATAGGTAAAACTTACTCCATTGGTTTGTACATTCACTCTGTAGGTACTCCGCTCCTGGGGTCAGCGTACTTTAGCCAACAATCTGAATGATGCAGGTCGGAGTTTGCTTAACATGGATGCAGCCCCTCTTGTTGACAAGGAGGTGAAGCTTGACTCAGGAGTGGGTGTGGAGTGGGACAAAGAAGCGGTTGAGAACTGGACTCTCGGTGACACAGAAAGTACCGCTGGTGCCAATATCGCTAATGTTATGAAGCGGAAGAAGAAAAAAGGACGGAAAGATGATGATGTCACCGGCAATGATGAGCTGAGAGCATTAGAGAACTACTTATTTTCGATCAACAAACAGGGTAAGTTAGTGAATGTAAGGTGTGTTTTTATATGCTAGTCATTGTTATGCCCTCTTCATAAGACAGATCGTATTATGTGATGGTGCATAGCATCTGTCTGTCCATCTCTCTGTCCATCCATCCATCCATCTGTTAGCATATTTGTGTCCGGGCCAGATCTAAAAAGGCTTTTAATTTACATTGATTTGAAATTTTTTCTCATTGGGGATATTAGGTGGAGACGAGTGTCATGAATTTGTTTTGGCGCGGTACATCCATCTTTGCCAGAGGTATACCCCCTAAAATTCTTAAAATTCATTCAATTTTCTTATACATGCCAGATCTCAAAGCACTTGAGTTTCGAACCAACATTTGAAATTCTCTTTTCAGTGGACATATTAGGCAGCGCTAAGCTGTCTACCAGCAAAGTAATCATTGTCGCCCTTTTCCCGAAAGACAAATTTCACTTCAAGAGTATACTTACCTCCCTAATACTTTTGATATTGCTAAATATTGGCTTTCACTCAATAAACACTCAGATTTAAACAGTTAGGTGCCCCTACTGGGCAGGGAGTCAGAGCGTAGTCCGGCGGATGCCAGCCCCACCACCGCGCATGCGCAGACTAGCACTTCCTCTTTGCTAGATTATTGGCAGAGAGATCACACATGTTTTTTTTGTGCTATAGCTTTTTCGTACTCTTAAACTGTTTAAGTGGTGTTTGTTTGGAGTGTTAGTCACTTTTTTGGATGGCGGAAAGGAATACTTCGCCACAGGAGGACGTTGGACCTTTAAATCAGGTGACTTCTAGTAAAATTAGCGAGTTTTCTTCCCGGTGTATTGTGTTTCCGGGACTCGCGTTTACCGTGATAAGCGCCTTGGTTGGTTGGGTTATATCAACTCGGTGCTACCTAGGACTAATTTCTCTTTCTGTTTATGTCCACAGGTCTGTATGACGCTAGATGGTGACATCACAGTAGCAGAGATTTAGTTTTCTCTCCACCATGGTTCCATTTCCTACTAACACTGTTAGGTTATCTAACCAAATGAAAAATTATGTCCAGTGAGTTGGAGGCCTGGCATAAAGGTCTTCTCACTTTGCCCTCTTGATCCAATTCCTTCCCCATGAGGTGGAGAGAGTTAAGAGGCGTGCAGATGGTGGAGTTTCCGGTTCGTCACGTTGGATGGTTTGTCTATACAAAGTGTCAGGTATCTAGTTATTGATAATGTGGTGATGTTAATTATTGTAAACAAACAAAGGGAGATAATTAACATTTTTGCCAGAAAAGAGTTATCTATATGTATCTGATGGTTGTGTAGTCAACTTATCCATTCAGCATACAATTCGTCCTTGCACTTGGATGTTTTGTTGGGATCGAATTTTTCCTGTCACGGGATTAATGACGTCATAATCAGCCTGGCTATGTATTTATCAGCAATTCAAGCGCTATGCTGGTTTTTGATGTATATTGATCTTTATGATCGTTTTCCTTCTCTTTGAGTTGGATTGAGTTTCTAAGCTTAACTAGTTGCTCATACTCCTTGTCCTTTGCCCTGTTTCAGGGACCGGGTTGCGCGTCCTGTGGACGTTTTATGCATGTAAAGTTCTGGCCGCATCTGTGTTATCAATGTAGCCCTTGTGGTCCATTGATTAATTGTGACATATGTAAGCACTGGGGGGGCGAGTTAATGTCCGAATTCTTGTGCTGCTTACAGGCGACGGACAAGGTGGTAGAGGAGGAGAAGAAGAAGAAGCGGAAACGAGAGGTTGTAAGTAGGAAGGGTAAGGGGAAGGTCTCGTCCGCGGTGGATATGGAGACCTTCCGGACCGAGATGTTGGGAGAGATGAAGAGGACAATAAAAGATTTGGTTCCAGGGTTGCTTCGTGGCATGCTTCCTGGACCAGATCCTTTATTGTCCTCATCATCGGCTTCGGAGCAGGTAATCCCCGCCTCTGGATCGATTTTCCTTAGTCCGCTTCCGTTGTCCGACGATTCAGAGGTGGCCCCATTAGAGGGGGCGTTCCACGACCCTGGCAGCAGGCTTATTGCCGCGCCGATAGGGGACCGTGGACGGTTGTCGCTGGAACCCGCGGGCTGCTTATCAGTCCAGGGGTATCCGCACGCCGCGGTGGCCAGTACCTCCTATGGCACCGTTCCTGGTCAGCCCGGGTTAGCTCTCTTTGCTGACCCGGGGTCTAATCTTTCTGACCAGGGTGATGAGGATTACCTGCTAGGGTCGCCGTCTGACGACGTGGACATGGATGAAGACGTTTGTGCACCCCTCGCGGGGAATACAGGCGCTTTTTTCCACGGTATTACTCACCCTGGAGTAAGGTCCGCGGTTCAGGTGGTGGCCCAGGGCGCTGCTGATGGCCAGCGGTACCGCATACCTCGGCTTGCCGAGCGTGTAGCTGGTGCTGGCCGGGCCCGTGGTGGGGCTATATATACCCCGCGCTCTACCGCGGTGCCTGCTCCTGGTCAAACCAGTGATATTCTCATGCCGGTGCTGTCAGGCCCGCATGTTTTCCCTGGCTTGCCAGGTGTATCAGCGTACCCGCCGTCAGGCTCTACTGCTTGCGCTCAGGAGGAAGACGAAGGACCCCGTCTTGTAGAGCGCTCGCAGTTAGCCACGGAGGAGGATTGGTATGACGCTTGCCAGTGGTTGGTGAGCGTTAGGCCTGATCTGCCCGTGGAGCAGTCGGCTAGCCACCGTGTTCACACGCCGTGGTTAGCTGGGAAACCAACTGCTAACGCTATGCCTTCTCTGCCGCTGGCGGAGCATGTCGTTGACATGTTCAAGGCGGCGGAGTCGTCCATTAACACGAGTGGACGTCTCGCGAAGGCCCCTCGCGAGGTGGCCAGGCGTTGTCGCATCGTGCCCCTGGACTACCAGCGGTACGGTGTGGTACCCAAGCCCAGCGTGGATGACCGCGCGGCTTTGGGTGAGGATACGCGGCCAGGCTCCCGTTCTGACGCGGGGGTCTTGTGCGCGAACGCGTTGCGTTCGGCGAATACCGCGTTGCGTGATGCGGAGGAGAGTGGGAGGGCTTCGATCGCCGCTCTGTCCCACGTCTCCCAGCTGTTACAGGGGGTAGTAACGGCATCCGCATCGCGCCAGCCAAGCCCGCTCGCGGTCCAGCGAACCATCCAGGATGGTATTAACCTGGCGCTGGACTGTATGACGCGGGCGGTGACCAGGAGTGTCCGGGCAAGACGCACGTTTGCCCTGGACAATCGGTGCCCGTCTCAGGACCTGTATAATAGGCTACTCCGTACGCCTATGACGGGTCCTGGTCTTTTTGGAGGTGAGGGATGTCGCCACCTCCAGGAGACGGTCACCCTGGTGAATAACCAGAGGGCGCTGCGCGAACAGTTTGAGGTGCTGCGTCGTGCTAACGTTCGCGCCGCGGCCCCTGCGTATCGTCCCCTGCAGGCTCGAGGTGGTGCTGGCCAAGTCAGAGGCCAGCCGCCGTCGCAGCGCCGGCCTCGGCCGCGTGCGATTCGGCCAGCAGTGAGGGGGGGCGCAGGCTCCTCAGCCGCCGTCAGCCAGGCAGCCGCCCGTGCACCGAGGTGCGCGCGGGGCGGGGCGGGGCGCGCGAGGATCTGGGCGTGGTTATCGTTCCTGACAGGGCGCTTACCGCGGTAAGGACCACGCCGGTGTGTATGGCGACGGAGACAGTGCCGCTCTTGCATGCCTTGTGTCCACCGCGGTCCCTAGGTGGACCGGTGGGAGGCCGGCTAGCCGACCACATGCAAGAGTGGGAACGGTTAACTCAGGACCGTTTAGTCTTGCGATGGCTTTCCGTGGGGTATCATCCAGAGTGGATGACAGGCCCGCCGTCGCGACTGTCTCTGGTGCCAGTCTGGACTCCCATTCCGAGAGATCCAGATCAAAGGTTGTGTATCGAGGAGGAGATAAATTCCCTCGTACAAAAAGGAGCTATTCAGCCGGCACAAAGGTGTCCGGGCTTCTATTCAACCCTGTTCTTGGTAACAAAACGCACCGGAGGGTGGAGACCGATTCTCAACCTCAAGCCACTGAACAAGTTCATCGAGACGCCCAGTTTCAAGATGGAAACGGTGCGCTCGGTGTTGGCGGGGTTGGAGAGGGGGATGTGGACGGCGTCGATAGATTTGAAGGACGCTTATTTCCACATCCCCATCCACGGGAGTTTCTGTCGCTTCCTGAGATTTGCATTCCAGGGCAGACAGTGGGAATTCAGGGTGTTGCCCTTCGGAATTTCCACGGCTCCTCGGGTTTTCACCCATGTGGTTCTTGCAATCACAGCATACCTCCGCAGGAGAAGCATAGCAGTCCACACGTACATAGACGACTGGCTGTTGAAAGCGCACACCCGGTAAAGTTTGTCGGCCAATCTGGAGATTGTTTTGAAAACTCTCACAGACTTAGGCTGGATGATCAATTTCCCAAAATCAGAGCTGACTCCATCCCAGAAGTTTGTTTACCTGGGGATGTTCTTCGATCTAGAGACAGGATATGTTTATCCTACTCAGGAGAGAGTTCAGAAACTCATCTCATTAATTCAGTCAGTGTGCGACAGTCGTCATGTCCTGGCACGGGTTTACTTGAGAATGCTGGGGTTGATGGTTTCATTGGAACCAGTCATTCCTCAGGCCGCCTTACGCAGGCGGCCGATCCAGTTATTTCTCATGACACAATGGACCCAGAGTACAGGTTCGCTGGACTCGAATGTGTCAGTGTTGGCGCCTCTCATTCACCACCTGCAATGGTGGTTGAATACAGAGAATCTCTTGCCGGGGGTTTTGCTAACCCCTCCCCACCCTCAGGTGACTGTGTATACAGATGCATCGATGGAGGGCTGGGGAGCTTGCCTGGAAGAGTACACGATATCAGGGCTTTGGAATCTGGAACAGTCAAAGGAACATATAAATCTACTGGAGCTAAAAGCAGTAGTCCTGGCCCTGGAACATTTCTTACAGAAAGTTCAGGGCAAGATTGTTCTTATTCGTTCAGACAACTCAACAGTTGTGACTTACATAAACCGCCAGGGCGGAACGAAGTCGCCCAGTCTCTGTATGATGACATGGAAACTGCTTTGTTGGTGTCTGGATCACCAGATTACCTTGAAAGCAGTTCATATTCCGGGAAGGTTAAACCTGCTAGCAGACTCATTGAGCCGAAGGATGAGTGTTTTACCCACGGAATGGCAACTAAATCAATGTGTGGCGGATCGTCTGTTCGACCATTGGGGGAAACCCAACATCGATTTGTTCGCAACGAAGAAGAATGCGAAGATGACGACGTACGTCTCTCCGATTCCGGATCCAAGCGCTTTCGCAACAGATGCGTTAGCTATCAGCTGGGGGAGAATGTATGCATACGCATTCCCTCCAGCAATCCTGATTCCAAAAATTCTTCAGAAAATCAGACAAGAGGAATGCCAAGTGCTTCTGATCGCCCCGGATTGGCCAAGCCGATCATGGTATACGGATCTGCTGGACCTTCTGGTCTGCAATCCGGTTCCTCTGCCTCTGATGGACGATATTATCTTCCAGGGCAAGGCCCTTCACAACAATCCGTCAATGTTCAGATTGACTGCGTGGATGTTGTCAAGGAATCTAGAATTAAGGAGGGCTTTTCTGAGCAAGCAGCCATGTTTATGGCCAAAGCCAGGAGGGGGTCAACCTCCAGAGCATATAATTATAAAATCAACAGATTTGCAGAATGGTGCTCAAAAAGATGTATTGATCCAATGGATTCATCTATTCAAGTAGTAGCTGATTTCCTCTGTCACCTCTATGATGCCTATAGCCTCAAGCCTAACTCTATTGCTGGTTATAAGTCAGCATTAATGTCTGTTATTCCTTGCTTGGCTAAGAGGGGAAGTGATGAAGTAAATACATTAAATGTATTAATTAAAGGCATGGGCAATCTAAGACCAAGGAATCCTCCTGTGATTCCGTCTTGGAGTTTATCGCTAGTGCTTCAAGTACTAGGTGATAAGCCTTTTGAACCACTTAGTTCCATTTCTATGAAACTATTAACACCGAAGACTGTGTTTTTAATTGCTGCGGCCTCGGCTAGGCGTAGGAGTGAAATTCATGCCTTATCAGCCGAGGATGACCGTTTTGTGGTTTCAGGGGAAGGCCTTAAGCTGCTACCTAGGATTAATTTCTTGGCTAAAAATCAGTCGTTGAAATATCCAGGTCAACCTATTATTTTGCCTGCTTTAACTAGATATGATCCTAATTCTAAAGCATGGTGTCCCGTCCGGGCGCTGCGCCGGTACAAACAACGTACGGCGGAGTGGCGCACCGACCAGTCAGCGTTATGGTTGTCATATATTGAACCCCATGGCAGGGCTTCTAAGGACACCATTTCCAGGTGGATTGTGGAATGCATTCAGTTTTGCCATAAATCCGCCACCGGGAAGCAGGTTGACGTGGCCAAGGCTCACAGTGTCCGCGGCGTAGTGACATCCACCGCCCTATTTAATGGGGTCCCGGTGGATGATATTATGTCGGTGGCTCAGTGGCACTGTGAGTCAAGTTTTACAGACCATTATCTCCGTGACACCTCTAATCCTCTCGCCTTGTCGATTTTGAAAAAATAACTCGGTTTATATTTTTTGAGGAGGGTTTTCCTCATTACTTATATATTTCACAATTAATTTATGGAAACACCCACTTTTTTGGGCCTGCATCAGTCTTTACCAATGGGAAGATGATGTCAGCAGCCATTTTCAACAAGGTCAGTCTTGTTCATGTGTTGTCCATTGTTGATTGTATTGTCACGTTACCCGTTATTAATATGGTGATGGTTTGTGTATTTGTGTGGTTCATTGTTGAGAGTTATGAAAATGGAGCTTTTTCGTCTCTGTCCTGTAGTACATGGCACTTGTACGTAGAGAGCGTATAGGACATTGAGGTCAGTCGACTCTTCCTCCCAGGAAGGAGGGGGGGGGAGCGCATATGACATTCGGTCATCTCTCATACATCGGTGGTGTTATCCGATGATTAGTCAAATCCTGACTGTTTTTTCAGACAGTTTCAGAAGTTTAAGTGCCTTAAACGCAGAAAAAGCGTATAGGGATGAGCTGGTCTTTTGACCTCGCCTCCCTCCCGCCAGATTCACTTTCGAATTCTGGCAATATCAAAAGTATTAGGGAGGTAAGTATACTCTTGAAGTGAAATAAACGAAATCTAGGATTTCTTTTTTCACGAGAGAGTTGATACTTACCTCCCTAGATACGGACCCGGCCTCTCCACCCCACAGAGGCTCGGTCTTCAGGCTCTTAATAGTTGCATGTGTGTCAGCCAATAATCTAGTCAGAGGAAGTGCTAGTCTGCGCATGCGCGGTGGTGGGGCTGGCATCCGCCGGACTACGCTCTGACTCCCTGCCCAGTAGGGGCACCTAACTGTTTAAATCTGAGTGTTTATTGAGTGAAAGCCAATATTTAGCAATATCAAAAGTATTAGGGAGGTAAGTATCAACTCTCTCGTGAAAAAAGAAATCCTAGATTTCGTTTATTCTCACCCGTTCTCATTGCGTAAACGAGAATATCTGCACAAGACATTACACAAGAAATGACTACCATCACCTGAATAATTGAATTTTGCACTCTTTGCAATTTAATGTCCTTCAATCTCGCGCTCATCGTCAACTTATCCTAAATGATGGGATTCACTATGTTCAACTAGATTCTCACAAATTTCCGCCATAACATAGGCTGCCAATTTTTCTTTTAGTTTCTCTTTTGATGAATTATTATTTGTCAGATTTGAAATAATCTGAGCTAATTGCTCATTCACCTGCTACCTTCGAATGTTTCCAAAGGATCGTAGAACTTCTCTAACCTCATTAGCCCATCTATCTCGTCCATCTCAGGATGAATTTGCACAACATCAGCGTCATCGCATGACATATCTCCTAGCTCATTCTTAGTTTCATGATGCTCATCAGCATAAACACGCTCTATAAACCATTTCATCTGCTTGCCTAGATTTTCTACGGTTGCTTCTAGATGTGCGAAATCCGACCTACATATGACAGAGTCTGGTTCTATACATTTTGTCATCACCAAAACAGAAGTGGCTTTTGGAGTTTTCTCAGCTTAGCGGTATAGTTACCTTGAAATTGTGATTCTCGGAATTCAGAATTCAAAATATATAAATCGATTCCAACACGCATAAAAGGTTTGCAGAATTTTGCTAGAAATGGGCGGGGCTTAGCTAGAAATTGATACCGCTATTATAAGCCCTGTAATAAGCATTTCAAATTCAGTCCTATTGTAGAAAAAATTTGCTGAGATACTATGAGGAATCATGCATGTAGTACATGTTTTCGGTAAATGTATTTGATTGTCAAATCCTTCCACCAATTCAGGATAATGGTCTCATGGCAATTATGTAAATAATATATACATGTATGTAGAGTATGTATTTGATATTTCGAAGTGTTGTGACATTAACTATCTACCTACTGAATTTCTGCAGACTACATTTTCCATGTGGTTTAACTCTGAATATTTTGAAAACAATTTGACTGAAAGTTGTTGGTGGCTAAGCCACCAACAACTTTCAGTCAAATTGCTTTCAAAATCTTCTGCATGTCCAAAGTTATTGCCTATTAAAATCAGTTTTGTGTGGCTTGCAAACTTTAGCAAATATGAGCTGCAGTTTGTTATTTCGTGTTTCAGCACAAGTTGAGCATGACCTGACAGGAAATGAAGACCCGAATATTTTAGTGGGATACATTAATTCCTTCTCAAGCAAAGCTGTTTACAAAGAAGGTAACCAAAATATCCTCATTAATCATGTCATTAAAGGATGGTGTGAGTATTGCAATTGGTGTTGTGTGTGAGTTTGTCTGTCTGCCTACCTGCCTGCCTGCCTGCATACCTGCCTGCCTTTCCACCCACCCGCCTGCCTCCCTGCCTGCCTGTCTGTCTCTCCGAGGCATCTATTCAGAATCCTATGAGGTAGAATCACACACATTCATATTGTGGTTGGCTATAGCCGAAATTTACTTTCAGGTCAAAAGTTCAAATGGTGAGGTCAGAGGCCTACGTAATGTGTACCGGAATACACATTTTCGGCGATAACGCTGCAATGCAAGAAGGTAGAATCACCAAATCTGCAACACTCATTTATATTGTGTTTGGCTAGAAGCAAAATTTAGTTGCAGGTAAAAAATTCAAGTGTGAATAGAATTTATTTTGCACTTACATCTATTGAAATCACAAGCCACAAATATTGTGGGTATTATATGTAGAGTTCAGTTATAGTATAAACTAGTTTTTTGCTTTGTTTTCATCAGCTGTTAAGTTCAGACGTCGAAGTCGCTACTTGTACTATCTGTTGGGAGTTATCTATAAAGCTCTTCAGGAGGACCACCCTGACTATGCAACTGATTGGTGTGATGATAATCTAGCTTGGCTGGCAAGGTATGTAATATTAACCATTTAATGGTCAAATTTGGTCAAGAAAATATAAATATATGCTCTTTAAATGACCATTTTCAGATCAAGAGGAGGCTATTTTTTAATTTTTGCTACCGGAATGACTGGCGCGGTCTTTCGAATGGTGAAATTAAAAAAAAAAGAAGACCGCTCTGGAGGTCAGTTTTCGCTAGTTTGACAATGATAGAGTTAATGCTTTAACCCTCGTATCAGCCAAAAATGGCTTCTGCAGTAGTCTTGAAAAATGCAGACCAAGAGAAGACTATTTTTGAAGATTTACCACTGGAATGACTAGCTCGATACCAGAGCCAGTCGTTCCAGTGGTAAATTTTCACAAATAATCTCTTGATCTGCAAATGGACATACTTCTATGAGAGTAAAATATAAATTTTCGTGAGCAAATGAGAGTGTTAAAGGGTTGACAAGCGTTTAATCGTAGGGCAAGGAAGCTATGACATGCTCACCCTAAATCACTTATGACAAGATGATCCAGAATGTGGATTTAATGCTTTATTGCTGCTAAACGAGGGGTTAATCTCCACTAAGCGCTTCCACCCCTCCTCTCCTGTCTTTCACACATGTACACCATCCATGCCTCATAGCTAAGGATTGAGATGGGCCCAAAATAATGGTCATCTTATCAGCATGACATCATAATGTATTCTATTTGTATGATGGGATGTGGAAGCCTGCTTGATGTGAAAGTTCATTACCATAAGCCTCCAGGTACTGAGTCAATTCCCACAGAACAGTCAGATTCGTCTCTTCTGCTCTGCAAAACAGTCGCATGTTTTTTAGCTCCAAAATTTAGTTAAATTTTGCGTGTCTAGAGACTATTTGGAATATTGATTACTGGCATCATGGAAGGAAAAGGGAAATCGTCGCAGGGGCAGGTTGTATCAATCTAGAATTTATACTTTCACATCATGAGAACATACTTACCTCCCTAACACTCTTGATATACTAGTATATCGGCTCTAAATTCAATACTATTCAGAATTATAAAAAGTTGGGTGCCCCTAATGGGCAGGGGGATGTACAGTCATGCACATGACAGACCCCACCTACTGCGTATGCACATACTGGTACTGCCGTTTTCTAATATATTGGCTGACAAGCTATATGTGGAAAACATTTCCAGTCTCCTTTTTGAGAATTTTCAGTAGTTTAAACCATCTTTTCGCACTATGACAGATAATAAAGCATCAGAGGAGTCCTCCTCATCATCTGCTAAGGTGATATTGTTCCATATATTAATTAAGACTTGTAACTTTTATGTGTTACCGGTTTTCGTTCGCGGCCGATTTGGCGTTAACGCGATTTCAGGTGCTGGGAATCCGTGTTAAATTCTCCCAGCACCTAGGGCTATTAATCCCTTGTGCTTTGTGTCCACAGGTTCTACTTGTGGATGGAATAGGGGTTCCTGTTCTTCTCAAGAGGTTGTTGACTTGTCTTTTTCTGACTTACCATTATGATATGTCTACGGGCCAGAGATATAGCACGAATAAATATCTCCCTCCTTTTGTCCCATCCCCTTCACAGTCTCTGCAGAAAGAAGAGTCTCGGCGGATGGATGAACGTGTTCTGCACAAGAGGATGGCTTGCCTGTGCTCAGGATAAGGAGAGTTTATTAATTATGGCACCTAATTATTTGAAAATATTTACAATTTCTGCTGCCATCTTTATTGCACTGTATTCTCTCTTGTATGTGCATGGCCTCTCGGATATATATAATTTAATATTATGTTATTCTTGAGTAATGAATATTTTAGTCACTACTAGATATTTCTTGCATTCATTTTCTGATGTCCCCTCTCCTTGAAGGAGCTGTTGCTTTGAGGTTTGATGTCATAATCAACCAGAGATTTTTCTCTTTCATTGATGTCATAATCCTAGTTTAGAGAAATCTTAATGATGTTATTATCATCCTTTATTATGAATGTGGAGAGATATCTAGATAGTCATAATTTTTTCTCGTCCTCTTCCATTTTTAATTCGGGTCCCTGGTTGTTGTTTGTTATTGTTAACAAGAGAAGTCATCCGTCCCTTCGGGGTTGTCAGTAATAAAAGTGGGTGTCTTCTCTCTCGAGTTTGTTCTTTTATTTACTAAAAAGAAATAACAAAGTTTACAAACTATAATGCGCGTTGTCTTCATATGCCTTCCTTTCAGAAGTCATGTCCATCTTGTTGCAAGTCCATGAGGGCTAGATTCTTCCCCCACCCTTGCCCATCTTGTACTATTTGTAGGCTGTCCAACAAATGTGCCATTTGTAAAGAGTGGGGGGGGGGTGAATCTAACCTCTGAATTCTTTGCATTACAGGAAAAGGTGATGGTCGAGGAGGGCAAGAAGGCGAAGGAGGGTAAGAACAAGGCCTCTGAGAAGGGTGAGCTCAAGGCCTTCAAGGTAGAGTTGGTGAGTGAGATTCGCAGGACGTTGAAAGATCTGATGCCTGACAGGCTAATCGGCATGTTGCCAGGCACAGATGTTTTCACATCAAGAGTATACTTACCTCCCTAATACTTTTGATATTGCTAAATATTGGCTTTCACTCAATAAACACTCAGATTAAAACAGTTAGGTGCCCCTACTGGGCAGGGAGTCAGAGCGTAGTCTGGCGGATGCCAGCCCCACCACCGCGCATGCGCAGACTAGCACTTCCTCTTTGCTAATTTATTGGCTGAGAGACAACACATGCTTTCATGATAAAATATTTCTATACTCTTTTCAAAGCTTTTTAAGACTATTATATAGAAGTTTACCGCTGACAAAGATGGCTGAGAGAGTGACTTCGCCACAGGAGGGCCTTGGACCTTTAAATCAGGTGACTTCTAGTAAAATTAGCGAGTTTTGTCCCGTTGTAATGTGTTTCCGGGACTCTCGCTAAACGTGATAAGCGCCTTAATTAGTTGGGGTTTTTCAACTAGGTGCTATACAAGACTAATCTCTCTTTGTGTTTATGTCCACAGGTCTGTGTGAAGGAGAAATAAGGACATGACATCAGCAGAGGGTTTGTGTCTCTCCACCATGGTTCCATTTCCTACTAATACTGTTAGGTTATCTAACCAAAAATTCTATGCCCAGTGAGTTGGAGGCCTATTATAAAGGTCTTCTCACTTTGCCCTCTTGATCCAATTCCTTCCCCTTGAGGTGGAGAGAGTTAAGAGGCGTTCAGTGGTGGAGTTCTCCAGTTCATCAGGTTGGATGGTTTGTCTAGACAAGGTGTCAGGTATTAATTATTGATATGAGAAAGGGAGATAATTAACACTATTTGCCATTGTTATCAGTATTTATCTGATGCTTGTGTAGTCGAAATGTCCATTCTGCACATGTTCTGGTTAGAGATACAATTCGTCCTTGCACTGGGATGTTTGTTGGGATCGATTTTGTCCTGTCATAGGATTAATGACGTCATAATCAGCTTTGCTCTTTAATTACAATTAAAGTTGTCCGAAGCTGGTTTCTCATAAAAATTATGATCTTTATGATCATTTCCTTCTCTTGAGTTGGTTAGTTTCTAAGCGTAACTAGTTTGCTCATACTCCTCGTCCTTTGGCCTTTTTCAGAGACCTGGTTGTGCGTCCTGTGGACGATTTTTGAGGGACAAGTTTGGCCCTCATCTATGTTTTCAGTGTAGCCCCTGTGGTCCCTTGCTTAATTGCGAGATATGTAAGCACTGGGGGGGGCGAGCTAATGTCCGAATTCTTGTGCTTGCAGGCAAAGGACAAGTTGGAGGAGGAGAAAAAGAAGCTGAAAAAAGAGGTCGTAAGTAAGAAGGGTAAGAGGAAGGCCTCGTCCGCGGTGGACATGGAGGCCTTCCGGACCGAGATGTTGGGAGAGATGAGGAGGACAATCAAGGATTTGGTTCCAGAGTTGCTTCGTGGCATGCTTCCTGGACCAAATCCTTTATTGACCTCATCATCTGCTTCGGAGCAGGTAATCCCCACCTCTGAATCAACGTTCCTTAGTACGCTTCCGTTGTTTGAAGATTCAGAGGTGGCCCCATTAGAGGGGGTGTTCCACGGCCCTGGCAGCAGGCTTATTGCCGCGCCCAATAGGGACCGTGGACGGTCGTCGCTGGAACCCGCGGGCTGCTCATCAGTCCAGGGGTATCCGCACACCGCGGCTGCCAGTACCTCGTATGGCGCCTTCCCTGGCCAGTCCGGGTTAGCTCTCTTTGCTGACCCGGAGTCTAATCTTTCTGGCCAGGAGGATGATGATTACCTGTTGGGGTCGCCGTCTGAAGACGTGGCCATGGAATATGACGTTTGTGCGCCCCTCGCGGGGAATACAGGCGCCTTTTTCCACGGTTCTACTCTCCCAGGGGTAGAATCCACGGTTCAGACTGTGGCCCTGGGCGCTGAAGGCCAGCGGTACCGCATACCTCGGCTTGCCGAGAGTGTAGCTGGTGCTGGCCGGGGCCGTGGTGGGGCGGTATATGCCCCGCGCTCTACCACGGCGCCTGCTCCTGGTCAAACCAGTGAGATTAGCATGCCGGTATTATCAGGCCCGCATTCTCTCCCTGGCTTGCCAGGGATATCAGCGTATCCGCCGTCAAGCTCTGTTGCTTGTGCTCAGGAGGAAGACGAAGGCCCCCGTCTTGTAGAGCGCTCGCAACTAGCCACGGAGGAGGATTGGTCTGACGCTTGCCAGTGGTTGGTGAGTGTTAGACCAGATCTGCCCGTGGAGCAGTCGGCTAGCCAGCGTGAACACAGGCCGTGGTTAGCTGGTAAGCCTACTGCTAACGCTATGCCTTCTCTGCCGCTGGCAGAGCATGTCGCTGACATGTTCGAGGTGGCGGAGACATCCATTAAGGCGAGTGGACGTCTCGCTAAGGCCCCGCGCGAGGTGGCCAGGCGTTGCCGCATCGTGCCCCTGGACTACCAGCGGTACGGTGTGGTACCAAAGCCGAGCGTGGATGACCGCGCGGCTTTGGGTGAGGATGCGCGGCCAGGCTCCCGTTCTGACACGGGAGTCTTGTGTTCGAACGCGTTGCGTTCGGCAAATACCACGTTGCGTGATGCGGAGGAGAGTGGGAGGGCTTCGATTGCCGCTCTGTCCCACGTCTCCCAGCTGTTACAAGGGGTAGTAACAGCATCCGCATCGCGCCAGCCAAGTCCGGTCACAGTCCAGCGAGCCATCCAGGATGGTATCAACCTGGCTCTGGACTGTATGACGCGGGCGGTGACCAGGAGTGTCCGGGCAAGGCGCACTTTTGCCTTGGATAATCTGTGCCCGTCCCAGGACCTCTACAATAGGCTACTACGTACGCCTATGACAGGTCCTGGTCTCTTTGGAGGTGAGGGATGTAGACACCTCCAGGAGACGGTTACTCTGGTCAATAACCAGAGGGCGCTGCGCGAACAGTTTGAGGTGCTTCGTCGTGCCAACGTTCGCGCCGCACCCCCTGCGTATCGTCCCCTGCAGGCTCGAGGTGGTAGTGGCCAGGTCAGAGGCCAACCACCATCGCAGCGCCGGCCTCGGCCGCGTGCGATTCGGCCAGCAGCGAGGGGGGCGCAGGCTCCTCAGGCGCAGTCAGCCAGGCAGCCGCCCGCGCACCGAGGTGCGCGCGGGGCTGGTCGTGGCGCGCGAGGATCTGGGCGGGGTAATCGTTCCTGATGGGACAGTTACCGCGGTGAGAACCGCGCCGGTGTTTCTGGCAAAGGAGACAGTGCCGCTCTTGCACTCCTTATGTCCACCTCTATCCCTAGGTGGACCGATGGGAGGCCGATTAGCCTACCACATGCAAGAGTGGGAACGGTTAACTCAGGACCGTTTAGTCTTGCGATGGCTTTCAGTCGGGTATCATCCCGATTGGATGACAGGCCCGCCATCGCGACTGTCTCTAGTGCCGATCTGGACTCCAAATCCGAGAGATCCAGATCAAAGGTTGTGTATCGAGGAGGAAATAAATTCCCTCATACAAAAAGGAGCTATTCAGCCGGCACAGAGGTGTCCGGGCTTCTATTCAACCCTGTTCTTAGTAACAAAGAACACCGGAGGGTGGAGACCAATTCTCAACCTCAAGCCATTGAACAAGTTCATAGAGACGCCCAGTTTCAAGATGGAGACTGTGCGCTCGGTGTTGGCGGGGTTAGAGAGGGGAATGTGGACAGCGTCGATAGATTTGAAGGACGCTTATTTCCACATCCCCATACACAGGAGTTTCCGTCGCTTCCTGAGATTTGCATTCCAGGGCAGACAGTGGGAATTCAGGGTGCTACCCTTCGGAATTTCCACGGCTCCTCGGGTTTTCACCCGTGTGGTTCTTGCGATCACCGCATACCTCCGCAGGAGAAGCATAGCAGTCCACACGTACATAGACGACTGGCTGTTGAAAGCGCACACCCGGGAAAGTTTGTCGGCCAGTCTGGAGATTGTTTTGAAAACTCTCACAGACTTAGGCTGGATGATCAATTTCCCAAAATCAGAGCTGACTCCATCCCAGAAGTTTGTTTACCTGGGGATGTTCTTCGATCTAGAGACAGGATATGTTTATCCTACTCAGGAGAGAGTTCAGAAACTCATCTCATTAATTCAGTCAGTGTGCGACAGTCGTCATGTCCTGGCACGGGTTTACTTGAGAATGCTGGGGTTGATGGTTTCATTGGAACCAGTCATTCCTCAGGCCGCCTTACGCAGGCGGCCGATCCAGTTATTTCTCATGACACAATGGACCCAGAGTACAGGTTCGCTGGACTCGAATGTGTCAGTGTTGGCGCCTCTGATTCATCACCTGCAATGGTGGTTGGACACAGAGAATCTCTTGGTGGGGGTTATGCTAACCCCTCCCCACCCTCAGGTGACTGTGTATACAGATGCATCGATGGAGGGCTGGGGAGCTTGCCTGGAAGAATCCACGATATCAGGGCTTTGGAATCTGGAACAGTCAAAGGAACATATAAATCTACTGGAGCTAAGAGCAGTAGTCCTGGGCCTGGAACATTTCTTACAGAAAGTTCAGGGCAAGATTGTTCTTATTCGTTCAGACAACTCAACAGTTGTGACTTACATAAACCGCCAGGGCGGAACGAAGTCGCCCAGTCTCTGTATGATGACATGGAAACTGCTTTGTTGGTGTCTGGATCACCAGATTACCTTGAAAGCAGTTCATATTCCGGGAAGGTTAAACCTGCTAGCAGACTCATTGAGCCGAAGGATGAGTGTTTTACCCACGGAATGGCAACTAAATCAATGTGTGGCGGATCGTCTGTTCGACCATTGGGGGAAACCCAACATCGATTTGTTCGCAACGAAGAAGAATGCGAAGATGACGACGTACGTCTCTCCGATTCCGGATCCAAGCGCTTTCGCAACAGATGCGTTAGCTATCAGCTGGGGGAGAATGTATGCATACGCATTCCCTCCAGCAATCCTGATTCCAAAAATTCTTCAGAAAATCAGACAAGAGGAATGCCAAGTGCTTCTGATCGCCCCGGATTGGCCAAGCCGATCATGGTATACGGATCTGCTGGACCTTCTGGTCTGCAATCCGGTTCCTCTGCCTCTGATGGACGATATTATCTTCCAGGGCAAGGCCCTTCACAACAATCCGTCAATGTTCAGATTGACTGCGTGGATGTTGTCAAGGAATCTAGAATTAAGGATGGCTTTTCTGAGCAAGCAGCCATGTTTATGGCCAAAGCCAGGAGGGGGTCAACCTCCAGAGCATATAATTATAAAATCAACAGATTTGCAGAATGGTGCTCAAAAAGATGTATTGATCCAATGGATGCATCTATTCAGATAGTAGCTGATTTCCTCTGTCACCTTTATGATGCCTATAGCCTCAAGCCTAACTCTATTGCTGGTTATAAGTCAGCTTTAATGTCTGTTATTCCTTGCTTGGCTAAGAGGGGAAGTGATGAAGTGAATACATTAAATGTATTAATTAAAGGCATGGGCAATCTAAGACCAAGGAATCCACCGGTGATTCCGTCTTGGAGTTTATCGCTAGTGCTTCAAGTACTAGGTGATAAGCCGTTTGAACCACTTAGTTCCATTTCTATGAAACTATTAACACTGAAGACTGTGTTTTTAATTGCTGCGGCCTCGGCTAGGCGTAGGAGTGAGATTCATGCCTTATCAGCCGAGGATGACCGTTTTGTGGTTTCAGGGGAAGGCCTTAAGCTGCTACCTAGGATTAATTTCTTGGCTAAAAATCAGTCGTTGAAATATCCAGGTCAACCTATTATTTTGCCTGCTTTAACTAGATATGATCCTAATTCTAAAGCATGGTGTCCTGTCCGGGCGCTTCGCCGGTACAAACAACGTACGGCGGAGTGGCGCACCGATCAGTCAGCGTTATGGTTGTCATATATTGAACCCCATGGCAGGGCTTCTAAGGACACCATTTCCAGGTGGATTGTAGAATGCATTCAGTTTTGCCATAAATCTGCCACCGGGAAGCAGGTTGACGTGGCCAAGGCTCACAGTGTCCGCGGCGTAGTGACATCCACTGCCCTATTTAATGGGGTCCCTGTGGATGATATTATGTCGGTGGCTCAGTGGCACTGTGAGTCAAGTTTTACAGACCATTATCTCCGTGACACCTCTAATCCTCCCGCCTTGGGGATTTTGAAAAAATAACTAGGCATATATATTTTTGAGGGGGTTTCCTCATTGCTTATATATTTCACAATTAATTTATGGAAACAACCACTAATTTGGGACTGCATCGATCTTCACCAATGGGAAGAGGATGTCAGCAGCCATTTCAACAAGGTCAGTCTTGTGTATGTGTTGTCCATTGTTGATTGTCTTGTCACGTTACCCGTTATTTATATGATGATGGTTTTGTGTATTTATGTGGTTCATTGTTGAGAGTATACGAAAATGGAGTTTTTTCGTCTCTGTCCTGTAGTACATGGCACTTGTACGTAGAGAGCGTATAGGACATTGAGGTCATTCGACTCTTCCCCCCAGGAAGGAGGGGGGGGGAGCGCATATGACATTCGGTCATCTCTCATACATCGGGGCTGTTATCCGATGGTTAGTCAAATCCTGACTGTTTTTCATACAGTTTCAGAAGTTTAAGTGCCTTAAACGCAGAAAAGCGTATAGGGATGAGCTGGTCTTTTGACCTCGCCTCCCTCCCGCCGAATTCACTGTCGAATTCTGGCAATATCAAAAGTATTAGGGAGGTAAGTATACTCTTGATGTGAAATAAACGAAATCAAGGATTTTTTTTTTCACGAGAGAGTTGATACTTACCTACCTAATATGGACCCGGCCTCTCCACCCCACAGAGGCTCGGTCTTCAGGCTCTTTATAGTTGCATGTGTATCCGCCAATAAATTAGTCAGAGGAAGTGCTAGTCTGCGCATGCGCGGTGGTGGGGCTGGCATCCGCCAGACTACGCTCTGACTCCCTGCCCAGTAGGGGCACCTAACTGTTTTAATCTGAGTGTTTATTGAGTGAAAGCCAATATTTAGCAATATCAAAAGTATTAGGGAGGTAAGTATCAACTCTCTCGTGAAAAAAGAAATCCTTGATTTCGTTTATTCAACTTCCTGCGCATCGACCTCAGTGCAGTTAGCCCCCATCCCTGGATCAGGCCCTACTAGGTTGGACAAAGCTTTCAGTGATCCAGGGGCGGCCGTCTTGGACCCAGGCTTGATGTTCGCATCGCCTGGTGATCCAGCGGCACGAGCAGCATCAGGCGGGACCAGACCAGCGGGCCTGACCTTGATCACTCGTGGAGTACCCTCATCATCTGCCCTCGGGCATTCGCCTGGTCAGTCTTGGTTAGTCTTTCTTGCTAATCCAGAGTCAAACTTTCCTGACCAGGAAGTTGATGAAGACTACCTGCTCGACCCACAGGATGGTCATGAAGAAATAGATGCGAGTGCCTACACTCCTCTCATAAGGAGTGGGGCTGCTCGCACCTATGGTTCTGTTCCCTCGGGAGCAGGTTTCATGATTCAGCCTGTGGGCCGATTTGGAGCGAACTGCCACCAATATAAGATACCATACTTAGACGTGAACTCTCATACGGACGATCCGGGCCATGCTAGTGTGCTTAATGCCCACACACGAGCGCGATCTCGGTGCTCGGCCAGCCCATGGAGAATGTCAAGCCAGCCCTCACGGGCCCTTATGCATTCCCTGGGCAGCTGGGTTCATCTATAGCCTCCTTGATGGCCCTACCTGCAAATGCAATTGAAGATGATGAGGGCCCGTTGCTCGTCAGCAATTCACAGGTAGCTACGGACGAAGACTGGTCTGACGCATGCACGTGGCTCCTTGCAGTCAGACCAGAGCTCTCCGTGGACGAAACAGCCGCCAGTAACCCTCGGCCATACTTACAGGCAAAGCCGATGGCCAACACGACTCAGTCTCTGCCGTATGCTGAACATATCTTAGATATGTTCCCGGCGGCAGAGGAGTCGATTAGACCGAAAGGTCGCCTCGCGAAGGCCCCCGCGAGGTTGCTAGGCGATGTCGAGTTACTGCTAGTCAGTATGCTCAATATGGCCTTGCTCCCAGACGGAGCGCGGATGACCATGCCGCTCTGGGAGAAAATACATGGCCGGGATCCCGTGCTGACACTGGGTCGCTGTGCTCGGGTGCTATGCGCTCGGCTAATGCCGCCTTGTGTGACACCGAGGAGAACTCGCAAGCAGCAATCAGTGCGCTGTCTCACGTGTCTCAGCTGTGATCGAGGGTAGTAGCAGCCTCGGTGCACCAACAGCCTAGTCCGGTGACAGTGCAGCGAGCCATCCAGGATGGGATCAACCTGGTGTTGGACTGTCTGACTAGGTCAGTCACCAAATCGCTGAGGACGAGGCGCACTTTTGCCTTGACAATTTGTGCCTGTCCCAGGAGCTCAAGTCGCGCTTGTTGCAAGCGCCAATGGCGGGCCCGATCTTTTTGAAGGTGAGTGTTGTCGGCACCTTCAAGAGACAATTTGGTGAACAACCATAGGGCGCTACGTGCACAGTTTGAAGTGCTGCGCAGAGAACACATGCATGTTCAGCCCTCGGCTGCTCGACAGCAGTACGCTCGTGGCGGTGCTGGCCTTGTCAGAGGCCAGCAGCCCGGCCGGGTTCAGAGACCGTGGCGGCCGCACCAGCAGCAGTGTGCTGCTGTACGTCAGCCAGCGCCTCAAGTGCAGCCAGCCAGACAGCAGCCCGTGCACCGAGGTGCTGGGCGTGGCGCGCGAGGAGTGGCGCGTGGTAACCGGGCCTGTTGGCCAAAAAGAATTTCCGGTTACCACAGATACCACTCTGGTGTTGTCACGCATACCAGAGACACACCCACTTAAAAAATTCATGGGCACCACGTTATCCCTAGGTGCACCAGTGGGAGGTCGTTTGACTTATCACATTCAGAAGTGGGAGTGGTTAATTCAGCACCGCTTAGTCTTGCAATGGCGGATACAGTCCAGACTGGATAAAAGGTCCGCCATTGTATCTGTCTCTGGTACCGGTCTGGACTCAAATTCCAAGTGATCCAGACAAACGGTTGTGCATAGAAGACGAGATCGAATTCAAACGGTGCAGGATTGCCCGGGCTTCTATTCAACCATGTTTCTTGTGACAAAGAACACCGGGGGGTGGAGACCAATTCTCAACCTCAAATCACTAAACAAGTTTATAGATACACCAAGTTTCAAAATGGAAACAATAAGATCGGTGTTGTTGGGGGTTAGTGGACAGCATCAATAGATCTCAAAGATGCTTATTTCCACATTCCAATTACAAGGAGTTTTCGTCGGTTCCTGAGATTTGCTTTTCAGGGACGCCAATGGGAATTCAAAGTTCTTCCATTCGGCATCTTGACGGCTCCAAGGGTCTTCACTCGAGTGGTACTTGCTATCACAGCATTTCTCCGCAGGAGAAATATAGCAGTCCACACTTACATAGACGACTGGTTGCTAAAAGCACACAACCCAGAAAGTTTGACAGCAAATCTGGAGATAGTTTTGAAAACTCTCACAGATTTAGGCTGGATAATCAACTTTCAGAAATAAGAGCTGACTCCATCCCAGAAGTTTGTTTACCTGGGTATATTCTTCGATCTGGAGATAGGATATGTTTATCCATCCCAGGAGAGAGTGGAGAATCTCCTCTCGTGCATTCAATTGGTTTGCAGCAGTCGTTATATTCTAGCACGAGTCTATCTGAGAATGCTAGGTCTGATGGTTTCAATGGAACCGGTCATTCCTCAGGCGGCCTTGCACAGGTTGCCGATTCAGTTGTTTCTCATGACTCAGTTGACGCAGAGTTCAGGATCACTAGACTCCCACATTCAAGTGTTGGACCCTCTCATTCATCACCTTCATTGGTGGATGGCGGGAGGGAATCTCCTGGTGGGGGTCATGCTGACCCCTCCCTACCCTCAAGTAACGATGTTTATGGATGCATCGATGGAGGGATGGGGAGTTTGCCTGGAAGAAGCAACAATATCAGGGCTTTGGAATCTAGAACAGTCGAAGGAACATATCAACATGCTAGAATTATGGGCTGTAATTCTAGGCCTGGAACACTTCTTGAAGGAAGTGGAGGGAAAATTTGTGATGATACGTTCAGACAACTCAACAGTAGTGAGTTACATAGACCGCCAGGGTGGATGACATGGAAGCTGCTTTTCTGGTGCATGGATCATATGATCATCTTGAAAGCAGTTCATATTCCAGGAAGGCTGAATCTGTTAGCAGACTCATTGAGCCAAAGGATGAGCATTCTGCATACGGAATGGCAACTAAATCAATGTGTGGCGGATCATCTGTTCAATCATTGGGGAAATCCCAACATAGATTTATTCGCAATGAAGAAGAATGCGAAGATGACGATGTACATTTCTCTGATTCCAGATCCAAGCGCTATCGCAATAGATGCACTAGCTATCAGCTGGAAGGAAATGTATGCATATGCATACCCTCCAACAATCCTGATCAAGCAGGAGGAATGCCAAGTACCTCTGATCACCCCAAATTGGCCAAGCCGATCATGGTTTACGGATCTGCTGGATCTTCTGGTCTGCAATCCGGTTCCTCTGCCTCTGATGGACAATATTATCTTCCAGGGCAAAACCCTTCACAACAATCCATCAATGTTTCAATTGACTGCATGGATGTTGTCAAAAAATCTGCGATTAAGGAGGGCTTTTCTGAGCAAGCAGTCAATTTTATGGCCAGAGCCGGAAGGGGTCAACCTCCAGAGCATATAATTATAAAATCAACAGATTTGCAGAATGGTGATCAAAGAGATGTATCAGTCCAATGGATGCATCTATTCAGGTAGTAGCTGATTTTCTCTGTCACCTGTATGATGCCTATAGTCTTAAGCCTAATTCTATTGCTGGATATAAATCAGCATTAATGACTGTTATCCCTTGCTTGGCAAAGAGGGGAAGTGATGAAGTATGTGTTTTAAATACTCTTATTAAAGTTATGGGGAATATCAGACCGAGAAGTCCTCCACTGACACTGTCATGGAGTCTTTCTCTGGTTCTTCAAGTTTTGAGTGATAAACCTTTTGAACCACTTAGTGCTATTTCTATTAAATTATTGACACTTAAAGCTGTATTTTTAGTTGTGGCAGCATCAGCCAGATGCAGGAGTGAAATTCATGCCTTGTCTGCTGAGCCAGACCGTTTTATAGTTACAGGTGAAGGCCTTAAGCTTCTACCGAGATTGAATTTCTTGGCCAAGAATCAATCTTTAAAATATCTGGGTCACCCTATTATTTTACCTGCTTTAACCAGATATGACCCTGGTGATGGTGTCCATGCTTTAAATAAGTACAAGAGAAGAACTCAGGTTTGGCGGAAAGACCCATGGTCCCTATGGTTGTCATATATTGAACCCCATGGTAGGGCATCAAAAGACACTATTTCCAGATGGATAGTAGAATGTATTTAATTCTGTCATAAGACAGCCACTGGAATTCAAGTAGATAGAGCCAAGGCTCATAGTGTCCGTGGTGTGGTAACTTCCACGGCATTATTTAATGGTGTTGCTATTGAAGACATTATGTCAGTAGCCCAGTGGCACTGTGAGTCAAGTTTTACCGACCATTACCTCCGTGACACTTCTAACCCGCTCGCCTTCTCAGTCTTCAGAAAATAATTAAATGTAGAGGTATGTATTTGTGATTAGTTTTCCTCCTCAGCTATTTACAAATATCACATTTGTTGGTAGGGTATCCCTACTATTATATGGTACCATTCTCTTCATCCCGTGGGTGAAGAGATGAGTTCCATGCCCATGACATCAGAGGTCAGTATATGTGACCATTTTGTTTTTGTCTTTGTGATGGTGTCATATTTTTAATTTTTAATATAGTGATGGTTAATGTCTCTTAATTGTGGTTCTTTCAGAGTTTTTTCGAAAATGAAGCAATTCTTCTTTTTCCAATGTCTAGTAATACTTTTCATCAAGTATTAGAGAATGTGCTAGTCATTTAGAGCAGCGTTTTTTCCTAACCTTCCTCAGAAAGAGGGAGGGGGGGAGGGGGAGGGGGGGGGGGTGAAGTGCATTTGCCTTTTGATCAATTTCTCTTCATCAGGCGATTATCCGATGCAAAATTCTATTCCTTGTTTTGTTTCAGACACAGTTTCAGATGTTTTTTAAATCTCTTGAAAATCCAAAGACCTAGTCTCTTTGAGGGTGTGCTGGTTTTCAGGACCTTGCCTCCCTCCCACCAAATTTACTTTCAAATTCTGGCTTTTATCAAGACTGTTAGGAGGTAAGTATGTTCTCATGATGTGAAATAAGAAAATTTACCAAATTTCTTTTTCACGAATGAGATGACATACTTACCTCCCTAGCAGGATCCCGGCCTCCACCCCACGGAGGCCTGGTCCTTTGGTTAATTGAATAGTTGCTTCTATGTCAGCCAATATTTAGTAACGGAAGTACCAGTATGCGCATGCGCACTAGGTGGGATCTGTCATGTGCATGACTGTGTACATCCCCCTGCTCATTAGGGGTACCTAACCTTTTATAATTCTGAATATTATTGAATTTAGAGCTTTAGAGCCGATATACTAGTATATCAAGAGTGTTAGGGAGGTAAGTATGTCATCTCACTCGTGAAAGAGAAATTTGGTAAATTTTCTTAATGTGTGCCATAATGACTGTTTGAAATTTCTTTAAATTGGCACATTGTTTGAAAATGGTAGCCATTGTTGGGGTCACTCCGTTACCCATTAACTTTTTTATCTTATCCAGGTACTCGGTTAATTTCTCTTGCAACTCGATTCCTTCCAAGATAAATGCTCCCTTAGCTAAGATGGCGGCACCCATATTTAGCGTGTTGTTTTGGTTTGGTGTGTCTATGCTCTCAGCTTTTTTAGCCCTCGCTTTATTGACGAGGGTGTTTGTGGTGATTGGGCTTATTATTTTTGGATTCATTAACATTATTTTGTTTCTAAGTTGTATTTTTAAAATTCAGTCAAATTTCTTTTTATAATTTTCCTTCCTAAGAGCTTTGATTAACGTTAATTTAAGAGAGATTTAATATTTTAAAGTGATCTATGATTGCAATCAAGCTAATGTACATTGTGCTCGGTTTCATGTTGCCATGTTCAGTGTTTTAATTCTTATTCTGTGTTCGCAGTAAGGGAAAGGCAGGGCAAAGCTCCACCGGATACGCTTTGCTCCAAGTGTAGCCGCTTCATGAAGTGAAAGTTCGCCGAACATCACTATGCCAAGTGTAAAGTGAGGTCTCCTTGTGATATCTGCATTGGATGGTCATCAGAACTAGTGGCCAAGTTCGATAGGGAGAGGCGAGCGCGTACTGAGAGAATCGCGAGAGATAAGGCAGCCAGAGTTGACCAGGCTTCTTTCAGAGGGTTAGAAGATCGTCTCAACGAAAGAATGGATTTGGCCTTGGGCATCTGGGCAGCCCAGTTTAAGGTCATGTTCCAATCTCTTCAATCCACGGCTCCGCCAATGCAACCCGGTCCAATACAACCAATCAGTGATCCGACCGGCCTTGCGGATGAGCACACACCCACCCCTTCTCTTGCTGTGGATTACGAGCTGACAGCAGAGGAGGATGATTTGCTGCTGTTGGGAGATTCCGGCATGCCGGTTCTCTCTCAGATGTTGGATACCGTTCAATCCCACGGGTCTCCCCCAGGATACGTTTGAGTCTGCCAGCTGGATGGTGATCTCGACGTTCTGTTGGTGATTTTCCATCCAGATATCATCTCATCCGGTTGGCCATCCAGGCAATGTATTACAGCTCCCGGCGGTGTTCCGGATGCGGGTTTGCCGGCCATCCAATTGTAGTGGCGGATGTAGTCATGGCTCCCGTGTTGGAGTCGATGGATTGCAGAGATACCGTGACCATGAATCCACTGGACACTGGTGACATGAGTAGCCAGGCCATGGACCCCTTTCAAATGGGAAGAAGGGTCCAGGGCTCTCAGCAGGGATGGGCAGCAACCTTCTCATCCAAGGGTGAGAAGGAAGATGAGAATGGAAGTCCCTTGATGGACAAATCCTCGTTTTGATCTGAAGCTGAGTGGGTGCAGGTTCTTGCCTGGATATCCGACCATCTCGGGTTGGCTTCAGACCACGGGTCTCAGCGCGATCCAGCAATGGAGCAGATGAGATGTTAGAGCATGCGGTTAGCGCTCTGGCCAGTGGCTCTTCTGCTATGCCTACCCTTCCCCTGGATACTCAAACTTCCGACATGTTGGAAGTTGCGGCGTGCCATTTGCTTCAGCTGGAGTATTCCTTGCCAAAGGGCCCCAAGGGGATCAGGAGTAGGGTCTGTTTTCTGGAGCAAGCTTATCATCAGTATGCTCCCGTTTCTCATCTTTCAGTCAAGGAGCGTGAGGCACTGATTATGCCATTGGCTGGGAAATCCAAGGGTGGTATCTCAAGCCAATAAGGTTGGAGTCAATGAGCTTTCGCTGCCTTGTCGCATAGCTATACCTTCTTGCAGGGGATGCTGACCTGCGCGGCTGAAGGTGGGTTAGTGCCTGAGGCTGCTCCTGGAGTTGTCCGGGGCTCCATGCCCAGGATTTCCTGGCCAGGGTGATCACGAGAACATCGGAGGAGTGAAGGAAAATGGTTCTCGATTGCATAGAACCAGGACCAGAGATGAGGGTCACATTATCTTCTGCACCCTTCATTGGTCCGGGCTTGTTTGGTGGCTCGGGATGACAAGCTCTCTCCAACGTGGCGTCAATGGTTGCTGAGCAGGAAGCAAATCGTGGAAGTCGACGAAAAGACCCCAGCTGCAACAATCTTATAAGCAGCATGGACAGGAGCAGCAGAGACAGAGACATGTATGGCCCTTCCATTCCTCAGGCCATGATGCTCATCGGGAATCCAGTTCTCAGGGACCTGGCCGGTTATCATACAAAGCCCCTAATAAGAGGCTGTATGATGATGACAGGAAGGGTGGTAGCTCGGGATGACCCAGTTATCGTAAGAATAGCAGAGGTGGTGGTTCCGGGCCATCATACGCCAAGAAGCCGCATGGGGGACGGTCCTGACGGGTTTCCGGCGAGACCCGTATCGGTGGCCCCAGGGACATCGGGAGTCATTAATCTTCACAAAAGCGAATTAATATCTTGTTGTGCAACATCGACCGTGAGCTGTGGGCAGATTCCTACCATCGGAGGCAGACTTCACCTGTTCTCAAACCGTTGGGAACAGGTCGTGCAAGACAGTTTAGTCTGTCATTGGGTAAGGAACGGTTGTGAACCGGACTGGCGCATCCATCAATCGTTAGTTCCATTAACTACGACTCCTGTACGGATTCACATTCCAAGGGAGACCGATCGTTTAGAGGTCATTCTCTCGGAAATCGAAGATCTTTGAAAAAAACCGGTTCATTTAGTCCGCAATAAATCCTCCCAGGGCTTCTACTCGATGATTTTCATCATTCCAAAATGCACCGGAGGTTGGAGACCGATTCTCAACCTCAAGCCATTGAACAAGTTTATCCTTTCACCAAAATTCAAAATGAAGACTGTAGCAGCAGTAATGACAGGGTTGAGAAAGATCTGAAGGATGCTTATTTTCATATTCCTATGTCAATTCCTTTTCAGAAATATCTGCACTTTGCATTCCAAGACAATGTCTGAGAGTTCAATGTGTGCCTGACCACAGCTCCAAGAGTCTTCACCAGTGTGGTTCTCACCATGACTTATGTTCGCAGGAGAAACATAGCTGTTCATACTTACATAGACTACTGGCTGCTGAAGGCAGGGAATCGAGTAATTCTGCGCAACAATCTGAAAGTTGTCCTAGCCTTATTAAAGGATATAGGATGGATTGTCAATCTAGAGAAATCAGAGCTGACTCCATACCAGGAATTTGTTTATCTCAGAATTCTGTTCAATCTCAGGGATGGTGTGGCTTTTCCGCTGGCGGAGAGCAGAATCAAGAGTCTTCAAGCAGTCTTGGGGTCAATTTCTCTAGGAGCCTATCTGATGGCATGTCAGTTTTTCAGAATACTAGGTTTGCTAGTATCTCTGGAGAAAGTGGTACCTTATGCGACACTCAGGTGCAGACCATTTCAAATGTATTTAACGTCATTAAAGAACGGTCTCAGAGAATGGTCTCAGAGAACGGATCCATTATCTCTGAGGATTCCAGTAAAAGAACCATTGATATGCCACCTTCAGTGGTGGCTATCAGAACAGAATCTCCTATGAGGTGTTGCACTACAGCCGCCTCAACTGCAGATGTCCATTTTCACGGATGCACTGCGACCTGTTGGGGAGCAGTAATGGATGAGCTGTCAGTGTTGGTGGAATGGGATCTGACAAATGCGCAGAAACACTGAAATGTTCTCGAACTATTAGCGGTGGTATTAGCACTTCAAAACTTTGAGAACTTGATCCGAGACTAGATAGTCCTAATAATGACAGACAACTCCACAGTAGTGTCCTATTTAAACTGTCGAGGCGGGACATGGTTGTGCATGATGATTTGGAACCTTCTGCTGTGGTGGCAAGAGAGGAATATAATTCTTTGGGCAGCACACATTCCGGGCAGATTGAACATCCTAGCAGATGCTCTCAGTTGAAGGACGGTTTGCCATCTGACGGAATGGCAGCTCAGCCAGTCGGTAGCAGAAGTCCTCTTCAATCATTTGGGCAAGCCAAATGTGGATCTATTTGTGTCACTGATCCAAGACCTTCTGTCCTCTTCAATCATTTGGGCAAGCCAAATGTGGATCTATTTGTGTCACCTATCCAAGACCTGCTAGCCTTAGCAGTAGACGCTCTGGCGATTAGTTGGAAGGGACAGGACACTTAGGCGTACCCACCAAGAATCGTGATCCCAAAAGTTCTGGCAAAGATAAGAGAGAGCACATGCCAAGTATTACTGATCGCTCCTCATTGGCCAGGCTGATCATGGTTTACGGATCTGCTGGACCTTCTGGTCTGCAATCCAATCCCTCTTCCAGACAGAAGAGACTTGATCTCTCAGAACAGGAGTCTGTATCACCACGACAGACTGGAAATCTTCCAATTGACTGCATGGATGTTATCAAGCAGTGAGCAATTAAGGGTGTTTGTTCTGAGCAAGCAGCAAAATTTGTCGCTTCAGCCAGAAGGGAGTCAACCACCAGACCATATAATTATTGAATCAACAAGTTTGCAGAGTGGTGTAAGGGAAGAAATATGAATCCCTTTTCTGCAACTGTTCAACACGTAGCAGATTTTAGCCATCATTTATACGAGGTGGACAAACTTGTACCATCAACCCTAGCAGCATACAAGTCTGCATTAGCTTCAGTCATTCCCAGTCTGGCCATAGCAAGAGGGGAGAATGACACTCTAAATGAAGTTATTAAAGGAATGAGCAATCTGCGACCTAGACAGCCTTTGCAATTCCTGCATGGAATCTATCGCTTGTTCTACAGGTATTAGGGCATGCTCCCTTTGAACCAATTAGATCTATAGATATTAAATTGTTTACACGTAACTCAGTTTTCTTGGTTGCAGCAGCATCGGCAAGAGGAGAAGCGAGATTAATGCACTTTCTGCCGAACAAGACCATTTTGTCGTTACAGGGGAAGGTTTAAGATTACTACCACGTCTGCTTTTTGGCAAGGAATCAGTCACTTACATATCCTGGACAGCCGATCAATTTGCCAAGTCTAACTAAACACTACCCAAGTTCTTCGGCTTGGTGTCCTATCAGATGTCTGAAAATGTATAAGAAATGTACAGAGGAGTGGAGAGATGACCCAAAATTTCTTTGGCTCTGTCTCAAGGCTGCTCATCTTCGCGCCTCAAAAGATACTATTTCTCGATGGATAGTCGATGCTATTCAGATGTTGCATAAGATTACTACAGGAAAGCAAGTTGATCACGCAAATGCCCATCAAGTCTGAGCACTAGCAGTAGCATCAACCCTTTATAAGGGTGTGTCTTTAGAGGAGGTGGTGTCTGTATCACAATGGCATGCCGAGTCGTCATTTACTGATTTCTGAGTTCGCGATATCTCCACCGTGCTTAGACATCACAAAGGATTCCACAGGCACAGACACAGGTGATGAACATGTCCAGCGAACAACCATGGATGGGCGAGCTCCTGTGACGAACAAGAAAGACCAAGCACTCAGAATGGTGAGTGTTTCCTAGCTTAAGTGACTAATAATATTATTATTTAGCTTTCAGTCAAATTTCCTGACTGCTTAAGTGGAATGTCTGGTTTTTTAGTATAGTTATTCATTTTAAACAGACATTAGGTTCATTCCAATTTGAAAATCTAATCAGACTAGTGATAGTTTTTCATAATTTAGAAGTTGTAGTAGCTTCTTTGCGCTCTCCTGTGATTGCCCTAGCCAGGAGGTGGGGCTGACACGGGTCTGGTGGGTATTGACTCCCTTTTTACAACCCTTCTAATCTCTGCGGGCAAATGCGGAGGGTGTGGGGTGAGCACTGTCTAGACCATGGAAGTGTTGGCACTCTATGAGTCAGATGGAGGAACCCAAGTGTATGCTGGGGTTCTCAGTCTCTTCACAACCTTCTCTTTGGCTGGTTGATGAGAGCTGTTTCGAGCCGAGGCTCCGCCCACCAGAATTCCTGGCTGTCGAAATCCAGAGTTTATCATAATAGTACATCTAGTAAGCATTATTTGATGTAGAATCAAAAAAGCATCCGCTTTTGTTTCTATGAGAATTATTAATACTTAACAGATGTATTATGGCCTCTCTCAGCCACCCCGCTGAATTGAGGCTAAACTGCTTTCACTGTTTGTCAGGACAAATATAAGATGAATCTGACTGTTCTGGGGAATTGACTCCGTGCCTGGAGGCTTATTGTAATTCCCAGACACAGTATGGGCAGGACCAGGAGAGTGCAGAATTTTTAATTGTTTATTTTTAGCTAGACCAGATAATAGACATTATCATAATAGTACATCTGGTAAGTATTAATAATTCTCGTAGTTCTAACAAAAGCGGATGTTTTTTTGACTGAGACTGCAATCTGCAGTGTACTTGCATATGTAACATGAGCTCTTAACCCTTAAATGGTCAAATTTGGTCAAGAAAATTTTAATATTTTCTTATTGAATGTCCATTTACAGACCAAGAGAATACAAATTTTATACCCCACCAAAAAATTTGGCGGAGTATTATGTAATGGCGCTGTCCATCCGGTCGGGTGTGCGTGCGTGCAGCAGAGTGGTTTTCGGATGATAATGATGTTACCATTTGTCGGATCGCATTGAAACTCCATAGTGTGTTTGGACTAGGTCTTGGGAAGAAACCTCTCAAAATTGACGATGATCCGAAATCCAAGCTGACCACCAGTCACCAGCGGCCATCTTGAAAATTAGTTTCCGGATGATAACTCCGTTACCGTTTATCGGATCGCTTTGAAACTTCGTAGAATGGTTGGACTAGGTCTGGGAAAGAAACCTATCGAAATCGATGATGATCCAAATTCCAAGATGGCCACCAGCCACCGGCAACAATCTCGAAAATTAGTGTCCAGATGATAACTCCTTAACTGTTTATCGGATCGCTTTGAAACTTCGTAGAATGGTTGGACTAGGATTGGGAAAGAAACCTATCGAAATCGATGATGATCCAAATTCCAAGATGGCCACCAGCCACCGGCAACAATCTCGAAAATTAGTGTCCAGATGATAACTCCTTAACTGTTTATCGGATCACTTTGAAACTTCATAGGTTGGGTGTACTAGCTCGGAGGTAGAAAGTTATCGAAATCGATGATGATCCGAAATCCAAGATGGCCACCAGCCACCGGCGGCCGTCTTGAAAATTGGGTTCCAGATGATAACACTGTTACCATTTATCGGATCACTTTGAAACTTCATAGAGTGGTTTGGACTAGGTCGGGGGAAGAAACTATCAAAATTGACAATGATCTGAAATCCAAGATGTCCGCCAGCCACGGGCTGCCATCTTGAATGTTGGTTTCTGGGATGATTTCTCCGTTACCATTTATCGGATAACTTCAAACTGTGGTTGGAATATGTCTGGTGAAGAAACTTATCAAAATTTGTGATAATTTGAAATCTAATATGGCCGCTTGTCTGTCAGCCATCTTGAAAATTGGTTTCTAGATGATACCTCCTTGACTGTTTAATGGATCGCTTTGATACTTCATAAGGATGACTGGTCTGGGTCTGAGGAGGAAAGAAATATCCATATTCATTGGTTTGTCATCATTGCGGGGTATTATGCACCGTTTGCTGAACTCTTGTTGAAAATTTATAACTGGAAAGACTGGCTCAGTTATCGAGCCAATCAATCGAGAGGTAAATTTTCAAAAATGGTATTCTCTTGGCCTTTAAATGGACATTCTACAAGACCATAACAGAGGCCGGTTTTGGCCGGCTTGACAATTAAAGGGTTAAATATATTGATAGGCCGTGAAGTTATAAGTTTACTACTGGTGTACATTTTGTAATTTTTTTGCTAAAAAACTGTTTCTGCCAAAGACAGCAACAACTTCAACACTGTTTTCAATGTGAACATGTTAAAGCTTACTGAATAAATGAAAGCAGTATTCTTTATTAGTATTTTTTGCAGCTTATTATTTTGTTGCCAGTGTCATGCATGCTAATATATTTCCAGTACTCAAAAGTCTACACCACTGTTACCTGAAATGGAGAAATCCAGTTTTAGCTATGCTCTGCCCATCCCTATTTAATCTCCACCCACGTTTTTCCCATGTTGGGATCGATCGATCCTTGCACTCCCTGAATCTCAATTTCCAGAAAACTATACAGGTAAGCTGTTGGATATTTTGAAACTAATTTAACTGGATGCCATGGCAGCAACAGTGCCTAGTCAAATTAATTTCAAAATATTCAACAGCATGTTTATTAAATAATAAAGACATACAATTCGTACAACAACACTTAGTCCATCATCAATTAAGAGTTTGTGATGAACTTAGCTATGTCATTCATGACATCATTGATTATGACGTCATCCTACATGTCACGTAGTTGTTTATGATGCCATATGATTGATGGAGTAACTGGGAAGGTCCATTGGGCATCTGTTCTGATCTCACTTGATTGTGTAGAGTGTTAACCAGACAGAGATGTGCACTGTTTCCCTTGCAGTCAACATTGTTTGGATAAAAAACCTCAATCATTTCAGCTTTACCATAGTTAATGCTTTACCCTTTTAGCACTCGAATTTGTTCAAGAAAATTTTAATTTTCTCATAGAAAATGCCCATCTGCAGACCAAGAGAAGACTATTTTTGAAAATTGACCACTGGAATGACTGGCTCGGTTATCGAGCCAGTCATTCCAGTGGTAAAATTTAAAAAAATAGTCTTCTCTTGGTTTGCAAATGGACATTTCTCAAGACCACTGCAGAAGCGTTTTTTGACTGATATGAGTGTTAAAGGGTTAATGGTCAAGCAGACCAAAACTGACCTCTGCAGTAGTCGTGAGGAATGTCTATTTGCAGATCAAGATTAATTTATATTTGAAAATCTTGCCACCAGAATTTTCAGAAATATATTTCTGTTGACCGGCAAATGGACATTAACTAGGCTGAATTTCCTATTTTATTGACCAATTTTAACCATTTAAGCCACTGCCTGTCTTAGTGCCCACATTTTAATGGCCCTTGTGGTGTCCATTCTGGAACGGCTATCTTGATTCCTTGTTGCTTCATGGTGTTTGTTGTTGTCGTTTGCAGGCGTAATGACAGTCTTCTAGGCTATGCAACGATGGTTTCCAAGCAAGCAGGAGGTGCTATTACTGTCACAGGTGATGATCCGAAAAAGTATGCAGCAGCAATGGTGGAGTACAGCAAGGTATGAGTTAATGGCAAACCCTGAAAACTTCCCGAGAGACCACAGGTCTGTCCGTAATCATTGATTGTGTCTCCTATAATTTGGATACTTAACACTAATTTGACATTTATTGCTAGTGACTGTCCATTTGCAGGACAAGAGAATAATATTTTTGAAAATTTACCACTAGAATGACTGGCTTGATTATCGAGCCAGTCATTCAAGTGGTAAAATTTCAAAAATATTCTCTTGTCCTGCAAATGCACATTGCCCAAGACCGCGGTAGAGTATGGTTTTTGACAGCTGGACCACTGGTGGGTTAAGACAGATTTTACTGTGTGATCGTTTATTATAATAAGTGGATGATTTTTGTCAAGTCATACGTTAAGCAGAGGATGATCTAATATAATAATTTAAATGATGTAGTAGAAGCTGTATTTGGCTGACTTTACCATTAAAAACTTAAAATAAATTCAATCACGTTAACTGTGTCTATGTGGGCTGGATATAGATTGCAAAACTGGACCCATAGATTGGACCAACAAGATTTATGAAAATTGGTTGTCTTGACATGGAATGACCCTTGTGCGTATGTGTGTGCGAGTGTGTGTGTGTGTGTGTGTGCATGCATGAGTGCATGCGTGAGAGTGTGTGGGCATGCGTTGCACCGTCAACTTTTGTTTAAAACGGCTACTCCTCATTAACAGCTTTGTGGATTTTAACTTACTTTGGCTGGATGGAATCTATGGGGCTAGGCTTCAGAATTTGTATACAGAATTTAGATTAGTACGTTTTTGGGGTGAAAATCCTATATTTTTATGAAAAATTTACTGGAAATTGTCAAAACGCTACTCATTATTAACCGCTTGACAGATTTCAACTTACTGTGGGTTAAAGGGTCCTATGGGGCTAGGCTTCAGAACTTTTATACAGAATTTTGATTGGTCAAGTTTATTGGCAAAAACCTTAGATTTTATGAAAAATTTACTGGAAATTGTCAAAATGCTACTCTTCATTAACTGCTTGACAGATTTCAACCCTAGCTGGCTGGACAGACCTTATTTGGGTAGGCTTCAGAACATCTGTTCAGAATTTTAATGGGTTGATTCTTTTTGTGTAAAATCAAATTTTATGAGAAATGTACTGAAAACTGTCAAAATTCATCTCCTTCATAACTGCTAGGTGAATTTTATCCAAATTTGGTTGGATGGATTCTATAGTAATAGGCTCCAGACCTATATTCAGAATTTTGGTTGGTCAATTATTTTGGTGGCCATTTGCATTGTTGTAAAAATTTTCAAAACCTTAATGAGTGGGATGATTGGGCATTTTTTGTGGACATTTTTGATTTTTTTTTTAAATTATTGATGTCTACCGGTACTTAAATGTAAATCATTCAAATGCTAATGGTCCAGGTGAGGATTACAGGCCCTTGGGCCTCTTGTTGATAAGGGTATTGATAAGCCTTCTATATTTATTTTATGTTTGAAGGCAAGCTTCATAATTCATTGCAAAATCGTAATGTCGAGCCAGTCATTCCTGTTGTAAATTTTCAAAAATGGCCTTATCTTGGTCTGCAAATGGACATTTCTCAAGATCACTGCAGAAGCCACCAGCTTGAGTGTTAAAGTGTTAAGTAATATCTCACTTTTCTGCAGGACACACAGCAGCAGAAGATTAAGGTTCAGGCCTCGTGTGGCATAAAAGCTGGCATGACTAAACACAAGCGCAAACGTAAGGTACGGTATGGTTCAGACAATATCATATCGTTCATTGGTTCTTTAATACAATGGCAATTAATTGGATAAACCTTTCCATCACTGCCTAAATATTTAAGATATGTATTATGTGCTCTGACATCTATTCTCTTTAAAATATTTTGAAATGTATTTGATTGAAAGTTGTTGCTGCCTTAGCCAGCAATGAAAGTTGTTGCTGCCTAAGGCAGCAATGACTTTCAGTCAAATTATTTTCAAAATCAACTCCAGCTCACCCTACCCCTGCTGCTAACTTGGTGATTCAGCCAGATGCCCATGTGTTATATGGATTGTGTGGTGGTGGGGAATAACCTGCTATAAAGACCACCTACCTGCCTTTAGAGACTATTTTCTTCAATTGTTTTTAAACCTTAGTAACCGTCTGACTGCTGAGTTTTTGCAGACGACATATTCCAAAGGTTATATCTCTGAACCTGATAAATGTTTTGAAAACAATTGGACTGAAAGTTGTTGGTGGCTAAGCTGCCAACAACTTTCAGTCAAATTGTTTTCAAAATATTCAACAAGTCAAGAGCTTTTTGAAAATTCAAATTATTGGCTGCACTGGCTTGCAGCAGTGAGACAGTTAAGAAACAAGCTGTTGTTAGCACTGATATCATCTATTTTCACTTAAACATTGTTCAAAATCACTAATGCAAAAAAACAGTCCAGAGATTGTTGTCAGTATCTGGAAAACTAAACCATTTGACTGAAAGTCATTGAACGTGACACCAATGGATGTAAACCTTAAGTAAGTGTAGTTGAAATGCCAATGTTCCGGGTGAGCGATACAGGCCCATTGAGCCTCTTGTATGTACTAGTCAGGATGATTGTGTTTAAAAGGGAATACATTTTTATAAGGCCATGCAAAGCAGGGTTGTATTAGCTGATGATGCTTCATCTGTCCATCTGGCTGTTTGTTTGAGTACCTGATTTTATTTCGGAATTCCGTCTACACTCGCCAGAGTTAACGCCCTTGAAAACATTAAAATTCATTACAATTTTCTGGTCCAATCCATATCTGGATGGGGTTGAACATGCAATCAATTTTTTTTTTTCATTTTTCCAGCATTTCTGTTATCGATAGATCATGCTTTTGTTTCGACAAAATCTGCCAATATTCCCCAGAGTAATTTCCCTTGAAACACATACATTTAGTCAAACATTTCTTACCCGATGCATTTCTAGGAGAGTTTTGGACTTACAGTAGCAATTTTTGTTCAACAGATATATTAGAGAAAACTGCAGTGTCATGATTTTATTTTGGCGAATTCTGTCAATATTCACCAGCGTTATCTCCACTGAAATCCTTAAATCTGTCAAAATTCATGTACGCCGGTATTATCTTCCCTAAAATATACAAAATTCACAAATACTAGCCATTCACATTGATCATTTCCTCAAACAATCAGGTTTACAGGCGTGTGTAGAGTTTCACTAAAACTTGTTATGGGGATGCAACAGATTTAGCCAACATTGATTCTATGTGGTTTAGAATCAATGAATTGAAATGGATAATTCAACAATAAAATGCTTTAGAAATGTATGTAGTACAATTAATTGTGTCTGTAATCTATGTGGTTATGCTTAGCGTTTGCAAAAATGTTCATATTTAAATATTTGTATTACTCACTTAAATTATGGATCAAGTATAGCAGTGATTATGACAAATACCATTATTATGCTTTACATATAGATATATGGAAGTATGTAGCACTTTAGCTCTACTGGAGCAACCCCTGCAGAAGCATCGAAAGGTCAAAGGTCATCAGGGAATATTTTGTTGGAAGAAAATTGCGTAGCAGTAACTGATAAACAAATCGATTAATGCATAGCAGCTCATAGCACTTGCATAGCAAACAAACTGTGTGATAGTCCGGGAACATAGTACCACCGACATCCTTATCATGATTATGATACATGAACATGGCAGTACTACATAACATCCGTATCATGATTATGACACATGAACATAGCAGTACTACATAACATCTTTATCATGATTATGACACATGAACATAGCAGTACTACATAACATCCTTATCATGATTATGGCACATGAACATAGCAGTGCTACATAACATCCTTTTCATGATTATGACACATGAACATAGCAGTACTACACAACATCCTTATCATGATTATGACACATGAACATAGCAGTACTACATAACATCCTTATCATGATTATGACACATGAACATAGCAGTACTACATAACATCCTTATCATGATTATGGCACATGAACATAGCAGTGCTACATAACATCCTTTTCATGATTATGACACATGAACATAGCAGTACTACATAACATCCTTATCATGAGTATGACACATGAACATAGCAGTACTACATAACATCCTTATCATGATTATGACACATGAACATAGCAGTACTACATAACATCCTTATCATGATTATGACACATGAACATAGCAGTACTACATAACATCCTTATCATGATTATGACACATGAACATAGCAGTACTACATAACATCCTTATCATGATTATGGCACATGAACATAGCAGTGCTACATAACATCCTTTTCATGATTATGACACATGAACATAGCAGTACTACATAACATCCTTATCATGAGTATGACACATGACCATAGCAGTACTACATAACATCCTTATCATGATTATGACACATGAACATAGCAGTACTACATAACATCCGTATCATGATTATGACACATGAACATAGCAGTACTACATAACGTCCTTATCATGATTATGACACATGAACATACCAGTACTACATAACATCCTTATCATGATTATGACACATGAACATAGCAGTACTACATAACATCCTTATCATGATTATGACACATGAACATAGCAGTACTACATAACGTCCTTATCATGATTATGACACATGAACATACCAGTACTACATAACATCCTTATCATGATTATGACACATGAACATAGCAGTACTACATAACATCCTTATCATGATTATGACACATGAACATAGCAGTACTACATAACATCCTTGTCATGATTATGACACACAAATGTAGTTCTCGGCGGCAGAGCGAAAGGTCGCCTGGCGAAGCCCCCCCCCCCGCGAGGTTGATAGACGATGTCGAGTTACTGCTAGTCAGTATGCTCGATATGGCCCAGCGCCAGACCGCTCGCGGACAACCGCGCCGCTCTGGGGGAAGATACGCGGCCGGGTTCCTGTGCTGACACGGGAGCGTTGTGCACGGGCGCTATGCGCTCGGCTAATGCCGCTTTGCGTGACACCGAGGAGAGTTCACGAGCGGCGATTAGTGCCCCGTCTCATGTCTCTCAGCTGCTATCTAGGGTAATAGCAGCTTCGGTGCAGCAACAGCCTAGTCCTGTGACAGTCCAGTGAGCCATCCAGGATGGCATCAATCTGGAGTTGGACTGTCTGACTGGGTTAGTCACAAAGTCGCTGAGAACGAGGCGCACTTTTGCGTTGGACAATTTGTGCCCGTCTCAGGAGCTCAAGTCGCGCTTGTTGCAAGCGGCGAAGGCGGGCCCTGGTCTCTTTGGAGGTGAAGGTTGTCGGCACCTCCAAGAGACAGTGACTTTGTTAAACAACCAGAGGGCGCTGCGCGCACAGTTTGAACTGCTGCGCAGAGAACACATGTGTTTTCACATCAAGAGTATACTTACCTCCCTAATACTTTTGATATTGCTAAATATCGGCTTTCACTCAATAAAACACTCAGATTAAAAACAGTTAGGTGCCCCTACTGGGCAGGGAGTCAGAGGTAGTCCGGCGGATGCTCGCCCCACCACCGCGCATGCGCCGACTACTACTTCCTCTTTGCTCATTTATTGGCAAAGGGTTACATGCGGTTTTGTGTTCTCTATACTTTTCTGCGCGTTACCTTGTTTTTTACTCACATTTGACGATTCTTGTACGTTGGAAGCATGTCGGAAAGGGAGGATTCGCCTTTAGAAGGAGCGGGATCTCTTTATCAGGTGAATTCTTTGATATGCTAGCGTGTTTTGTCCCGGTTTAATGTATTTCCGGGACTCGCGCTTACCGTGATTAGCGCCTGTTTATGTTGGTTTTTTACAACATGGTGCTTCATAAGTCTCATTTCTCTTTGTGTTTTGTCCACAGGTATCACATAGACGCTTTGATGGACTTCTCGGCACAAGAGGATATGTTTCTCTCCACCACGGTTCCATTTCCTACTAATACTGTTAGGTTATCTAACCAAAAAATCTATGTTCAGTGAGTTGGAGGCCTGTTATAAAGGTCTTCTCACTTTGCCCTCTTGCTCCAATTCCTTCCCCTTAGGTGGAGAGAATGTAGAGGCGTACTATGGTGGAGTTCTCCGGTTCATCACGTTGGATGGTTTGTCTATACAAGTGTCAGGTATCTAATTATTGATAAACAAAAGGGGAGATAATTTCCTTTTTTGCCAATGCTAGAATTGGAAGGAGTTATCTCTGTATATCTGATTGTTGTGTACTCGAAATGCCAATTCAACGGAAATGTTCCGGTTACTTATACAATTCGTTCTTGCACTTGGTGCTTGTTGCGGATCGATTATTTTGGTCACGGGAGTGATGACGTCATAATCGGCCTTGGCCTTTTATTAACAATTAACGTTTTGTCCATGGCTGGTTCTTCTTGATTTCCGATCTTGACGATCCTGTCCCTCTCTTTTTAGTTGGTTTTGAGTTCGCTAACCTTAACTATCTTGCTCATTGTCCCTGTCCTTTGTCCTGTTTCAGAGACCGGGTTGCCCGTCCTGCGGGAGGTTTCTTAAAAGCCGCTTCGTTCCGCACTTGTGCTTCAGCTGCAGTCCCTGTGGACCGTTGCTGAAGTGCGACGTATGTAAGCAGTGGGGGGGAGACTTAATGTCTGATTTTCTCGCATTGCAGGCAAGGGAGAAGGTGATGGAGGAAGAGAGGAAGAAGAAGGAGAAAGTTTGTAAGAAGGGTAAGAAGAAGGCCTCATCCGCGGTGGATATGGAGGCCTTCAGGTCCGAAATGTTGCAAGAGATGCAGAGGACAATTAAGGATCTGGTCCCAGAGTTGCTTCGCGGCATGCTCCCTGGGCCAGCTCCTTTGTTGTCCTCGGCATCTGCTTACGAGCAGGTGATCCCCGCCTCTGAATCCGGTCTCTTTAGGTCCGGTCCGTTTGTGGATTCAGAGGTGGCCCCTTTGTTGGGGGCAGTCCAAGGCCCTGGCAGCAGGCATGGCGCCGCGCCGAGGGGCCGTGGACAACGGTTGTTGCTGGGACCCACGGTCTGCTCATCAGACCCCGGGTATCCGCGCGCCGAAGGTGTCAAAGCCTCCTATGGCACCTTTCCTGGCCAGTCCGGGTTAGCTCTCTTTGCTGACCCGGAGTCTAATCTTTCTGGCCAGGAAGAAGAGGATCTCCTGCTAGGGTCGCCTTCTGAGGACGTGGCCATGGAATACGACGTCTGTGCACCCCTCGCGGGGAATGCAGGCGACGTGTTCCATGGTTCTACTCACGCAGGAGTAGATTTCACGGTCCAGAGGGTGTCCCCGGGCGGTGCTGTTGACCACGGATACCGCATACCTCGGCTTGCCGATGGTGTTGCTGGTGCTGGTCAGACCCGTGGTAGAGCGGTGTTTACCCCACGCTCTGCCACGGCGCCTGCTCCTGGTCAAGCCGCGGAGTTTAGCATCCTGCTCTCTCGGGCCCGCATGCTTTTCCAGGCTTGCCAGGGGTATCAGCTTATCCGCCGTCGACGTCAACTGCGAGTGCTCTGGAGGAAGACGAAGGCCCTCGTCTAGTAGAGCGCTCGCAGTTAGCCACGGAGGAGGATTGGTCGGACGCTTGCCAGTGGCTGGTGAGTGTTCGGCCCGATCTACCCGTGGAGCTGCCGGCTAGCCAGCGTGACCATAGGCCGTGGTTAGCTGGTAGGCCGGCGGCTACCGCTATGCCATCTCTGCCGCTGGCTGAGCATGTCGTGGACATGTTCGAAGGGGCGGAGGCGTCCATTAAGGTTAATGGACGTCTCGCGAAGGCCCCTCGCGAGGTGGCGAAGCGGTGCCGCATCGTGCCCCTGGATTACCAGCGGTACGGTGTGGTGCCGAAGCCAAGCGTTGATGATCGCGCGGCTTTAGGCGAAGATGCGCGGCCGGGCTCCCGTTCTGACACGGGAGTCTTGTGCTCGAACGCGTTGCGTTCGGCGAATGCCGCGCTGCGTGATGCGGAGGAGAGTGGGAGGGCGTCGATTGCCGCTCTGTCCCACGTCTCCCAGCTGCTACAGGGGGTGGTAGCGGCCTCCGCATCACGCCAACCAAGCCCGGTAACAGTCCAGTGAGCCATCCAGGATGGTATCAACCTGGCTTTGGACTGTTTGACGCGGGCGGTGACCAGAAGTGTCCGGGCGAGGCGCACGTTTGCGCTTGACAATCTGTGCCCGTCCCAGGACCTGTATAATAGGCTGCTGCGGACGCCTATGACAGGTCCTGGTCTCTTTGGAGGTGAGGGATGCAGGCACCTCCAGGAGACGGTCACTCTGGTTAACAACCAGAGGGCGCTGCGGGAACAATTTGAGGTGCTCCGGCGGGAGCGTGTTCGCGCGGCACCCCCTGCGTATCGTCCTCTGCAGGCTCGAGGTGGTGCTGGCCAGGTCAGAGGCCAGCCACCGTCGGAACGTAGGCCTAGGCCACGGGCGATTCGGCCAGCAGCGAGGGGGGCGCAGGCTCCCCAGCCGCACCCAGCCAGACAGCCGCCCGCGCACCGTGGTGCGCGCGGCGCTGGGCGGGGCGCGCGGGGATCTGGTCGCGGTAATCGGGCCTGATGGCCTGGTTACCGCGGTGGGAACCACTCCGGTGTTTCAGGCCGAGAGAACAGTGCCACTCTGGCCCTCCTTATGTCCACCTCTATCCCTAGGTGGACCGGTGGGCGGCCGTTTGGCCGCCCACTTGCCAGAGTGGAAGCGGTTGACTCAGGACCGTTTAGTCTTGCGATGGCTTTCGGTCGGGTATCGTCCCGACTGGGTGACAGGCCCGCCATCGCGACTGTCTCTCGCGCCGATCTGGACTCCTATTCCACGGGATCCGGATCAGAGGTTGTGTATAGAGGAGGAAATAAATTCCCTCATACTAAAAGAAGCCATTCAGCCGGCACAGAGGTGCCCGGGCTTCTATTCAACCCTGTTTTTAGTAACAAAAAACACCGGAGGGTGGAGGCCGATTCTCAACCTCAAGCCATTGAACAAGTTCATCGAGACGCCCAGTTTCAAGATGGAGACTGTGCGCTCGGTGTTGGCGGGGTTAGAACGAGGAATGTGGACAGCGTCGATAGATTTGAAGGATGCTTATTTCCACATTCCCATAGAGAGGAGTTTCCGTCGCTTCCTGAGATTTGCATTTCAGGGCCGGCGGTGGGAATTCCGGGTGTTACCCTTCGGAATTTCCACGGCTCCTCGGGTCTTCACCCGTGTGGTTCTCGCGATCACTGCATACCTCCGCAGGAGAAGCATAGCAGTCCACACGTACATAGACGACTGGCTGTTGAAAGCACACACCCGGGAATCGTTGTCAGCCAATCTGGAGATTGTTTTGAAAACTCTCTCGGACTTGGGCTGGCTGATCAATTTCCCGAAATCAGAGCTAACTCCATCCCAGAAGTTTGTTTACCTGGGCATGTTCTTCGATCTGGAGACGGGGTATGTGTACCCCACTCGGGAGAGGGTTCAAATACTCATCTCGGTAATTCAGTCGGTGTGCGACAGTCGTCATGTCCTGGCACGGGTTTACTTGAGAATGCTGGGCTTGATGGTTTCTTTGGAACCAGTCATTCCGCAGGCCGCCTTGCGCAGGCGCCCGATCCAGTTGTTTCTCATGACACAGTGGACCCAGAGTTCAGGTTCGCTGGACTCGAACGTGTCGGTGTTGGCGCCTCTGATTCACCACCTGCAATGGTGGTTGAATACAGAGAATCTCTTGCCGGGGGTTTTGCTAACCCCTCCCCACCCTCAGGTGACTGTGTATACAGATGCATCGATGGAGGGGTGTGGAGCTTGTCTGGAAGAGTCCACAGTATCAGGGCTTTGGGATCTGGATCAGTCCAAGGAACATATCAATCTACTAGAGCTAAGAGCAGTAGTCCTGGGCCTGGAACATTTCTTGAAGAATGTTCAGGGCAAGATTGTTCTGATTCGTTCAGACAATTCGACAGTAGTGACTTACATAAACCGCCAGGGCGGAACGAAGTCGCCCAGTCTCTGTATGATGACATGGAAACTGCTTTGTTGGTGCCTGGATCATGGGATCACCTTGAAAGCAGTTCATATTCCGGGGAGGTTAAATCTGCTAGCAGACTCATTGAGCCGAAGGATGAGTGTTTTACCCACGGAATGGCAACTAAATCAATGTGTGGCGGATCGTCTGTTCGACCATTGGGGGAAACCCAACATAGATTTGTTCGCAATGAAGAAGAATGCGAAGATGACGACGTACGTCTCTCCGATTCCAGACCCAAGCGCTTTCGCAACAGATGCGTTAGCTATCAGCTGGGAGGGAATGTATGCATACGCATTCCCCCCAGCAATCCTGATTCCAAAGGTGCTTCAGAAAATCAGGCAGCAGGAGTGCCAAGTGCTTCTGATCGCCCCGGATTGGCCAAGCCGATCGTGGTATACGGATCTGCTGGACCTTCTGGTCTGCAATCCGGTTCCGCTGCCTCTGATGGACAACCTTATCTTCCAGGGCAAGGCCCTTCACGACAATCCGTCAATGTTCCGATTGACTGCGTGGATGTTGTCAAGGAATCTAGAATTAAGAGGGCTTTTCTGAGCAAGCGGCCATGTTTATGGCCAAAGCCAGGAGGGGGTCAACCTCCAGAGCATATAATTATAAAATCAACAGATTTGCAGAGTGGTGCTCAAAAAGATGTATTGATCCAATGGAATCATCTATTCAGGTAGTGGCTGATTTCCTCTGTCACCTATATGATGCCTATAGCCTCAAGCCTAACTCTATTGCTGGTTATAAGTCAGCTTTAATGACTGTTATTCCTTGCTTGGCTAATAGGGGGAGTGATGAAGTAAGTACATTAAATGTATTAATTAAAGGCATGGGCAATCTAAGACCAAGGAATCCTCCACTGATTCCGTCTTGGAGTTTATCACTGGTGCTCCAGGTACTAGGTGATAAGCCTTTTGAACCACTTAGTTCCATTTCTATGAAAATGTTAACTCTCAAAACTGTATTTTTAATTGCTGCGGCCTCGGCGAGGCGTAGGAGTGAAATTCACGCCTTATCAGCCGAGGTTGACCGGTTTGTGGTTACAGGGGAAGGCCTTAAGCTTCTACCTAGGATTAATTTCTTGTCTAAAAATCAGTCATTGAAATATCCAGGTCAACCTATTTTTTTGCCATCTTTAACTAGATATGATCCTAATTCTAAAGTATGGTGCCCCGTACGGGCGCTGCTTCGGTACAAACAGCATACTTCGGAGTGGCGTACCGACCAGTCAGCGTTATGGTTGTCATATATTGAACCCCATGGTAGGGCGTCTAAGGACACCATTTCTAGGTGGATTGTGGAATGTATTCAATTTTGTCACAAATCCGCCACCGGGCGACAGGTTGACGTGGCCAAGGCTCACAGTGTCCGCGGTGTCGTGACATCCACTGCCCTGTTTAATGGGGTCCCTGTGGATGATATTATGTCAGTGGCTCAGTGGCACTGTGAGTCAAGTTTTACAGACCATTACCTCCGTGACACCTCTAACCCTCTCGCCTTGTCGATTTTGAAACAATAACCGCTTTATGTTTGTGAAGAGTGCCTCCGCATTGCTTATATACTTCGCCATTCAGCGACGGTGACAACCACTTGTCGGGACTGTATCATCCTTCTCTACTGGATTCATGATGACAGCTTCCTAGTACAACAAGGTCAGTCTTGTTCATGTGTTGTTCATTGTTTTGTATTGTCACGTTACCCAGTGTTATTAATATGGTGATGGTTTATGTGGGTTGTGGTTCTTTAGAGAGAGTATACGAAAATGGAGCCTTTTCGTCTCTGTCCTATAGTACTTAGCACTAGTACGAAGAGAGCGTGTAGGACATTGAGGTCATTTAATCTTCCTCCCAAGGGAGGGGGGGGAGCGCATATGACAAATCGGTCATCTCTCAGGCATCGGTTGTGTTATCCGATGGTTTATCAAATCCTGACTGTGTTTTCACACAGTTTCAGACGTCATAAGTGCCTTAAACGCTTGAAAGCGTATAGGGAAGAGCTGGTCTTTTGACCTCGCCTCCCTCCCGCCAGATTCACTTTCGAATTCTGGCAATATCAAAAGTATTAGGGAGGTAAGTATACTCTTGATGTGAAATAAACGAAATCTAGGATTTCTTTTTTCACGAGAGAGTTGATACTTACCTCCCTAGATACTGACCCGGCCTCTCCGCCCCACAGAGGCTCGGTCTTCAGGCTCTTGGTAGTTGCATGTGTTAGCCAATAAATGAGCCAGAGGAAGTAGTAGTCGGCGCATGCGCGGTGGTGGGGCGAGCATCCGCCGGACTACCTCTGACTCCCTGCCCAGTAGGGGCACCTAACTGTTTTTAATCTGAGTGTTTTATTGAGTGAAAGCCGATATTTAGCAATATCAAAAGTATTAGGGAGGTAAGTATCAACTCTCTCGTGAAAAAAGAAATCCTAGATTTCGTTTAGTTCAGCCCTCGGCTGCTTGACAGCAGTACGCGCATGGCGGTGCTGGCATTGTCAGAGGCCAGCAGGCCGGCCGGGTTCAGAGACCGTGTCGGCCGCGCCAGCAGCAGCGTGCTGTTGTACGTCAGCCAGCGCCTCAAGCGCAGCCAGCCAGACAGCAACCCGCGCACTGTGGTGCACGTGGTGCTGGTCGCGGCGCGCGAGGAGCGGCGCGTGTTAACCGGGCCTGATGGGCTAAATTTTTTCCGGTTACCACAGGTACCACTCGGGTGTTGTCACTCGTACCAGAGACACTCCCACTTCTAAAATTTATGCCCACCCCGTCAACCCTAGGTGCACCAGTGGGAGGTCATTTGACTTGCCACATTCAGAAGTTGGAGCGGTTAATTCAGGACCGCTTAGTCTTTCAATGGCTTTCGCACGTATACAGTCCAGAATGGATAAGAGGTCCACCGTTGCATCTGTCTCTGGTACCGGTCTGGACTCAAATTCCAAGAGATCCAGACAAGCGGTTGTGCATAGAAGAGGAGATAGAATCTCTAATTATAAAGGAAGCAATTCAACCGGCGCAAGATTGCACGGGCTTCTATTCAACCGTGTTTCTTGTGACAAAGAACATCGGGGGGTGGAGACCAATTCTCAACCTCAATTCTCTAAAGTTTATAGACACACCGAGTTTCAAAATGGAAACTGTAAGATCGGTGTTGTTGGGGTTAGAGAAGGGGATGTGGACAGCATCAATAGATCTCAAGGACGCTTATTTCCACATTCCAATTGCAAGGAGTTTTCGTCGGTTCCTGAGATTTGCTTTTCAGGGACGCCAATGGGAATTCAAGGTTCTTCCATTCGGCATCTTGATGGCTCCAAGGGTCTTCACTCGAGTGGTACTTGCTATCACGGCATACCTCCGCAGGAGAAATATAGCTGTTCACACTTACATAGATGACTGGTTGCTGAAAGCACACAACCCAGAAAGTTTGACAGCAAATCTGGAGATAGTTTGAAAACTCTCACAGATTTAGGCTGGATAATCAACTTTCAGAAATCAGAACTGACTCCATCCCAGAAGTTTGTTTACCTGGATATGTTCTTCGATCTGGAGATAGGATATGTTTATCCGTCCCAGGAGAGAGTGGAGAATCTCCTCTCGTGCATTCAGTTGGTTTGCAACAGTCATTATATTCTAGCACGAGTCTATCTGAGAATGTTAGGTCTGATGGTTTCAATGGAACAAGTCATTCCTCAGGCGGCCTTACGCAGACGGCCGATTCAATTGTTTCTCATGGCTCAGTGGACGCAGAGTTCAGGATCACTGGACTCGCGCATTCAAGTGTTGGACCCTCTCATTCATCACCTTCATTGGTGGATGGAGAGAGGACATCTCCTGGCGGGGGTCATGCTGATCCCTTCCCCACCGTCAAGTAACGATGTTTACGGATGCATCGATGGAGGGTTGGGGAGCTTGCCTGGAAGAAGCCACTATATCAGGGCTTTGGAATCTGGAACAGTCAAAGGAACATATCAACATGCTAGAATTGCGGGCTGTAATTGTAGGCCTGGAACACTTCTTAAAAGAAGTGGAGGGAAAATTTATGATGATACGTTCAGACAACTCTACAGTAGTGAGTTACATAAACCGCCAAGGTGGAACGAAGTCATCCAGTCTGTATGATGACATGGAAGCTGCTTTGCTGGTGCATGGATCATATGATCACCTTGAAAGCAGTTCATATTCCGGGAAGGCTGAATCTGTTAGCAGACTCATTGAGCCGAAGGATGAGCATTCTGCCTACGGAATGGCAACTAAATCAATGTGTGGCGGATCACCTGTTCAATCATTGGGGAAAACCCAACATAGGTTTGTTCGCAATGAAGAAGGATGCGAAGATGACGACGTACATTTCTCCGATTCCAGATCCAAGCGCTATCGCAATAGATGCGCTAGCTATCAGTTGGAAGGGAATGTATGCATATGCATACCCTCCAACAATCCTGATTCCAAGGATTCTTCGGAAGATCAAACAAGAGGAATGCCAAGTGCTTCTGATCACCCCGAATTGGCCAAGCCGATCATGGTTTACGGATCTGCTGGACCTTCTGGTTTGCAATCCGGTTCCTCTGCCTCTGATGGACAATGTTATCTTCCAGGGCAAGACCCTTCACAACAATCCGTCAATGTTTCAATTGACTGCATGGATATTGTCAAAAGATCCACAATTAAGGAGGGCTTTTCTGAGCAAGCAGCCAATTTCATAGCTAGAGCAAGAAGGGGGGTCAACCTCGAGAGCTTATAATTATAAAATCAACAGATTTGCAGAATGGTGCTCAAAGAGATGTATCAATCCGACGGAAGCATCTATTCAGGTAGTAGCTGATTTTCTCTGTCACTTGTGTATGCCTATAGTCTTAAGCCTAATTCTATTGCTGGATACAAATCAGAATTAATGATTGTTATCCCTTGCTTGGCAAAGAGGGGAAGTGATGAAGTAAGTGTTTTAAATACTCTTATTAAAGGTATGGGCAATCTCAGACCAAGAAATCCTCCAGTGACACCGTCATGGAGTCTTTCTCTGGTTCTGCACGTTTTGAGTGATAAACCTTTTGAACCACTTAGTGCTATATCTGTAAAATTATTGGCACTTAAAACTGTTTTTTTAGTTACGGCAGCATCAGCCAGACGCAGGAGTGAACTTCATGCCTTGTCTGCTGAGCCTGACCATTATATGGTTACAGGTGAAGGCCTTAAGCTTCTACCAAGATTGAATTTCTTGGCTAAGAATCAATCTTTAAAATATCCGGGTAAACCTATTATTTTACCTGCCTTAACCAGATATGATCCTGGTGCTAAAGTATGGTGTCCTGTCCGTGCTTTAAATAAGTCCAAGAGAAGAACTCGGGTTTGGCGGACGGACCCATGTTCCCTATGGTTGTCATATATTGAACCCCATGGTAGGGTGTCAAGAGACACTATTTCCAGATGGTTAGTAGAATGTATTCAATTCTGTCATAAGACAGCCACTGGAATCCAAGTAGATAGAGCCAAGGCTCATAGTGTCCGTGGTGTGGTAACTTCCACGGCATTATTTAATGGTGTTTCTATTGAAGACATTATGTCAGTAGCCCAGTGGCACTGTGAATCAAGTTTTACCGACCATTACCTTCGTGACACTTCTAACCCACTCGCCGTCTCAGTCCTCAGAAAATAAAATAATGTAGATTTTTATGTTTGTAATTAGTTTTCCTCCTCTGCTATTTACAAATATCACATTTGTTGGTAGGGTATCCCTACTATTAGCTGGTACAATTCGCTTCATCCAGTGGGGGAAGAGATGAGTGCCGCATCCAAGACATTTTTTATTTAATATGGTGATGGTTAATGTCTCTTAATTGTGGTTCTTTCAGAGAGTTTTGAAATTGAAGCAATTCTTCTTTTTCCAATGTCTAGTAATACTTTTCATTAAGTATTAGAGAACGTGCTAGTCATTTAGAGCAGCATTTTTTCCTAACCTTCCTCAGAAAGAGGGGGGGGGGGGGGGGGGAAGCGCATTTGCCTTTTGATCAATCTCTCTTCATCAGTCGATTATCCGATGCAAAATTGTATTCCTGGTTGTGTTTCAGTCACAATTTCAGATGTTTTAAATCTCTTGAAAATTCAAAGAGCCTAGTCTCTTCGAGAGTGTGCTGGTTTTCAGGATTTTGCCTCCCTCCCACCAAATTTACTTCCAAATTATGGTTTTTATCAAGAGTGTTAGGGAGGTAAGTATGTTCTCATGATGTGAAATAAGAAAATTTATCAAATTTCTTTTTCACGTGTGAGATGACATACTTACCTCCCTAACAGGATCCCGGCCTCATCACCCCACGGAGGCCTGGTCCTTTGGTTATTTGAATAGTTGCTTCTATGTCAGCCAATATTTAGTAATGGAAGTACCGGTATGCGCATGCGCAGTGGGTGGTGTCTGTCACGTGCAGGACTGTGTACTTCCACCGGCCCATTAGGGGCACCTAACTTTTTATAATTCTGTATATTATTGAATTTAGAGCCGATATACTAGTATATCAAGAGTGTTAGGGAGGTAAGTATGTCATCTCACTTGTGAAAAAGAAATTTGATAAATTTTCTTAGTCTGGCTTATGACCCTCAAAACAAGTTTAACTTGTCCTATTGGGATGTCCTTCAGGTCGTCCTTCTCCACGAGAGATAATGCTTCCATAGAGCTAAAGCCTAACTCCAGTAGCTGCGTCATTGTACTGTCATTGATGCGTTTATGTTGGCCCCAGATACGTACCCGCTCTTCGTCCGAGAGCGATCTGGAGTCACCTGCACTGTTGTCATCGTTTAAGTCGGTAGCCATTGTCTGTTGAATGAATATGTTACTTAAATTGCATCTTGATAGCGAAATGACCATCTATCATTTATTGACCACGTGGCGCCGAATAAAATCTGCACATCTCCATGGTCTCCTCCGGTTCACATAATATACACCCATTACAGAATGCGGCACAGTCTAATTGCGCAGCGAATATAGTGTGCGCTGGCGATTCGCATTCTTGCATGTAAGTTGCTAAACGTTCTTCTTCAGCTAATGTTAGAACATACCACTGCGGGATTCTGTAAAAAGATTTAATGTCCGACATTTTGAATATTTATTTGCAAAGTTAATCTAACTGTTAGATTTGTATTCATATAACTCGATAATTATTATCACTTGAGAGATCGCACTACCTGGATTAAAACCGTGAGAACTGAAAAACGAACTTAGCTTCAACTACCGAGAATAATACCATTTTCTGTTTCCAAATAAAAAAATTTGCAACTAACGATTATCGGTAACTTCGGATTAATAATTTACTGCGAAGAAGGCCAGAGGTTGCGAATGCACAATGACGAGATGTAAGCCAAACAGCTTATTTTAAAGGTGGAAATGGAGCGACTCCATTGGCTGACTATTCCAATCCACTGGTGGTGAACTGGCACGTACGTCCTGGGTGTGGCCAATCCGCCCCGGGCGTTGAGGCAGATTTACCACTGACCAATCTGAGCGCGCTTGGCCATGGTGACGTCGGGCTAGTGTGGCGAGGCCGGAATTATCCCTCCGGGCAGCCGAGTGTTTTCACAGGTGTTCTGTGAAGACAAAGGGCCGAATGGACACTTCCTGTCTCGCTTACGCAACCCTGTCTCACCACAGCTGGAGAAAGCGATAAGAAACCCCACCTGCCCCTGCCATTAATAGCTCATTAACAATATTAATGTTTGCATCTTAACCAATCAATTACCTCAGTCGATCAATAGAAATCATGGGAATATAGTTTACATGTACTTTTGAATTTACGGCATAGACAAACATGTTCCCGATTTCATTTGGTTTATCCATAGAGATAGCTATCTATAGAGCGCTTACTGAACAAGCTTCACTGGTGGTCATTTGTCCCATAGTGAAGGAAGGTATGGGGATATGCGCTCTATAGCATATATTGTCTATGAGCTATATCGGAAATCAGTCTTCAATGCATGCACATCTCGCTTCCTTAGTAAATTTGACACACGTTTTGCAACTTTTAGCGACTTTTTATCAAAAATATTTCTAAATTAAGTGAATTGGCTGAATCTTACATCAAAATTATGTATAGCAGTAAAAAGCTAAGCGAAGTTGTGAATGTGTAGCAACAGGTACTCATTTGCATCACATCTTGCGATGCGATACCGCTCAAAATATTCCCTGGTCATGGTCATAGAGACCTAAATAATGAAATTATATTGCGTTTCCGGATGATAACTCGTTTTATTGAAGAGATCGTTACCAAACTTGGGGTGGGAGGTTGTCATTGGTGTTCCGAAGAACCCGATTGATTTTGGTGTGAAAGGTCAAGGTCACAGTAACCAAATTAATGCAGTTATATTGTGTTTCCAGATGATAAATTCTACTGGAGGAATTCTCACCAGAGTTTAGTGGAAGGTTGCCACCTAGAGTGCAAACAATCTTTAATTATTGTTTTTTGTGGTAAAAATGTCAAGGGTCAAGGTCAGGTCAGGGTCCCAAGGTGACCCAATTACAGGCATTTTCCAGCATTTCTGAACAATAACTCAAGTTGTACTGTAGGGATTTCCACCAAATTTTGGTGAGATATTAGGATCAAAAGGTCAAGCGTTGTAGTGACCCAATTAAGGAAATTATGCGGCTGCAAACTCTGATTGTCATTCTTGTTAACGCTTTAATCCGTACATTTTTTCACGGAAATTTTATTTTTCTCATAGAAAATGTCCATTTGTAGATCAGGAGAAGACTGTTTTTGAAAATTTACCACTGGAATGACTGGCTCAGTTATCGAGCCAGTCATTCCAATGGTAAATTTTCAAAAATAGTCTTATCTTGGTCGGCAAATGGAGATTTCTCAAGACCACTTGCAGAAGCAGTTTTTGGCTGATATGAGGGTTAAGGGGTTTATAATGATATTATTATTGTTTTGTATTTAGTCCCCCGACATCGTTGACTAAAGAAACGGTCCCCGTCTGCGCATGCATGGGTGCGTCCATCCGTCCGTCCATATTTAGTTTCAGCTCGATAACTTCAGTTAGCTTGAATGGATTCATTACAAATTTGGTATGTCAACTCCTTATGACAAGACCTCGGTGGGGATTGCATATTGGCAAAATGTGTGTAGACCCACCGTAGTTATCCCCCTTTATGTCTTGAAAGAAACGTAAAATAAGTGATTTCAGCTCGATAACTTCAGTTAGCTTGAATGGATTCATTTCAAATTTGGAATGTCAACTGCTTATGCCAAGACCTCGGTGGGGATTGAATATCGGCAAAATGTGTCCAGACCCACTGGAGTTATCCCCCATTTATTGCTTGAAAAATAATAAAATGTGGTTTCCGCTCGATAACTTCGGTTAGCTTGAATGGATTCATTTCAAATTTGGAATGTCAACTCCTTATGACAAGACCTCGGTGGGGATTGCGTATCGGTTAAATCTGTCCAGGCACACCAGAGTTATCTCCCTTGTTGGATTAAAAAAATTGGGGGTGTACTTAAAAGCCTTGGTTGGGGGATGACTGTGACCAGAACTGGTGTTTTATTGTATGTAATATAAATGTTGTAGGTTTTTCAAATGCCTAGAGAATCAGGAACGACAGATGCCATGAGAAATGCAGATGAGTTAGAAGTCAAGGTAGAATAATAATAATAATAATAATAATAATAATAATAATAATAATAATAATAATACAATCATAAAGTTAAGCTATCAAATATTTTTGAAACAGATGTGACTGTCAAATTAATTTCAAAATATTAAAGAAAAATAGGGTTTTACATCATGAAGAATGGAGGGATCCGATATGTCACTAAAAATATGGTCATAATTAAATACGTCACATGTTAGCTGATGTCACAATAGTAATGACATAACTCCATCACAAAAATAGAAATCTCTATTACAAAATTGATTGTCTTTGATGAAATTCCAATTTAATAAACATTCTGTTGAATATTTTAAAACTAGTTTGACTGCCATCAGCTTATCTGTATAGTAACCTAAAAAATTGGAATTCTGGTAGTTCAGAGGTCATAGTTTCAAATTAATTCAAACGCAGGTAAAAAGTTGGCATAGCTTATGGCTAGAAATGGGTGGGGCATATCTAGAAATGGATCCCATCTTTGATACGATGATCAGGTGGTAAGACGTACAGCGCTTAGAGCATGCAATCGCATGGAGTTCAGCGCAATATAAATGATCTATCTATCTATCTATCTATCTATCTATCTATCTATCTATCTGTGGGGTTAAAATGGTTAACAATTGTATGGTGTGAGACTCTGCATAAGCTATTAATTTTAATTACCTGTGGGCATATTATAGTTAAACCTTTGACCCTCAAATTTGTTCAAAAAAATACTAAATTTGACAAATTTATCATTCGGCTATCGAGCCAGTCAATCCAGTGATAAAATGTCGAAAAAAGCGTTCTCTTGGTTTGCACACAAACATTTTTCAAGACCCTTGCAGAAGGCGTTTTTGGCTGGCTTGTGTATTAAAGGGTTAATATATGGCAAGAAATATGTTAGTTATTTTGTCATTGCAGGCCTTAGAGATCATATATCAGATCTTGCCAGCTTATGGACAGACATTTTTGCGAAAGCGAAAACTAAGGCGTGTTACCCAAGAGGAGATGCCTTATCGTGCTCAGGTAGGTGAACTAACAATACAGATAAATAAATCTTTGGACAGACTTACGGGATAATGAGATTTTGAAATGTCATTATTAGCTCATCTGGCCTGAAAGGCCGAGTGAGCTTATGCCGTGGTGACCGTCCTCCATCATGTGTCCATCCGTCCGTCGGTCCGCCCGTTATCCGTCAACTTTTCCTTTAAACGACTTCTTCTCAAGAACTTCTGGGACGATTTCACGGCCATCTTGGATTTTGGCCGATTTTTGAATCCGAAACTGCTGGGGGAATTGATTCAAAACTCATGAAACATCATCTAGGGAAAGAGGTAAGCCAAGTTTGTTCAAGAAGACTTGATTGCCCAAATGGTTCGGCGGCCATCATGGATGACCTAGTTTTTCTGAAAACGACTTCTCCAGAACCGCTGAAGGGATCAGGCCAAAATTTTGGAGATATGATTAGGAACTAAGAGGCATTAAAGTTTGCTCAAGGGAAGTTGATCCATCAAAAAACATGGCCGCCATGTTCCAATCAAAATGTAGCGTGTTTGGTGGCCATATTGGATTTTTTATTTGATGAATTTTGAGGCCGAATTTGGTTCTATATATGTTTTTGGGTATTCTGAGCTCAAATTTGCCATTTTCGAAACTGGTGGATGAACAGTTTGGTGGCCATCTTGGATTAATTTTCCGCCAAAGGCGCCCATACTAAAGCAATGGTAAATTTAAAATGTCTACTTCTGGAGAACTAATAGGCCGATTTCAATTATATATTGCAGGAAGCATCCTTAGGGGATAGGGATCCAAGTTTGTTCAAATGAAGCCGATCGACCAATTTGGCTGGCAGACATCTTGGATTTCGGCCGATTTTAGGAAACGTCTTTAAAAATCTCCGAAACCATTTGAGGGATCGATTCATAACTCATGAAATATCATTTAGGACAAGAGCTGAACCAAATTTGTTCAAGAGAACTTGATTGACAAAACAGTTCTGCGGCCATCTTGGATGACCTATTTTTTCCAAAAACAACTCCAGAACTGCTGAAGAGATCAGGCCGAAATTTGGGGGATATGATTAGGGACTAAGGGCCATTAAAGTTTGTTCAAGGGAAGTTGATCCATCAAAAAACATATATATATATATCTTTGTGTATTCTGAGTTCAAATTTGCAATTTTTTAAATCTGACGGATAAATGGGTTGCCGTCCATCTTGGATAATTTTCCCGCAAAAATCTCCAATACTAAAGCAATGGGAAATTTAAAATGTCTTCTTTTCGAGAACTACCGGGCAATCTTGGAATTCGGCCAATTTTTAGAAATGTCTAAAAATCTTCTCCGAAACCGTTTGAGGGATCGATTTATAACTCATGACATATCATCTATGGCAAGAGTTGAACCAAATTTGTTTAAGAGAACTTGATTGACCAAACAGTTTCGTGGCCATCTTGGATGACCTATTTTTTCTGAAAACAACTTCTCCAGAACCGCTGAAGGGATCGTGCTGAAGTTTGCGACATATGATTATGGAATAAGGGCTATTAAAGTTTGTTCAAGGGAAGTTGATCTGTGAAAAAACATGGCCGCCGTAGGTCAATCATTATATAGCATGTTTGGTGGCCATATTGGATTTTTTGTAGCTCACCTGGCCTGAAAGGCCAAGTGAGCTTATTCCATGGCGACCATCCGTCGTCCATCTGTCATCCGTCCGTCCGTCAACTTTTTTCTTTAAACGACTTTCAGTTATCTTAGGCAGGAAGTATCCTTAGGGCATAGGGATCCAAGTTTGTTCAAACGAAGCCGATCGGCCAATTTGGCCAGTGGCCATCTTGGAGGTCGGCCGATTTTAGGAAACATCTTTAAAAATCTCCGAAACCATCAGGAGAATTGATGCAAAACTCATGAAATATGATCTAGGGCAAGAGCTGAACCAAGTTTGTTCAAGGGAACTTGATTGGTCAAATGGTTCGGTGACCATATTGGTTTACATAGTTTTAGCGAAAACGACGACTTCTCCAGAACTGCTGAACGGGTCTGGTCGAAATTTGGCAGATATGATTAGTGACTAAGCGCCATTAAAGTTAGTCAAGCGAACTTGAACCGTCCAAAAACATGGCCGCCGAGGGCCAATCAAAATATAGCGTGTTTGGCGGCCATATTGGATTTTTTTTTTTTTTATGGATTTTGAGGCTGAAATTGGTTTTATGTGTTTTTTTGTATTCTGATCTCAAATTTGTAATTTTCGAAAGGGTCGGTTAAATGGTTTGGCAGCCATCTTGAATCATTTTCTCGCCATAGGGTCCCATACTAAAGCAATGGGAAACTTTAAATGTCTTCTTCTCGAGAACTACTAGGACAATTTAAATTATATTTGGCAGGAAGCATCTTTTCACTTCAAGAGTATACTTACCTCCCTAATACTCTTTGATATTGCTAAATATCGGCTTTCACTCAATAAACACTCAGAATAAAAACAGTTAGGTGCCCCTACTGGGCAGGGAGTCAGAGTGCAGTCCGGCGGATGCCAGCCCCACCACCGCGCATGCGCAGACTAGCACTTCCTCTTTGCTAATTTATTGGCTGAGAGACAACTCATGTTTTCTATGCTCATAGGCTTTTCCTTAATTTCTGAAAGTTTTGGCTGTGTAGAAGTTCTATTTCTCCTGGATTAATATGGCAGAACATGTTACTACTCCAGAGGAGCGCCCAGGACCTAGCCATCAGGTGACTTCTATTATATTTTAGCGAGTTTTTCCCGGTGTAATGTGTTTCCGGCTTAAAATAACTAGTTTATTTCGAAATGGCGCTATGAAATACTAATCTCTCTTTGTGTTTATGTCCACAGGTATCTACCTAGGAGTGTTAGGACATCACATCTTCAGAGAGTTTGGTTTTCTCATCACCAAGGTTCCATTTCCTACTAACATTGTAAGGTTATCTAACCAAAAATCTTTTTCCCAGTGAGTTGGAGGCCTCGGATGAAGGTCTTCTCAGTTTGCCCTCTTGATCCACTTCCTTCCCCCTAAGGTGGAGAGAGTTAAGAGGTTATAAGGTTGGTGGAGCGTCCGGTTCATCAGATCAGATGGTTTGTCTATGCTAAAGACTCAGGTACTCTAGTTATGATATGAGGCATTTCAATTATATTTGACAATATTTATAAAATCTTACTGCCATTTATCATTGTTTATCTGATGTTTGTATAGTCTGTATAAACTATCCAGTCTAGTTAGAATGTTCTGGATATGATTACAATTCGTCCTTACACCTGGAGGTTTTGTTTCGGATCGATTTAACTTCTTATTTTTGAAGTTATGGCGTCATAATCAGCCTTGCGCCTTACTATCAGTTATAAGTTTTGTCCAACGCTGATTTATTATCATTATTAGCTTGGGTCTTTATGGCCCCTTCCTCCTTGTTTATTTCATGTTGTGTTCTAATTCAATATCTGTAATACTCATTGTCTTCGTCCTCTGCTGTGTTTCAGAGGCCTGGTTGTCCTTCATGTGGAAGATTTATCCTTGACAAGTGCTTCCCCCATTTATGCTCCCAGTGCAGCCCATGTGGGCCATTGCTTAAATGTGAGATCTGTAAAAGATGTGGGGGGGGGAGATAATGTCTGAATTTCTCTCATTACAGACCAGGGAGAAGGCTCCAGAGGAGGAGAGGAAGAGTAAGAAAGAGGCTTCTGGTAAGAAGGGTAAGAGGAAGGCCTCGTCCACTATGGATATGGAGGCCTTCCGTATTGAGATGATGGGAGAGATGAAGAGGACAATTAAAGATTTGGTCCCAGAATTGCTTCGTGGCATGCTTCCTGGTCGAAATCTTTTGTTGTCCTCTTCATCTGCTCCGGAGCAGATAATCCCCGCCTCTGAATCGGTGCTATTTAGGGACATCAGTTTTCGACCATGATTCAGAGGTGGCCCTAATAGAGGGTGAAATCCATGGTAAAAACACTGGCAGCAGGCTTGCCGCGCCGGTTGTTCGTGGTCAGGTGTCGCTGGAACCTGCCTGCCTATCAGGCCAGGATTATCCGCACCCTGCAGGTACCAGTTCCTCCTATGGTACCTCTCCTGGTCAGTCCGGGTTAGCATTCTTTGCTAACCTGGAGTCTAATCTTTCTGGCCAGGAAGAAGAGGATTATCTGCTGGGTTCTCCTTCTGGCGCCGTGGCCATGGACATTGACGTGCGTGCACCCCTCGCGGGGAACACGGGCGACATTGTCCACGGTACTACTCACGCAGGAGTAGTGTTCACCGCGCAGAAGGTAGCCCGGGCGGGATCTGATGGCCAGTTTTACTGCATACCTCGGCTTGCCGATGGTGTAGCAGGTGCTGGCCAGGGCCGTGGTGTGGCAAAATTTCCCCACGCAATGCCACGGCGCCTGCTCCTGGTCAAGCCAGTCAGTTTAGCATGCCTGTTCTTTCAGGCCCGCATGCTTTCTCTGGCTTGCCAGGCGTATCAGTTCCTCCAGCCACGTACACACCTGTGATTGCTCAGGAGGATGACGAAGGCCCTCGTCATGTAGAGCATTCACAGGTGGCCATGGAGGAAGACTGGTCTGACGCTTGTCAGTGGCTAATTAACGTCAGGCCAGATCTTGCCGTGGTTCAGTCGGCCAGTCAACGGGACCAGCGCCCATGGCTGGCAGGTAAACCGACTGTTACCGCTATGCCATCTTTGCCATTAGCTGATCATATTGTTGATATGTTCACTGCGGCGGAGACGTCTATTAGTGCACATGGACGTTTAGCGAAGGCCCCCCGCGAAGTGGCAAAGCGGTGCCGTATTACAGCTGATCAATATCAGCTATACGGTGTAGTACCGAAGCCAAGCATGGATGACCGTGCAGCGCTGGGTGAAGATATGCGGCCAGGTTCCCGGTCTGATACGGGAGCACTGTGTTCGAACGTGTTGCGTTCGGCTAACACCGCGTTACGTGATGCGGAAGAGAGTTTGAGGGCGTCCATTGCAGCGCTTTCGCATGTCTCACAGTTGTTACAAGGGGTAGTAACGGCATCCGCATTACGTCAGCCTAGTCCGGTGACTGTCCAGAGAGCCATCCAAGATGGAATTAACGTGGCTTTGAACTGTTTAACCCGGTCTGTAACCAGGAATGTCCGGGCGAGGCGCACGTTTGCTCTTGATAACTTGTGCCTGTCCCAGGATTTGTATACTAGGCTGCTGCGGACGCCTATGACAGGTCCTGGTCTCTTTGGAGGTGAGGGATGGAGGCATCTCCAGGAGACGGTTACCCTGGTCAATAACCAGAGGGCATTATGGGAGCAATTTGAAGTGCTCCGTAGAGAGCGCGTTCGCGCGACTCCCCCTGCGTGTCATCCCCTGCAGGCTCGAGGTGGCGGTGGCCAGGTCAGAGGCCAGCCACCAGCCCAGCGTCGGCAACGGCCGCGTGCGCTTCGGCCAGCAGCAAGGGGGGCGCAGGCTCCTCTGGCGCAGCCAGCCAGGCAGCCGCCCGCGCACCATGGTGCGCGCGGTGCGGGCCGTAGTGCGCGAGGATCTGGTCGTGGTAATCGTACCTGACAGGGTGATTACCACAGTAAGAGCTACTCCAGTGCATCTGCACCAGGAGACAGTGCCACTCTTGCGCTTCTTATGTCCACCTCTCTCCCTAGGTGGACCAGTGGGAGGCCGATTGGCCGACGACATGCAAGAGTGGGAACGGTTGACTCGGGACCGTTTAGTCTTGCGATGGCTTTCAGTCGGGTATCATCCCGACTGGATAACAGGTCCACCATCACGACTGTCTCTGGTGTCGGTCTGAACTCAAATTCCAAGAGATCCAGATCAGCGGTTTTGTACAGAGGAGGAAATAAATTCCCTCATACACAAGGAAGCAATTCAACCCGGCGCAAAATTGCCCGGGCTTCTATTCAACCGTGTTCTTGGTAACGAAAAGCACTGGAGGGTGGAGACCAATTCTCAACCTCAAGCCATTGAACAAGTTCATAGACACACCCAGTTTCAAGATGGAAACTGTGAGATCGGTGTTGGCAGGGTTGGAGAAGGGAATGTGGACAGCTTCAATAGATTTGAAGGATGCTTATTTCCACATTCCAATAGCGAGGGGTTTCCGTCGCTTCCTGAGATTTGCATTCCAGGGCAGACAGTGGGAATTTAGGGTGTTACCCTTCGGAATTTCTACGGCTCCTCGGGTCTTCACCAGGGTGGTTCTTACGATGACAGCATACCTCCGCTGGAGAAACATAGCAGTCCACACGTACATAGATGACTGGCTGTTGAAAGCACACAACCAGGAAAGTTTATCAGCAAATCTGGAGATAGTTTTGAACTCTCTCACAGATTTAGGCTGGATAATAAATTTTCAAAAATCAGAGCTGACTCCATCCCAGAAGTTTGTTTACCTGGGAATGTTCTTCGATCTGGAGATATGATATGTTTATCCTACTCAGGTGAGGGTACAGATACTCATGTCAGTAATACAGTCAGTTGCAACAGTCGTCATGTCCTGGCATGGGTTTATCTGAGAATGCTGGGATTGATGGTTTCTCTGGAACCAGTCATTCCTCAGACGGCCTTACGCAGGTGGCCGATACAGTTATTTCTCATGACACAATGGACCCAGAGTACAGGTTCACTGGACTCAAGCTTGTCAGTATAGGAGCCTCTAATTCATCACCTTCAATGGTGGTTGAAGACAGAGAATCTCCTGGCGGGGGTAATGTTAACCCCTCCTCACCCTCAGTTAACGATGTATACAGATGCATCGATGGAGGGGTGGGGAGCTTGCCTGGAAGAATCCACGATATCAGGGCTTCGGAATCTGGAACAGTCAAAGGAACATATCAATCCTGGAATTAAGAGCAGTAGTCCTGGGCCTGGAACATGTCTTACAGAAAGTTCAGGGCAAGAGTGTTCTAATTCGATCAGACAACTCAACAGTAGTGACTTACATAAACCGCCAGGGCGGAACGAAGTCGCCCAGTCTCTGTATGATGACTTGGAAACTGCTTTGTTGGTGCCTGGATCACAGGATTACCTTGAAGGCAGTTCATATTCCGGGAAGGTTAAATCTGTTAGCAGACTCATTGAGCCGAAGGATGAGTGTTTTACCTACGGAATGGCAACTAAATCAATGTGTGGCGGATCGTCTGTTCGACCACTGGGGGAAACCCAACAGATTTATTCGCAACGAAGAAGAATGCGAAGATGACGACGTACGTCTCTCTGATTCCAGATCCAAGCGCTTTCGCAACAGATGCGTTAGCTATCAGCTGGGTGGGAATGTATGCATACGCATTCCCTCCAGCAATCCTGATTCCAAAAATTCTTCAGAAAATCAGACAGGAGGAGTGCCAAGTGCTTCTGATCACCCCAAATTGGCCAAGCCGATCATGGTATACGGATCTGCTGGACCTTCTGGTCTGCAATCCGGTTCCTCTGCCTCTGATGGACAATATTATCTTCCAGGGCAAGAACCTTCACAACAATCCGTCAATGTTCCAATTGACTGTGTGGATGTCGTCAAGGAATCTAGAATTAAGGAGGGCTTTTCTGAGCAAGCAGCCATGTTCATGGCAAAAGCCAGGAGGGGGTCAACCTCCAGAGCATATAATTATAAAATCAACAGATTTGCAGAATGGTGCTCAAAAAGATGTATTAATCCAATGGATTCATCTATTCAGGTAGTAGCCGATTTCCTCTGTCACCTGTATGATGCCTATAGCCTCAAGCCTAACTCTATTGCTGGGTATAAGTCAGCTTTAATGGCTGTTATTCCTTGCTTGGCTAACAGGGGGAGTGATGAAGTAAATACATTAAATACTTTGATCAAAGGCATGGGCAATCTAAGACCAAGGAATCCCCCAGTGATTCCGTCTTGGAGTTTATCACTAGTGCTTCAGGTGCTAGCTGATAGGCCGTTTGAACCACTAAGCTCCATTTCTATGAAAATGTTGACGCTTAAAACTGTATTTTTAATTGCTGCTGCCTCGGCCAGGCATAGGAGTGAGATTCATGCCTTGTCAGCCGAGGCAGACTGTTTTGTGGTTACAGGGGAAGGCCTTAGGCTTCTACCCGGGATAAATTTCATGGCGAAAAATCAGTCTGAAATATCCAGGTCTACCGATAATTTTACCAGCTTTGACTAGGTTTGATCCTAATTCAAAACTATAGTATCCAGTCCGAGCATTAATCCGGTACAAACAACGTACTCAAGATTGGCGGACGGACCCAACAGCATTATGGTTGTCATATATTGAGTCCCATTGCAGGGCGTCAAAGGACACCATTTCCAGGTGGATTGTAGAGTGTATTCAGTTTTGCCATAAATCCGCCACAGGTAAACAAGTTGACATGGCCAGGGCTCACAGTGTCCGAGGCGTAGTGGCTTCCACTGCCCTATTTAATGGGGTACCTGTGGATGACATTATGTCAGTAGCTCAGTGGCACTGTGAGTCAAGTTTTACCAACCATTATCTCCGTGACACCTCGAATCCTCTCGCCTTATCGATTTTGAAAAGCTAATCTAGGTGTACATATTTTGATGAGGTATCCTCATTTTTTATATATTTCACATTTAATCAATGGAAACATCTACTTTATGGGCTGCATCAGTCTTCACCAATGGGGAGATGATGACAGCACTAATCTTCCACAAGGTGAGTGTTGTCCATGGTTTTTTGTAATGTCACGTGACCCTTCATTATTAATATGGTAATGGTACGTGTTTTTATGTGGTTCATCATTGAGAGTATACGAAAATGGAGTTTTTTCATTTCTGTCCTATAGTACATGGCACTTGTACGTAGAGAGCGTATGGGACATTGAGGTCATTCGAGTCTTCCTCCCAGGAAGGGGGGTGGGGGCGCGCATATGACATTCGGTCATCTCTCATCCATCGGTTTGTGTTAGCCGATGTTTTTTCAAATCCTGACTGTGTTTTCACACAGTTTCAGAAGTTTAAGGGCCTTAAACGCAGAAAAGTGTATAGGGAAGAGCTGATCTTTTGACCTTGCCTCCCTCCCGCCGAATTCCCTGTCAAATACTGGCAATATCAAAGAGTATTAGGGAGGTAAGTATACTCTTGAAGTGAAATAAACGAAATCACGGATTTCTTTTTTCACGAGAGAGTTGATACTTACCTCCCTAATACGGACCCGGCCTCTCCACCCCACAGAGGCTCGGTCTTCAGGCTCTTAATAGTTGCATGTGTGTCAGCCAATAAATTAGTCAGAGGAAGTGCTAGTCTGTGCATGCGCGGTGGTGGGGCTGGCATCCGCCGGACTGCACTCTGACTCCCTGCCCGGTAGGGGCACCTAACTGTTTTTATTCTGAGTGTTTATTGAGTGAAAGCCGATATTTAGCAATATCAAAGAGTATTAGGGAGGTAAGTATCAACTCTCTCGTGAAAAAAGAAATCCGTGATTTCGTTTATTAGCGCACAGGTATTAAACTTTGTTCAAATAAAGCCGATCGGTCAATTGGGCTGGTGGCCATCTTGGATTTCGGCCGATTTTTAGAAACCGCTTGTGAGATTAATGCAAACCCATGAAATATGATTTAGGGCAAGAGCTGAACCAAGTTTCTTCAAGGCAACTTGATTGGTCAAATGGTTCGGCAGCCATCTTGGTTGACCTAGTTTTAGGGAAAACGACTTCTTCTCCAGAACCGCTGAACGGCTCGGGTCGAAATTTGTCGGATATGATTAGGGACTAATGGCCATTAAAGTTTGTTCAAGGGAAGTTGAACCGTAAAAAGAACCATGGCCGCCGTGGGCCAATCAAAATATAGCGTGTTTGGCGGCCATATTGGTTCTTTTTTTATTTGATGGATTTTGAGGCCGAAATTGTTTTTGTTTTTTTAGTATTCTGATCTCAAATTTGCAATTTTGGAAACGGTCAGATAAATGGTTTGGCGGCAATTTTGGATCATTTTCCAGCCAGAAGCTTCCATACTATAGCAACGGGAAATTTTAAATGTCTTCTCGATAACTACTGGGACAATTTCAATTATATTTGGCAGGAAGCATCCCTAGGGCATAGAGATTCAAGTTTGTTCAAACGAAGCCGATCGGCCAATTGGGCTGACGGCCATCTTGGATTTTGGCCGATTTTAGGAAACATCTTTAAAAATCTTCTCCGAAACCATTTGAGGGATCGATTCAGAACTCATGAAATATCATCTAGTATTTGATGGATTTTGAGGCCGAAATTGCTTTTATATATGTTTTTGTGTATTCTGATCTCAAATTTGCAATTTTTGAAAATAGGTTGCTGGTCAACTTGGATAATTTTCCCGCAAAAAGCTCCCATACTAAAGCAATGGGAAATTTATAATGTCTTCTTCTAAATGGGAGGATGAGTGTTTGATGGGTGGGTGAATGAATGTATATATATATATATATATATATATATATATATATATATATAGGTGAGTGGCCTTTTTAATACTTTAAGAATTGGAGGCTTTAGTTTAAAGGATAACTAATCTCATCTCATGATATCTATGCAGGTGATCTAATATGGCACTCATAAACTATGCAGGTAATTTTAAGCCTTTTATCATGCCGCTATGGAAAGATATTCAGGCTTTAGTAGCTAAACGTTGCTATGTCTACAGCCTATGATGCTGTCATGATTAACTTTTCAACCAATCAGAAAAAGCCTAGCGTGTCTGCCTCGGGATATACGTTCAGTCATAGCGGTGCCAGCTATAATTTGTCAATGCGGTATAAAAGCACTCATACTGGTAAGCTGTTGAATATTTTGAAACTAATTTGACTGGAAGTTATATGGCAGCAACAATTTCCAGTCAAATTAGTTTCAAAATATTCAACGTGATGAGTGTTACATAATAAAGAATGTAATATATTGGCACTTACATGATATCACACACTATCGTTTGAGGAGACAAAATAGTGGCGATCACTGTTCAACATATGCGCAATATTACAAAGCAGATAATTGTGGTACAGATAAGAAAATGTGACATGATATGAATAATATGGAATCTATAAACCATAATCTATCGGTGCAATACAACATTTGAGATGAACTTAGCATCCCTTTAAGTATTAAATTATCAGAGAAACTTTTGCAACACGTTGAATAATCCGCAAGCAGATTATCTGTCTGTGTATCAGGAATAGAGGAATGCAGTTTTAGCTTTTCCCCGCCAATCTCTAGCTAGGTTTCACCCAGGCTTTGCCCCTTGTTGGGATCAATCGATCCCTGCACACTCTGAATCTCAATTTCCAGAAAACTATGCATGTAAGCTGTTGAATATTTTGAAACTAATTTGACCTGGTTCCCAGTCAAAATAGTTTCAAAATACTCAACAGAGTGTTTATTAAATAGTAAAACATACATTGGCAGACCAAGAGATTATTTTTGAAAAATTTGTCCTATTGAATGACTGGCACGGTTACTGAGCCAGTCATTTCTTCTTCTTCTTTTCGTTCGCTGATCATACCGCCAGTCCTGTAAGTGACTATCGACATGATCATAAGCCAGTCATTTCATTGATAAATTTTCAAAAGAAATCTCATGGTCTACCAATGGGCACCTTTTTATACGCTTGCGCAAAGCTGGGTCGTATTATGTGATAGCGCTTGCTGCCCATCCGTCCATGCATCCGTCCATCCATCCGTGCGTCCGTCCATCCATCCGTCTGACTCTTGTCCGGAGCAGATCTCGAAGAGTTTTGAACCTACACTCACAAATTTTTTTTCAGCAGATATATTACCTATAGACGAAGTGTCATTATTTCGATTCGGCAAAATCCTCCCATATTCGCTAGAGTTATCTTCCTTGAAAGCTTAAAATTTGTCAAAATTTTCTTGTCCGGGACAGATCTCGAAGAGTTTTGAACCTACAGTCACAATTTCTTTTCAGCAGATATATTAACTATAGACGAAGTGTCATGATTTCGATTCGACAAAACCTCCGATATTCGCTAGAGTTATCTCCCTTGAAAGCTAAAAATTTCTCAAAATTTTCTTGTCCGGGACAGATCTCGAAGAGTTTTGAACCTACACTCACAATTTTTTCCCCAGAAGATGTGCTATGTATAGGCGTAGTGTCATGATTTCGTTTCGGCAAGATCTGCCCATATTCGCCAGAGTTATCTCCCTTGAAAGATTAAAATTGGTCAAAATTGTCTTGTCCAGGCCAGATCTCGAACAGTTTTGAACCTACACTCACAATTTTTTTCCAGTAGATGTTGTAGGGATAGACGAGGTGTCATGATTTCGTTTCGGCAAAATCCGCCCATATTCGCCAGAGTTATCTCCCTTGAAAAGCTAAAATTTGTCAAAATGTTCTTGTCCGAGCCATATCTCGAAGAGTTTTGAACCTACACTCACAATTTCTTTCAGTAGATGTGTTAGGGATGGATGAAGTGTTATGATGATATCGTTTCGGCAAAATCTGCTCATATTTGACCGAGTTATCTCCCTTGAAAAGCTAAAATTTTGAACCTACACTTCCAATTTTGTTTTCAGCAGATGTTTTAAGGGATAGACGAAGTGTCATAATTTTGTTTTTCCAAAATCCACCCATATTCACCAGCATTATCTCCCTTGAAAGATCAAAATTGTCTTGTTGTAATTGTAATGATTAATGCTGCTGCGAAGACTCAAGATTTTTAGTGATGTCTTTGCCATGAATTCCAAATGTGTACCTAATAGAAGTCACCCCCCCCCCCCCTTTCTCAGAGAATTATCAAAGACTAACTGTTCACATTTAGCATTCCTCAAACAAGTATACCTGCGGGCGTATGTTGAGTTTTACTAAAACTCTTGTTAGATGAGTGGTGAAGCCATTTTTGGCCAACTTGAGTGTTAGTTTTAACCCTTGAACTTACAATGTTGTAATTTCAAGACATCTATACAGGAAATCTTCTGAATATTTTGAAACTAATTCAACTGTGACAGCTCTTAGTCAAATGAGTTTCAAAATAGTCACAAAATAATTTAAAACTTACAGTACAGCTCAGAAATAATCAACATGTTTCCAAAACATAAACAGAAACATTAGTTTGTACGATTTTGAACATACTGTAACAACTGTTCCTTTGTATATTTCGGACATAATTTGATTGGAAGCCATTGCTGCCTTGGTACATTTTATTTTGTTTTGGAAACATGTTGATTTCATATCAGTTTCAAAACGGCAAAACTAGTGAAGCCCCCGCTGCATCCCCACCCCACCTCAACCCCTCAAACTCCCTCTGGCCCCCTAGAAATCAAGGTCGGCTTCGGGTTTGTAGATCACCACCACACATATTAGTTTACTACTAATGGTAGTAGGCCACATATGTTCAAGATACAATAAAGTTTGGGTCACACTTTTGTGGTCAAAAGACACATACTGTATTTATTCTCCCCCCCCCCCCCCCCCGCTTTAGCGAAAAGCCGGGTGATTATGTTTTCGCTTCTGTCCGTCCATCCATGCATCCATCCGTGCGTCCGTCACACACAGAGGTTTTCTTTCGATAACTTTACTTTTGCTTGGAATGTTGTGACAACACTTCATGGGAAGGTTTGCTATGATAGTAGGCAATTTGCACCTTAGTTTGAGGGTCAGTCAGCCCATCCCTCCATCCGTCCATCCCTTTGTCTCTGAATTTGTGTCCGTCCGTGAAAATTTTGGGTTTTCGTAGAATAACTTTATCTTTGCTTGGAGTATTGTGAGGAAACTTCATGGGAACATTGGCTATGGTACTAGGGAAATGTACATTATTTTGTGGGTCAGTCAGCCCATCCCTACGTCAATCCATCCCTTTGTCTCTGAATTTGTGTCTGTCCATCCGTGCAAATTTTGGGTTTTCGTTCAATAACTTTATCTTTGCAGAGAGTATTGTGACGAAACTGCATGGGAACATTTGCTATGGTACTAGGGAAATGTACATTATTTTGTGGGTGAGTCAGCCCATCCCTACATCCATCCATCTCTTTGTCTCTGAATTTATGTCCGTCCATCCGTGCAAATTTGGGGTTTTCATTCAATAACTTTATCTTTGCTTGGAGTATTGTGACAAAACTACATGGGAACATTGGCTATGGTACTAGGGTAATGTACATTATTTCGTGGGTGAATTTGTGTCTGTCTGTCCGTGCAAATTTTGGCCTTTCGTTCAATAACTTTATTTTTTCTTGGAGTATTGTGACGAAACTTCATGGGAACATTGACTATGTTCGCCTCCCCCCCCCTCCGCTTTAGCGAAAAGTGGTGGGGGGATTATGTTTTCGCTTCTGTCCGTCCGTCCGTGCATGCGTCCGTCACATACACAGGTTTTCTTTCGATAACTTTACTTTTGCTTGAAATATTGTGACAACACTTCATGGGAAGGTTGGCTATAGTAGTAGGCAAATGCACCTTAGTTTGAGGGTTAGTCAGCCCATCCCTCCATTCGTCCATCCCTTTGTCTCTGAATTTGTGTCCATCCGTGCAAATTTTGGGTTTTCGTAGAATAACTTTATCTTTGCTTGGAGTATTGTGAGGAAACTTCATGGGAACATTGGCTATGGTACTAGGGAAATGTACATTATTTTGTGGGTCAGTCAGCCCATCCCTACATCAATCCATCCCTTTGTCTCTGAATTTGTGTCCGTCCATCCGTGTAAATTTTGGGCTTTCATTCAATAGCTTTATTTTTTCTTGGAGTTTTGTGATGAAACTTCATGGGAACATTGGCTATGTTTCTAGGGAAATGTACATTATATTGTGGGTCAGTCAGCTCATCCCTCCGTCCGTCGATACCTTTGTCTCTGAATTTGTGTCTGTCCGTCTGTGCAAATTTTGGATTTTCGCTCAATAAATTTATTTTTGCTTGAAGTATTGTGACGAAATTTCATGGGAACGTTAGCTATGGTACTAGGCCATGAACATGGCTGCTGTTGCGGGGGATTATTTGATCTATATTATCTAGTTTGCCTATTAGTTGCCCAGACCTTTATTAGGACAAGAGGTGTTCAACCTCTAAACCAACATCTCTGAGAAAGGGGCTGGGCTTATATAAGGTAAATTTTGAGAAAAAATTTAAACCCATTCTCTAAAATGGTTAAAACTGATAGACAATAACAAGAAAATTGAATGCAATTTTGCAATACAAATTCCTTTGCCTTACCACTAACGTGTACCTCAAAAACATTGCGAAAGTGAATGCATTAAATGAGACTGCTTAAATATTATGTATCCTCTAACACTTACCACTCTGATGTCAAAACTTTAAATTTTCGAATTACGCTAAAAAACTTTAATTTTCCTCAAATTTGGCGGAAGATGATGCTGTCGTAGACAGCAACATCTTCCACCAAAATGTGGAAAAATTTACACACGTTTCTTTGCTATTGACACCGGAAAAGATGGAATCTTGACATCAGTGTGCTAAGGGTTAATAGAGATTGTTTATTACATCAAAATCAATGCAAAATTTGACATGAAATGCTGTTGCGGAACTATGTAAATCATATGGCATTAAGTGTGCACTAAGATTAAATCAAATTAGAAGTATTGACAATATTTAGAGCGAGTACTCGGAAGATATAAATGTACTGGACTCGGAGCCCAAAAATTGCTATGTATTATCATTGCGTGATAATCCAATGATCCCTTGGGACAATGGAATTATCTTTTTTTTTTATCATGGTATGATACAACACATTAATATCATGATGGGATGTCATATTAAAATCATGTCTGTCTGTCTGTCTGTCTGCTTGCCTGTCTGCCCGCCTGCCTGCATGCTTGCAAGAAACTTTGAAGGGAAGTTGTGCTTGGGGTCTTGAAGAAGTGGATCAATATTGGAGTCAAAATGTCAATGGCTATGGTCATTAAAATGATTTTTTAAATGTCTGAATGATAACTCATGTTCTACTAAATGGATGTTGGCCAAACTTGAGTGGATGCTTGCCCTTTGGGTCCCTAAGAACTCAAAGAGGTGAACTAAAATGATGGTCTGGTGACACTTGGAATTCTTTAGGTGAATCCTTGCTATTGGTCTGTTTCTACTTGACAGTTGAACATGCTTCTGGGTGTTGCTAGACTGGCAAATGTGCTAAGCAAAGTGGAAAAGCAAGACCGGCTACTCGGCAGACCTGGCTCCAGGACATACTCGTATGTACAAGCTTGTTAAATACAGTTGTTAAAAAATATTTGAACCCTTTATTGGCTAGATTTCATCAAGAAAATTATACCATACTATACCATACCATACCATACCATACCATACCATTCCTTGACCAATACAATATCATACCATAACAACCCAAGTATCACGCCACTGTTTTCTATGTTTTGTGGTGTACAGAAAGCAAAAAGGGGCTAAAAATGTGGTACACAATCTCTGTAGTTAAAAATTTATCTCTGGAATGACTGCCTCAATAAGCTAGGCAGTCATTGCAGTGGCAAAAATGTTTAAATATCTTCTCTCTGTCTTCAAATGCACATTAACCCTTTAACACGCATATCAGGAAAAAACAGCTTCTGCAGTGGTCTTCAGAAATGTCCATTTGCAGACCAAGAGAAGACTGTGTTTGAAAATTTACCACTGGAATGACTGGCTAGTCATGCCAGTGGTAAATTTTCAAAAATAGGCTTCTCTTGGTCTGCAAATGAACATTTTTTATGAGGAAATTAAAATTTTCTTGTACAAATTTGAGTATTAAATGGTTAACTAAGCAAAATGTGTGTCCAAGAAACTTTAATTTTCTCATAGAAAGTGTCCATTTGCAGACCAAGAGAAGACTATTTTTTTTAATTTACCATTGGAATGACTGGTTCGGTTATTGAGCCAGTCATTCCAGTGGTACATTTTCAAAAATTGTCTTCTTGGTCTGCAAATGAAAATTTTTCATGGCAGAAGCCATTTTTGGCTGATATGCGTATTAACCTGCTAATCTTTAATCCAGTCAAAGCATACTGTTTATGCACTTATATAGGAACCTTTCCAACTAACATATGTATATATATATATATATATATATATATATTTCTTTTTGTTTTGATACAGGGTTGCCCTTCTTGATCCAGCAATGTTCACGCTTGAGCAAGCTGGTACTCTCATCGTTGGCTATAATGGCGGTCATACCGGCTATCTTAACAAGGATCAGATGTACGCTAGTGAAGAACAGCCTGCCATTAACAGCCACTCAGGCATAGTGGATGGCCTTGACCTTGCTGGCGAGAGAGACGACAAGATTAGTGGCATTGAATTAGCCGCTGGTGTTCTAGCACATGGTGGGAGTCTAATTACTAAATATTGTGACTATAATAGATGTAATGACTTTGAATAAATTTACTCGTGTCTCACTCTGTCTCCGTCTCCCCTTGAGATATACATGCATATATGTCTTTGCATATCTGTTTTCCTCACACTTCTGTCTTTCTCAATCTTAGTACCCTCTACATCTCTATTTCTCTAGCTCTCTCCCTCTCCCTCCTTCTCTCCCTTCCGTCCCTCCCCTCCCCTCCCTCCCTCAGACTTTGACTGATAAAAAACCCAAACCAGGAATCGATCAAATTTTTATCCATTGATGTCTCAGAAACTGCTGGTCCTATTTGGCTCAGATTTTAGCATATGAAAGGGTGTAGTAATACACTAGGCTTCCATTTTGGGTGTGGTTTGTAAAAGATCAGGAAAATCTGTAGAACGTGGCAGAAACATGAGGTTGTGGGTCTGCAACCTAATTTCTCTTGTTTTAATGTTTTAGGTAAGGTTAATTTTCCAATGTACATGCTGTCGCAAAAGAGAGCAGATGCATCATCCCGACTTGGCTCTGACGCCGGTCAAGGCAGGCCTGAAGCTCATCGACATGCACATCCGACCACTGGTCAAGCAGGATCTCAGGCCAGAGTTACAATCAACCATTTAAAGAAGGCCTTTGAAGCCTTTAAGAGATCTGCGGTAAGTAGAGTGGTTTCTATTGAACTGCTTGTCATGTGATATAGAATGATTGAGCTGTCGTGTATGAAAATTTGCCACTGAAATATCTAACATCATAATCAATGGACCTTTCCATTTTTTAGCTATGCCCCGCCCATCACTAGGTAAGCTCCACCCACACCTCGCCGTGTTTGGATTGATCGATCCCCGAATTCCCTAGCTATCAATTTCCTGAAAACTATACAGGGAAGCTGTTGAATATTTTGTAAATATTTATTAAATAGTAAAAGCAAACAATTTGTACAACAGCCCATAGACCGTCATCAAATATGCGTTCGTGACGTACTTATCGACGTCATTCATGACGTCATTCATTATGATGTCATTGTACACATCACACAGTTCATTATGACATCATATGATGGGTGGGTACTCTGGAAAGGTGAATTACGTCGCTTGCTAGCTGATGAACGCATAGCTCTGTCATGAAAGCTAAAATGTCTGTCACTAGTGTATGAATTGCATGTTAACTATTTTGAAACTAATTTAGCTGGCCCCTCACTGTCAACTTAGTTTCCAACAGCATACCTGTATGTTTACCTTGAAATTTAGATTCTCGTAATTCAGGTTTCAGTTTCACTTTAATTGCAGCACGCATAAAAAGTGGGCGGGCCATAGCTAGAAATGTATACCTCTGTTGACATACAGGCCGCAACATTTCTAGTATCTTCTGTTGTGTTTTGCTAGCTATTTCTTTATTTTGATACATTATAAACAATGTTGTTTTTGGTATTTTAGTAATATAGGGTTAAAAACCAAAATCTAAAATCATAAGTTATGAACTTCGTGCACATGCCTAATTATTCAACATAAAATGTCTACTCTTATCCATGTTATAGGTATTGGCTCAGCGTGGCGGCCATTGGGCTTTATTGCAGAACTGTTGTGGTACCTTATGGAACTGTTTGAATAGTGCGCTGCTACGTCTGACCCACCAGGGATGTGGGAGTTCTCTGGATCAGTTAGGATTCGTGACTGTGGACATAGTGCGCTCAGCATCATGGGAAGCAATGACATTTGCATCATTGGGCCTTCTAGACATGATGACACATTTGGAGCTACAGATGCAGGAAGATACAATTAAGGTAACATTAGCATAGCCATTTAATGGTTAAATTTGCTTACATAAATTTTGGTTTTATCATAGAAAATGTCCATTTGCAGGCCAAGAGAAGACTATTTTTAAAAATGTACAACTAAAATGACTGTTATTTGAGGTAGTCATTCTGTTCGTAAAATTTTAAAAATAATCTTTTAGCCAGCAAATGACCCTTTCTTATCCCTTTAACACTTAGTCCAGCCAAAAAATGTTTTATGCAGTGGTCTTGAGAAATCTCCATTTGCAGACCATGAGAAGCTTATTTAAAAAATGTACCACTGGAATGACTGGCTCGGTCACCGAGACAGTCATCCCAGTGGTAAATTTTCAAAAATAAGCTCTTGGTCTGTAAATGGAAATTTTCTATGAGAAAAAGAAATTTTCTTTCAAGAAGAAATTATAATATAAAATGTGTAGATTACAAACTTTATTATTGATTGTAATAAGGTATCCGCGTGACATTGAATCATTGAAGTTTTATTTTATGGACCATTCATGATCATTAACCCTTTCATGACAAAACGGGCCAAAACCGGCCTTTGCAGTGGTCTGGAAGTATGTCCATTTGCAGACCAAGAGAAGGCTATTTTTGAAATCTTACCATGAATGATTGGCTCGATAATCGAGCCAGACATTCCAGTGGTAAATTTTCAAAAATAGTCTTCTCTTGAACTGCAAAATGGACAGTCAATAAGCAAATATGTTTATTTTTTTTATCAAATTTAGTCATTAAAGGATTAAATGATTAATTAAAGTTTTCTGAGGCAATGCGACGAGGAAATAATTAGAAAAATCCACTGATGATTGTGTTCATCAAAGCCGCCATTTTAGTTTGATATTTTGAATCACAATTATTTGGGATTCTATTGTTCTAGCTGTTGCGCAGTGCTCAGCATAAAAGCATTCCTGTAATGTGAATGATTGTCATTGCACTGTTGGCCTCCACAGTGAACAGAGCTGTCTCAATAATGAATAGTAAGCGGATAGAAGTTCATTTTTAATTGTGTGTTTCCTATGGTAGTGATGAAAGTGCTAGGCTAGGTATTTTTAGATCCGGATCGGATTTCTAAAGCTTGCATTGTTGTTGTTTTTGCTGTGGACATTTTGTTTTACTGCTACTAATTAACTAACCATTTACTGGTCAAATTTGGTCAAGAAAGTTTAAATATTTTCTTATTGAATATCCATTTATAGGCCAAGAAAATCCATTTTTGAAAATTTATCACTTGAATGACAGTTGTTCTAGTGGTAAATTTTCAAAAATGCTTTTCTCTTGGCGTGTAAATAGACATTCCATAAGACCGTGGAAGAGGCCGGTTTTGGCCGGTATGACCATTAAAGTGTTAACGAAGAAGGTAACTTGATAAAACTTTGGTGGAACAATCTACAGGTAACTCGATATGATTATGGAGTCCGATTGTGAGTTCACTTCCCTGCTTGGCTTTAGTAGGGTGCCCCATCCTTAAATTTTAAACTCGCTACCGATTATTACACTGATCACTGGTTATTGATACACAGATCGTGATAAAACTTGATAATGGTGTTCTACGCATCACTCTCTACATCATTACGTAGCCGAATTTCGATTTCATGCCCTGCTGCATGGGATTTAGATCTCGATAAAAACTTGAGAAGCGTATTCCATGGATCACTCTCAACTTCAGTATGTAGCCCAATTTTTTATTTACTGCCCTGCTAGGTTTTAGGTGGTCCACCCTTAACCCTTTAACACTCAAATTTCTTAAAGAAAGTTTAAGTCTTCTCATAGAAGATGTCCATTTGCAGACCAAGAGAAGACTATTTCTGAAAATTTACCACTGGAATGACTGGCTCGGTTATGGAGCAGGTCATTCCAGTGCTATATTTTCAAAAATAGTCTTCTCTTCATCTGCATATGGACATTTCTCAAGACCACTGCAGAATTCGTTTTTGGCGGATATGAGTGTTGAAGGGTTAAATGTTAAAATCACGGCTCCATTATTGATGAATGGGTCTAGATCAAACCTCAGAGTGGTCTTCTATGGCTTACTCTGAACACCATTACAGATCCCGAGTTTCAATTCACTGCCCTGGTGGGTTTAGACGGGTGGCCCACACTTATAATTTAAAATCACTACTCCCTTAATGACAAATTGATACGACTTGAGTGGATATGCTAGCAGTAATTCTTTTCCTCATAATGGAGCCAATTTTCAGTTCAATGTATGATTATGTTTAGATGATGTCTCATGTTTGGTTAATCCTACTATACCAACACTAGGAGACATACTTCCTTATAATAATATGGTATGACAAAATAACATTTTGTCAAAAGGTTAAAGGTGAAGGTCATTGTGACAGTGATTTAAAAATTTGGTATTCTTTCAACTTTTTACGTGTAGCTCAACTTAGCATTTATTATGTCATGGTGTGTTATATATCACATTGTTTACAAACTTGGATTCATGCCTCCTATAATGAGATGGCATGACGCAATGACTTTGTGTTTAAAAGGACAGGGGTCATGGTCACTGAAAGGTGTACTGATAAGTCTTCTCTATTTAGCCTTCATCTATGTAGGAGAAATGTTATTTGAAATCAAGCTTCATACTTCATTGTAAAGTTGTAACATCGTGCTTCATGGATGCCTTCCAACACATTTCTGGTTACATTCTAGAATGAACACTGCTGGAAACATTCAAACTTCTTTATTAGTATGTCATTAAAAAGTGGTTGAATACGTAAAAGAAAGTTTAATGTTAAATATTTCCATTACCAGGCTACGTCAAAAGGTAACTTGATGGGTCCGCAGTATGACTCGTGGATGGGAGAACTGGCGAGCGAGAGAGGTGGAGCAACATTGAAGTTTGACGCTCACCTGGATGATGTGACGGTGATGAATGTGCGCTGGGTGCGCAATTTTGTGCTGCGGACGCTTGAGTATTTGTATCATGAACAGAAATGGGAACGTCTTGTTGATCTGGCTTTGCGGTTCAATGCCATTACCAAGCAAGTGCATCTGCGTAAAACTCTGTCAATAGAGTGATACATTTCTAAATATTTCTCACCAATTTCTAGCTAAACTCCGCCTAATTTTTATGAGCATTGGAATCGATTAAAAATTTTGAAACTTGAATTACAGTGTTGATTATTTTGAAATTAATTTGAATGGGAGCTGTTGATGCATATGTTGATGCAAGATCTCCACGTCAAATTAATTTCAAAATATTCAACAGAATATTTATTAAATTGTAAATTATTTAGTCATACAGTTCATGCACTTTGTGACAGACTCTTTGAATTTCATAATGAAGGTATTCATCATTTTTATTGTGGTGTCAGCTAACTAATGACATAATAGAGGAATCCAGTTTATCAATCAATCATATGACATCATAATCAACACCATGAAATTGATAGTCAGGGCCTTTCAGGGTTCAATAGATCCCAACATGGACAAAGCATGGGTGAAGTTTGGCTAAAGATTGGCAGGGAATGGATAAAGCTGGATTCCTACGTCTTAGGTCCCATTTAGTTTATATCTAGGTGTGTTTTATTTTCTGTCATCTATGGATAACTTCCCCAGATTTTACACTGTTAAACAGTGCCCAGTCAAAATAGTTTCAATATATTCAACAGCTTACCTGTGTAGTTTTCAGGAAATTGATAGTCAGTAAGTTCAGGGATCTATTGATACCAATGTATGTATTATTAAATAACGCCATACAATTCATACAACAACAATTAATCTGTCGTCAATTAAGCGTTTGTGATGATTATCTATGTCATTCATGATGTCATTGATTATGACGTCATCCTACAGGTACCCTAGTTGATTATGACATCATATGGTTGATGGATAAACTTGAATGGTCCATTAGGGACTGATACAAGCAAAACAAACCAATAACTTCATTTAGCCTTACATACCAGAAACAATAAATTCCTGATGATGTAAAGAATCTTCTGTTCAATATTTTGAAAATAGTTTGTCTGGAAGCTGCAGCAACAGGTTCCAGTCAAATTAGTTACAAAATATTCAACATCTCTCCTGTATAGTTCTCATGAAATTAAAACACTGGCTTATCAAGGGTTAAAGATGAAGCGGTCATAAGATACATTACATATATTAACCCTTTCACCGATGAATTCTCCATGTCTCATTTTCAAGGCAATCATACAGGAAAACTGTTGAATATTTTGATATTAATTTGACTGGAAGCAGTTGCTGCCTTAGTCAAATTAATTTTAAAATATTAACAAAATAAGTTTTATATCGTACAGAATATAATTCTTCTGTGGATTTGTCTGTGAAAGGGTTAATAACGACGTCTTAGCAACCCCATATTCATATTGTACACATGGTTACTATCAAATGAGGAACTGAATAAGGGAAACTTAAAATTAGCCAGTAAAATTGTTAATGTTGGGTTCAAGGGAATCGATTCATAGTCCTGTGGCCCATATAAACATGACACAATAAATTATTTAATGAATTATTTCGACACCTTAAGACTCATCCACTTAGTAACTAGTTTCGTCCATGTGACACCCATGGCTCCGAGCTAACGAGGCTGACTTAAACCAAAGATCCCGAGTTAGAATCCCACCTGCGCCTGATAAGTCCCGAAAGGATGAAATTGGTGATGGACTGGATGTATCTATTGGTGTGTACTAATTAATTAATTACATATCTGCAATTAACCCTTGCCACTCTGATGTCCAAATTTTTAATTTTCAAATTAAATTAAAAGATGAACAAAATTTTCAACAAAATTTGGTGGAAGATGGTGCTGTCGTAGGCAGCAACATCTTCCAACAAAATTATTGAAAAATTTACTAGTTTCTTTGCTATTGGCATCATAAAAGATAGAATATTGACATCAGTGTGCTAAGGGTTAATACTACAACTATGCGTGTAAAATAAATTCTTTACAATTCAGGATGTTGAATATTCTCAAGTAATTTGGCAGTCAGATTAATTTTTAAATCTGCCAAATGTTCAACTTCAAGTATTCAGTTCCCTATATTTGTATGACAAATGTTGAATTTAAATAAAACTTGCAGTTTCATTTTTAGCTCACCTGGCCTTGAATGGTGAAGAGAGCTTATGCCATGGCGACCATCCACCATCATCTATCAACTTTTGGTTTAAACCGTATCCCCTCATAAACCACTTGCTGAGGCATAACCATATTTGTCAGGAAGGATATTATCGACGTCGGTTCTAGAACTTCTATTCAGAATTTTGATTGGTCAATTTGGGTGGGGGTGGGGATGGGGGGAGGCCATTTGGATTTTGGCAAAAAAATTTACAGGACCCTTAAAAGTGCTACTTCTTAATCAACGGCCCGATTTCAATGAACCTCTGGTGGAGCGATTGTATGGCGGTACACTTTAACATATCAAACAAGAATTTTGATTGGTGCATTCTGTTGTCGGCCATCTAGGATTTTCTGAAAGTTATGGCAAATTCCTTTAAAACACCCTCCTAAACTATTTGTGCAGATTTTAATCAAATTTGGCTGGAAGGATCCTATGGTGGTAGGCTCCTGAAGTTCTATTTATTGGTATATGCATTCTTTCAGCGCCCATCTTGAAATATCAAACAAATTTCTTTATATCCCTTAAAACATATCTCCTAAATAAAAATAATCTTCTCTTGGTCTGCAAATGGAAATTTTCTATAACAAAGTTTAAATTTTCTTGAACAAATTTAAGGATTAGAGGGTTAAAAGGTTAAATTAATTTCAAATTATTCAACTTTATCTTTGCTTTGAAATTATAATGCTGGAATGGCAGAGTTCACAGAGGCTAGAAAGTAGCATAATATTACAGAATTTTGTGATTATTTGTTTTCTGATTGTCCTTGTTTTCTGTTTTCAGTGATCGTTATACAGTACAGGTCCTACCACTGCTGATACAAGGACAGCGTCAGCTTGCATCGCTCGTTAAATCAGTCGGTGGTCCAAACTCTCCACAGCCTCATTATCAGAAACTATTGAGTCAACTCGGTGGAATTGTGTCTGCTAAAAGTTACATGCATGCCCAACTTGTACTCGATATCAACAGATCTCAACTGCCGTCAATCCACCCAGGCGGACATATTGACCCCATGGGACATGGCGTTTATTACTGTAAGATATGTGTGTTTCTGTTAGAGGCTTTTGTCTCACCCTCAAAATATAAGTCATCCTGTTTATCATGTGTGGGTGTGATGGGGTGGCCATTGAGATGTGTGCATGGCTTTTAGTTATTATTGATTGGTAGCCTTAGTCAGCAACGGCTATTCAAATTCAAAGACCGTGTACAGAAATTTTCTATCATTTGCAGAGATGCACTTATTGACATTACTAATTTGAATTTCTTCAATTTTCCATGGGTGTGGGTTTTTTTTTCATATTTCTTTGTTGAATTTTGTTCTGCCTATTACTTTTCAACAATGGCCCATGTGAATTGTATGAAACACTCTATACATTGAATAGAATTAGATAGTTTCATGCAGTTCACAAGATGCAATCCACATTATTGCTATTTAACATTTTGTAATATATGACTTTGATTTAGAATATTGACATTTCTCAAGATGCTTGCAGAGACCATTTTTGGTTGCCTTTGCCATTAAGTGCTTAACTGACGGATAGCATCAGAATCTATTTGATTACCATATTTACAAATTCTATTGCCTGTGTCCATATCACATCACAATCAAACAAAAAATTTGTTAAACACTTCTACAATGGCCCTTTCCAGTCTTAGCTATGCCCCGTCCATCTTTAGCTAAGCTCCACCCACACCACATTTGTGTTAGTATCGATCGATCTCTGAACTCCCTAACTATCAATTTCCAGAAAACTACATGTAAGCTGTTGAATATTATGAAACTAATTTAACTGGCCACTGTTGCCCAGTCAGCGTGTTTATTAAATACCAAAAACATGGCGGACTATTAAGCATTTAAGACAGGCTATATAGTCATTCATGACGTCATGATTATGACATCATCCTACATGTCACTTAGTTGGCTATCACATCATGTGATAGATGAATAAACTTGGAAAGGTCCATTAAGCTCTGTCTCCATAGGCATGTGTGTGTGTGTCCTCATAGTCTGCAAAATATATTCAATTAAATTTACTGTGTGTGAATTCATATGCATGTTTGCGTACATGTTTATGGAGACTTGGGCGTCCACTATTTTTTCTCTTCACATAGCAATTAGATACCAAAATATTAGTTGAGTGAAAGCAAATGACATTGTGCAGGAATGGATGAATCCAGTATTAGCTATGCCCCGCCCATCTCTAGCTAAGCGCCACCCACACCTCGCTCATGTTGGAATCGATCGATCCATGTATTCACTGACTATAAATTTCCAGAAAACTATATAGGTTAGCTGTTGAATATTTTTAAACTAATTTGAGGGAGAGCAGTTGCTGCCTATGGCAGATAGGGAGCAACAGCGCCCAGTCAAATTAGTTTCAAAATATTCAAGACTGTTTATTCTATTTACTTGGTGGAAATTTGGCGCTTGGAATTTACAAAAATATCTCTTGTCCTGCAAATGAAGACTTCTTGTGACCATTACAGAGGCCAGCTTTGGCTGGTATGATCATTATTATAATTTTTGGTGGGCTTAATCAATGTTCATTTGCAGGTCAAGAGAAGACTATTTTTGCAACTATCATTTGAATGACTGGGTCATTTATTGTGCCAATCATTCCAGTGGTCAATTTTCAAAAATAGTTTTCTTTTGGCCTACAAATGGACATTCCTTGAGAGAACTGCTGATAGATAGATAGATTGTACATTTATATTGCACTGAACTCCATGTGATTGCATGCTCTAAGTGCTATACATCTATGCATCAGATAGAATTTTTGACTGGCTTGACCAGTTGCTACAAATGAATTAATGACATGACCAATGATATTCTCTGTTTACAGCACCTGTAGATTCACGTCGCTTGATTTCCGTGCCATTGAATGAGGACTACAGTCTGCAGGGCCTACGTCACGCTCTTGACCAGTCGGCATACACGTGCCAGGCATTACAACACTCACGGAAACTATACCTCTTGTATTTGGCCGCACAGCAGAATAGTATGTATCGCTTTACATTATATAACTCTTTTATGGTCATCATAGCCAAAACCAGCTTTTGCAATGTCAATGGAATTTTCCAGTTTATCCATCCATCCATCATCTGACATAATATGACATCATAATCAACTATGTGAGGTGTAGGATGACATCATAATCAATGATGTCATGAATGACATAGATAAGTTCATCAAGAACGCATAATTGGTGATGTACTAAGTGTTGTTTACGAATTGTATGTCTTTACTATCTAATAAACATGGTGTTGTTGCACCCAGTCAAATTAGTTTCAAAATATTCAGCAGCTTACCTGTATAGTTTTTTTGGAAGGGCATAGCTAAATCTGGAACGGTCCATTTGCATCCCATGAAAAAACAATTTTTGAAATTTTTTCACTGAAATGAACCGATAACCGAGCCAGTCATTCCAGTGGTAAATTTTTGAAAATAGTATTCTCTTGGTGCGTAAATCAACATCTAGTAAGTACAAATTTAAATTTTGTTGATAAAACTTTGCCATTGAAGGATTAATACCATAATCCAGCTCATCTGGTATCTGCGAGGTTATAGTTATCATATAAACGGTCTATTATACCAGCCTAATTGTAACCCTTTAATGGCCAAGACTTTAAAAGAAAACCAAAATTGTGCATAATGATTATACATTTGCAAAGCAATAGAAGCCCTATGTCTTCTCTTGGTATTCCTTTACCCTTTTTCCTTCAAATTCCAACTTTCAATTTCAAGACAATGATGCGTGAAAACTGTTGAATATTTTGAAAATAATTTGTCTAGAAACTGTAGCTGCAAATGGCAGCAATAGTTCCATGTCAAATTAGTTTCAAAATATTCAATAGAATTTTCTGCATACATCTTAAAGAATTTGTCCTTTTTGTTTTGTAAAGGTTGAAAGGTTAATCCCTGAAAAAGTATTTACTTTACGATATAAAACATATTCTGTTGAATTTTTTGATATTAATTTCACTGGAAGCCGTTGCTGCCTGTCTGGCGCAAGCCGTGGCTGCCTGTCTGGCAGTAAGCCATTGCGGCCTGTCTGGCAGCAAGCCGTTGCGGCCTGTCTGGCAGTAAGCCATTGCAGCCTGTCTGGCAGTAAGCCGTTGCGGCCTGTCTGGCAGCAAGCCATTGCGGCCTGTCTGGCAGTAAGCCATTGTGGCCTGTCTGGCAGCAAGCCGTTGCGGCCTGTCTGGCAGTAATGGCATCCAGTGAAATTAATTTCCAAATATTCAACAGTTTTCTCGTATTGGTCAAATTTGATTAAGAAAACCCAAATATTTCTTTATTAGCTTACCTGGTCTAAAAGGCCAAATGAGCTTATGCCATGGCGACCGTCCATCATCCGTCCATCGTCTGTCCGTCTTCCGTCAAGTTTTCCTTTAAACAGGTTCTCAAGAACTATTAGGCAGATTTTAATCATATTTGGCAGGAAGCATCATTAGGGCATAGGGATCCAAGTTTGTTCAAACGAAGCCGATCGGCCAATTTGGCCGGTGGCCATCTTGGATTTCGCCCAATTTTTGGAAACGTCTTTAAAAATCTAATCCGAAACCGCTTGGGGGAATGATGTAAACCTCATGAAATATGATCTAGGGCAAGAATGAATCAAGTTTGTTCAAGGGAACTTAATTGGTCAATAGGTTTGGCAGCCATCTTGGTTGACCTAGTTTTCAAGAACCGCTGCAAGGAGCGGGCAAAAATTTGGCATATGTGATTAGAAACTAAGAGCCATTAAAGTTTGTTCAAGGGAAGTTGATCCAGCAAAAAACATGGCCACCATGGGCCAATCAAAATATAGTGTGTTTGGCGGGCATGTTGGATGTTTTTTGGGTATTCTGATCTCAAATTTGCAATCTTCAAAACTGTCGGATAAACGGGTCGGCGGCCATATTGGATCATTTTCCCGCCGAAAGCTCCCATACTAAAGCAATGAGAAATTTAAAATGTCTTCTCGAGAACTATAATTTCAATTATATTTGCTAGGAAGCATCCTTAGGGCATAGAGATTCAAGTTTGTTCAAACAAAGCTGATCGGCCAATTGGGCCGGCGGGCATCATGGATATTGGCCGATTTTTAGAAATGTCTTTAAAAATCTTCGCCGAAACTGTTTGAGCGATTGATTCAAAACTCATAAGATATCACTTAGGGTACAAGCTGAACCAAGTTTGTTCACAGGAACATGATTGGCCAAATGGTTGGATGGTCATCTTGGATGACCTGGTTTTCATGAAAGCGACTTCCATCTCCAGAGCAACTGAATGGATTGGGCCGAAATTTGGGAGCTATGATATTGATGACTAAGGGCCATTAAGATTTGTTCAAGAGAAGTTGATACATAAAGAAACATGTCCTCTGTTTTCTTGTTACAAGTCTTCTCAATTCATTAGAGTTCTACTTATTGTTAATGACCATTCTAGTTCAAATGCCTACGGTCCTGGTGAGCGATACAGGCCCCTTGGGCCTCTTGCTGAATGTCCAATTTCAGGCCAAGAGAGGGGTATTTTTTTAATTTACCGCTGGAATTACTGGATTGGTTATCGAGCCAGGCATTCCTGTGGTAAATTTTCAAACAGTCTCCTCTTGGCCTGTAAATAAACATTCCTCAAGACGACTGCAGAGACCAGTTTTGGCTGGCTTGACCATTAAAGGGTTAACGAATCCTTAGCTATTTTTTATGAAAATTAAATAGTGAGGAGTTAGTCATCCCGTACATTTGTCAATTGTTCAGTACCTTTGTTTTTCAGGTGCTGGCACTGGTCGTGGCCCATCGGTTGACTTTGTGCCGGCCAGTGTACAGGCACCTACCATCATGCCATTAGATGCGGAGACAGAGATACAGGCTGATGTGGTCACCAAGGCGCTGTCTTCGTCACATCTCGCTACGGTTATCTCATCTTATGAAAAATCAATTGGTGAGAGTTGGAAAATAAGAATAACTTTCCATGATATCTTTTCCATGACATTTGAATTTGAGCACTGAAATATCTAATAACAGAGGAGTATAAGACTTGGTTTAACACTTTAACCCTCAAATTTGTTCAAGAAAATTTCAATTTTCTCATAGAAAATGTCCATTTGCAGACCAAGAGATTATTTTTGAAAATTTATCAGTGGAATGGCTGGCTCGGTTTTCAAAAATAGTCTTCTCTTGGTCTGCAAATGGACATTTCTGAAGACCACTGCAGAAGCTATTTTTGGCTGATTAATATGTGAATATTATAATTATTATTATCAATACAACAATGCATTTGTGCCATTCAGATCTGTGTAGCAAAGTTGTTTCTATTATTTACATTGTTTAGACATAGATATTCAGGATACTGTGTAGATCTTTCCAGTTATGCCCCGCCCATCCCTAGTTAAGCTCCACCCACACCTCACTCGTGTTGGGATCGATCGATCCCTAAACTTCTTGACTATCAATTTCCAAAACACTATAGAGGGAAACCTGTTAATATTTTGAAACTAATTTGATGGGGTACTGTTGCTGACTAAGGCAGCAACAGCACCCAGTCAAATTAGTTTCAAAATATTCAACAGAATGTTTATTAAATGGTAAACACATACAATTCATACAACGTGTCGGACTATTAAGCATTAAAGACGGACTATATCATGTTATTCATGACATCATGATTGTGACATCAGCCTACACATCATGTAGTTGATTATGACATCATATGATTGAGTGAGGAAATGGATTCATGAATTTTCTTGTTTACCTTACAGAGATGTTGCAGGCTAAAAGGCAGAAGAGTTTGACATGTCAAGCCCAGCATGAACTGGGAAATCTCTACTTCCATGCAGGAAACATGAGGTATTTACTAGGTGTGCAGCGGTGGGGGTTTGGTGGGGGTGGGGGTGTGGTTGGGGTGTGTGTGTGTGGTTGGGGGGGTATGTGTGTGTGTGTGTGTGTGTGTGTGTGTGTGTGTGTGTGTGTGTGTGTGTGTGTGTGCGTGCGTGCGTGCGTGCGTGCGTGCGTGCGTGCATGCGTGTGGTTGTGGGTGTGGGTGTGGGTTGAGGTTGGCGGTGCCTGGCTGTCATCTGATTGTGTGATTAATGTTGATTCAAGGAATAACTTTACTGTCTTCCCCTGTGTTGTTCAGTAACCCTTTAGCCATTTAAAACTCAAGCTGCTCAAAAACAGCTTTTGAAGTCATTGTGAGAAAGGTTCATTTGTAGAACAAAGGAAAATATTTTTCTTAGTTCGCCACTGGAATGACCGGCTCAACAACCGACACTTTCTAAATATTTCTTTCTTTAATAAATTTGACTATTCAATGGTTATTTAATAGTCAACCCTGTGAAAAAGGCTTCTGCTATGGCCTTACGAGAAGACTATTTCAGAAGGTTTACCGTTTAACTGGAATGCCTGGCTCGATACCCGTGTCGGTCATTTCAGCGTTAGAATTTCAAAGATAGTCTCTTTGTTTGCAAATGAACATTCACTAACCAAACATATTGACTGTCTTGACAAATCTTGATCATTAACACCCCTTGTGTCAACGTAAACCTTTAGTGGTTAAGTTCGCTAAAAACAATCACTACATTCTATGGGCTCGGTAACCAGTCATTCAAGTGGTAAATTTTCAAAAATACTCGTCTACGAGAAAAATTTAATTGTCTTGAAAAATTTGAGAGTTATTTAGTCATTCTTCCATATATCAATATACATCATTGATATAGATCTCATGACTATATACACGTGGAAGGCTTATATATTGATTAATGCTAAGATGGAGAAGAGCACCCCCCCCATCCTACCCTGCGACCTAGCCTTGAGTAAAGGAAGACAAACAAAGGGAGTTTGTGTGAAATATGGAGAACCAAAGATTTGTATTAACATTTGCTGAGCCCAGCAATGGCCCAATTACCGATTCTGCCTGAGCTAGACAAGATGAAATCTATGGTCCTCAAACTAAACTAATGAAAATAACAATTACAAAAACAGTATTACATTAATTAATTAATTAGATTATACGGCAGGATGAAGGAAGTGGTAATATTATGTAATGTATGTGAAAGGAATGTGTATAAATAAACTATATTTTAATGTATCTTAATGCATTTTAATGACCAGTGATGCGGATGGGTTGGGAGGGAGGGGATTTTTCTGCTTATGGTTGAAGATATGGCCAATCGGAAAACTAAAGCTGAATGAAAGGCTTGGGTAGCAGACATCACAATAAGAATGGCCCATGGCATTTTCATTGGTTACCAAGTGATCTGTTCTGTCCCTGCCGAGTGACCGACCAGGCTGCGCACGCGTCTGGGCACCATAAAGGATCATAACTACAACAGTTTAACAGTTTATGTGGGATTAGATTTTGAGCAAGAATCGGTTGGGAACACACGACAGGACGACAAGGCTTCCCCTCTTCCTCCTGCATTAATAGCATAGTAATAGTATTAATATTTCCATTATTTTGGCTTGGTTGTGATAGCATTTCAGCCACATTTACTCATAACTTTAATCATCAGTAGACAATATTGAATGACAAACGGTTGTATGTGACATTAGTTCCAGATGGCTTTATCCTAGTATTATTTAATGGTAAGAAATTGGTCAAGAAATTAAAATTTCTTCTCGGTCAGTGTCAGTGAATGTCCATTTTCAGGCCACGAGAAGACAATTTCTGAAAATTCTCCACGAGAATTACGAACTATGTTATCAAACCAACCATTTCAGTGAGTTGTTGCTGGAAGTTCGAGAGAATATTTCTTGCATCATATGGTATTTGTCCTTTCTGGTCAGTGAGTGTTGTATCTACAGTACAGCTCAGAAATAACTCAACACATTTCCAAAACAAAATAAAATGTACTTTTGAATAGTTTGAACATAGTGGTGGATTCCAATCATATGATGTCATAATCAACTGTGATGTGTAAGATGACCTCATAATAAATTATGTCATGAATGGCATAGCTAAGTTCGTCACGAATGATTAATTGATGATAGACGTAGCGTTGTTATACAAATTGTATGTCTTTTCTATTTAATATCCATTCTGTTGAATGTTTTGAAACTAGCACCCAGCAATAGCACCCAGTCAAATTAGTTTTAAAATATTCAACAGCTTACCTGTACAATCAGTTTTCTGGATAGTCAGGGATTTCGGGGATACATCGATCCCAAGACAGGAGCTTAGCTAAAGATGGATGGGTATAGCTAAAACTGGATTCCTCCATTATGTTCAAACTATTGAACTGAACACAAGTTGTTGCTAAGTAACATGTTTATGTTTATGTTTTGGAAACAAGTTAGCTTAAAGCTGTACTTGTATCTAAAGCTGTACTTGTATCTAAAGCTGTGCTTGTATCTAAAGCTGTACTTGTATCTAAAGCTGTACTTGTATCTATGTTGACTTTCAGAGCTGCTTACAGTTGTTGGTGTGATGCTCTCGACACATTACTTGGTATACCTGATGTGATTCACGCCTGGCGACCAGCTTTAGCAGGAGTTGATCTAGATGATGATGACATCAGTAGCTACTTCATGAAGCAACATGGCATCTGGGAATGCATTCTGGCGGCGATGATCTGCACAAAGATTGGGCAGTAAGTAGGAATATTGCCAAACAATATATAGAAGCAATTTGTCAGTCAAGTGTATGGTTCGTTATCTAACTGAACAGTCAAATGCCGGCTTTAACCATCAGTGTTTAGCGTGGCGTCTAAATTTTGAAGATCTCATCGACCCGACACCCTGAAATCTGTGAGCCCCAGCTGAAATCTTGGGTTCCCAAACTGAAATCTGGTGTTCCCAAGTAGTATTTCTCATTCATGCTAAAATTAGACTCACAACTGTGAAGTATAGTGGTACCATGCTAGATTGTGTAGGTATTTTTGTGCAACAACCTATAAAGCTACTTAGAATTTAACATGTATACAAGATTTACCAGTACCAATCTGCATTTTTTGAGGTATATAACCTCAAAAGGACCCTTATGAGAATCTCTGTTAACTATTAAAAGTCAAATGTGTATGAAAAGGTCTTCTTAAAGTAAATGTGGGACTGCGAGCCCATTGGTATTGTTGTTAGTGTGTTGTTTAGTTTGAGCCGTGTCTATGGTTATTTTCAGGTATGTCCTTACTACAGATCTTGGATTGCAGACTGAATGCTGCTTCCTAGCTAGCTATCTTTACAAGGTGAATGCCTAATGTTACTTTCTAGTTTTGTAAAATGAGGGTGGGTGGGGGGGGGGGGTTGTCAGTTGTGTTCATTTGAAAATTGTATCTTATTTAGATATTAACAATGATAAATGCAATGCATCTGCATTGTTCAATGGAAATGGAAATGGATTCAAAAGAAAATACCATTCATGTTGAAGACAGTGTTGCTGATAATGGTTATGGGATGAGATTTTTTAAAACTTTTAATAGCCTCTATACGTAAATAGACTTTCAAAGATAGAACAACAGCAACCACAAATTGCAGACTCACCAATTCACATTTTTGACACATTTCAATTTAAGATTTTCTGGATGTGTTAGATCTTTTCTTCGGATAATGACTAACATTGTGTAATCCTACAGTCGGTCATAGCTTTTCTAGTATTCAGATTTTAGCCAGATTGGATCAGTTGTATCAGGGATATCCATGTATCTGTAACTTGAACCAATCTGGATATTGGCTTTTTATTCCAGAGCATAGTCAAAGGAAATACTCTTTGACTGTAATAGCTGTTGTCATGCCAAAATTTGATGCAAATGGAATTCCTAGTTTCGAGATACAGCTATGAACAGGCGATCAGACACATACCGACAGCCAGACAGACAGACAGACAGACTGGCAGAGTGACAGTGGGTTTCATGGTTCTATCCACGTTTCAGGCCATAATGAACTGAATAATGAAAACTTACAATAGAGGGACCCAACCTGTCACGTAATCAAATATGTCACATTTTAGCTGAAGTCACAATCATAATGATGTATAACTTAGGCTTGCAAAGCAAAAATCGCGATTGATTTTATAAAAAAAATTATGATTTTCGATTAAATCGTAGGTCCAAATTCCCAAAAATATAAACCTGGGTAACGTGACTTGTTTCTAGAAAAAGTTGAAATAAATGATACAAAAAATAGCACAAAATTAGAACACATTTTCATGCGACGAATTCTTACCATCTTACGTCTATGCTTAATGTATACCTTATATCCATCATCACAGGAGTGAAATTATTAATTGGGACTGCCTAAATATTGCGCATAGTTTGATAAACATTATTTATTTCATCAAAATTTTAGATAAAATGTCGCTGAGAAAAAAATATAAATTACATGATGTATCAGCTTCCGCTTATGGCCTCCCTTTGTAGGACGAGTTTAGGTCATTACCTGAGTAACGCGAAGACGCTAATATTAGTACCCAGGGAGAGACTGCGCAATCCACATACATAGGACAGTAGCTTTGAGTAGGTACGAGTGTAACGCACAGTTCAAAATCAAACAACCTGGAATGCTGTTGCTTTATTTTCTTTAATTTGACATGACAACCGAATCAAAAAGGAAAAATTATTACACCGCCTGAAATTGCTAACTCTAGAATTAAAAAGAATTATGTTCACTGATTGCCTAACACTGCAACTAAGTATATACTTGGCATTTCACGACAGACTCAGTGTCTGAAGCGAAAGAAAGAAAGTTATATGGCGATTCGATGGAGTAACTAGCTGGTTTTCTCAATGACAAAGGTCTTACCACGCTATTGTTAGCTTGTTTATTGTAGCGCTTTGTGTTGTGATTAGTAATTATTTGACACGTGCATGGCACGAAGGGATATAAAAACAATGAACACAGGTGTGAATCGATTATAATTGTACTCATGTACTGATAAAACGCGATGGAAAAGTACACACTTCAGATTTTTTAAAAACATGAAATATTTTACAATTTTCCGATTTTTCCTCAATTACATCGTAAAAATCGCGATTTAAAAAATAAATTGAACTTCAGGGTTAAAACGCAAGCCTAGTATAACTTGATCACAAAAATCCAAATGTCTGTCATGATGTCTACGAATTGTTCATCTTTGATGAATTTAGAATTTCATAAAGATTCTGTTGAATTTATTGAAACTAGGTTGCCTGGGATGCAGTCAAATTAGTTTCAAAATATTCAACAGCTTACCTGTATATTTACCTTGAAATTTGGATTCTGGTAATTCATTTTCAACGTTTAAAATTTATTCAAACATGCATGAAAAAGTGGGCTAGAAATGGGCATGTCATAGCTAGAAATGGATCCTTCTATTACCGTAACTCTTGCATCCCAGAAAATTATGTTGACTATTTTGAAATTGATTTAATTGAAAGTCATAGCAGCAATGGCTTCCTGTCAACTTATTTTCAAAATATTCATAAGCTGTGCTGTATGGTTTTATTGAAATAAAGATATGATTTTGTCATTGAATGCGATGACACTCTGATACCAACATTACATATGGCTCTTATATTGCGTATGCTGTGTATTTGTATGCATGATTACAGTATTCTGTGACTGTAGTAGTTTAAACATTATATAGCTGCAATCAGTTCTTCTTTGCTTTTGACCACTGTGTATTTTACATAATTATTCTCTTCTCAAAGAAAGCTCAAATTATGCTCTTAGTTGTTAATAAATTATCCATCTCAATTTTTTCTTGAATTTGCAATTTAATTTTCCACTTCTATAGGCTTTGTTCCGGAGTTCTGTACCACATCCAAAAGCTGATAAGGCATATGCTATGTATGAAATCGGTCCTGACTGTGAAGTGACTACTCTCATCCCTGGGGTTGACATTCTCTCAGACAGATTTCGATGTGACAGTCGCCAGCTTGTGGGTTCTTTGCATTGGCTCATAGAGACTCTAGCCAGAGCTCAGCATGGTCTATTTGTAAGCATTGTTTTTAGCGTACATCACGTTGTAATGTAAATGTACTGTAATAATCTGATTATTGCCAGCATTTAAATGTGGAGTGCTATTTTGCGGTTATAGGATTTGATTTGCTTCTGCAGTGGTCTTGTGAGATCTCAATTTGCAGACCAAGATATGACTATTTTTGAAAATTTAATACTAGAATAAATGCCTCAATAACCGACCCAGTCATACAAATGGTGAATTAAAAAAAATAAAATATGTCCATTTGCAGATCAAGAGATGGATTTTAGAATTTTTATTACTAGGATCACTGTCTCGATAACCGAGCCAGTTATTTCTGTGTAAGCGGTAAATCTTCAAATATAATCTCTTGATTGGACCACTTTTATGAGAAAAGTTTAATAATCTGAACACAATTTTACAATTAAAGGCAATATTCACACAGTTATGATGTATATGCCTTCATTTCAGGTGCTACCACTAATCTCACTGTACCAGTATTTCAGCACATGTGTCTGTCGTGACCTCACACATACAGTCAATATGCGTGTCCTGACCGTGACCATCCTCACAGATCTCGGCTTCATCTCGGAGGCAATTGTCAAGTTAAATCAGCTTCTTTATGGACATCGGCTGCCCATCATGAATACAGGAGGCTTCCGATTGCCTGAAAGCAAATCAAGCAACAGCCATTTTGATAACAGTAAAGGATTTAAAGATCTGAATAATCTCAAGGTAAGATTGATCGTGATATCACTGTTGGGTTTTTAAATAAGTGTAATTTTACAGAATTAACCCTTTAATCCTTAAATTTGATCAAGAAAATTTCAATTTTCTCATAGAAAATGTCCATTTGAAGACCAAGATAAAATTAATTTTGGAAATTTATCACTAGAATGACTGGGTCGGTTATCAAGCCAGTCATTCTAGTGGTAAGATTTAACAAAATATTCTTCTCTTGGTCTGCAAATGACTATTATTCAAGGCCACTGCAGAAGGCATTTGTGGCCGACTTGAGCATTAAATTAAATCAATGTCCATTTGCAACCTTTGGTCAGTCAATAAACATTTCTTAAGAGAACTGTAGAAGCAGGTCATTCAAGTGATACATTGTCAAAAATAGTCTTCTCTTGGCCTGCAAATGGGCATTCATCATAGATGTCATTTTGGCTGACTTGATCATTAAAGTGTGACTAATGCAAAAACATGATGCTTAGATTAACCCTTTAATGGACAAATTTGGTCTAAAAAATTTAAATTTCTTATTGAATGTCCATTTACAGGCCAAGAGAAAACAATTTTCAGTGATGAACTTTCAAAAATTGTACTCTCTTCGCCTGTAAATGGACATTCTTGAAGACCATAACCAATGCCAGTTTTGGCCGCCATGACCATTAAATAGCTCAACCAATGTTCTAGATTATGTTGTTTATTTCCAGAGTTTGGAGACAATCCTGGACAAGCGCATCTCACCCGCATTGTCTCAGCTATATGGTGCTAACTTGACCTGTCACATCCGCCTGGTGCAGGCCCACCTGTTAATCTCAGTGGCTAATTACCTGGCTGTCTTGCCGAGCACACAGGAGGAAGTTACGTAAGTTTAACCATAATGTTTCAAGATCGTAATGCGGAGTATATTTGTGATAAATCAGATAATTTACTTGTAAGTGTAATAAGGACTCGTTTTCGTGACTGACTGGGTCAGTGAATTTGATGATTTGGTTTAAACCAGCAACCACTGACCACAAACCAGAAATGCCAAAACAGCATTTATGTAAATTGGAGAAGTTTTCCGATCGTAATTTGGTGGCAATGTTATAAACCCACAAACATTCTAAATTGTGTTAACTTTAGCAATTAAATTGATCGTATTTCGATTTAGACTTTACTTTAATTTTAGTCTATGTAAATCACAGACGAAAAATATTGACAGGATTTCATCATTCAAATAAGTTGTAAAATTTATCTGGGCACCGCCATCTTGAAAATTACAAATCAGTAATCATTGGTAACAATGAATCGAGATCAAAACTCGGTTCCTGGTTCGACGGATCGCATCAGTAAATATTCCACTTCTGGAAAGCCAAAACACACGAACCACAGACTGCATCAGTCAACCACAGACTAAGTTAGTCATGAAAATGGGCCCTAAAAATTATATATTCAACAATTTCTTTAATTAATTCTAATTTTGTGAAATCCGCTTGATGGAAAACTGATATTCATTTCAAAAATGATGTTACTACAAGCTGTTGTCTTAGACAGCAGTAGCTTTCAACATCATTTTCTAAATGAATACCAGTTTGACCGGTCATGTGGCAGGATTCACAAAGAGTGGCTAATGGATACCCTACCCACCTGCCTAACTGCCCGCACCTATGACCTGACTACGTTGTAATCACAAAGAGATGGCTAAACATTCATCTAATGTAGGTGAATACAGACTTTGGCATTCTTTGGACTTTTACCGTATTTAGACATTTTTTATGGTACTTGTATAATTCGTGATTTTATGCCTGACTCTGTGTTGTCTATCTTTTTATCTGTTGAATATCTGACAGGTTGGCGTTAGCGGAGAGCAACTTCAAGTCCAGTCCTCGTGCTCAAAACCGAATGAAGAGTCCGTACTTGACCATCATGACACCAACGTTCCAGGGTAAAGCAGCACCAGTGTCAGAAGGTTAGTGCATGGAAAGTGTTTGGGGAGGGTGTGTTTTTATTTAAATTAGCAATAGACTGGATCTGTTAGTTATAGACAGATCCATTTCTAGCTATGCCCTGCCCTTTTCTAACTAAACTCCGCCCACTTTATACACACGTTTGAATTGATTTTAACACATTAAGCACTGAATTCTGGGAATCTCAATTTCAAGGTAAGTATTCAGGTAAGCTGTCGAATATTTTTAAGCTAATTTTACTGGGAGATCTTGCTGCTTATGCAGCAACAGCTTGCAGTCAAATTTTTTTCAAATATTCGACAGCACATTTGTTATATTGTAAATCTTCCAGAGATATACAATTCAGACGCTTAATGTCATACCTTCACCAGTTTCATGTCAGACCTACATCATTCGATTGTGACATCGTCTAACAATGGCATATTTTCATAATGGTGTCATAGACTTGAGTGACTGATTGGGTCTCTCCCAAAAAATTTCAATCTTCTCATAGTAAATGTTCATTTGCTAGTCTAGCGAAGACTATTTTCAAAGATTTTCTCTGGAATGACTGGCTCGGTTGACAAGTGGTAAATATTCAAGGATAGTCTCCTCTTGCCCAGAGAATGGACATTTCTCAAGATCACTTCAAAGGCTGGTTGGTTTTGCTTTGTAGTTATTTACTGTGAGCTTAATTTACAAATACTTGCTTTATTTACAGATGAGTCAAGTGTGAGCGAGGAAACGGGAACAACGCGTAGACGTTGTGTGATGAACAAAAAACCAATGTCCAGTCACTTAACAAAGTCACAATTACTGACCACTGCAGAACAAATGGTCGTCAGTATGGCTGATGTTGTCATGGAAAACTGTGACAATGGTAAGATGGATGCTAGCGTTGCTGCTAGTATGGTCACTGCTGCTACTGCCGCTTCTACTACAGTGCTTACTTCTGATAATGCTGCTACTACTACTACTACTACTACTACTACTACTACTACTACTACTACTACTACTACTACTACTACTACTACTACTACCGCCACCGCCGCCGCCGCCGCCGCCGCCGCCGCCGCCGCCGCCGCCGCTACTACTACTACTACTACTACTACTACTACTACTACTACTACTACTACTACTACTACTACTACCACTACTACTACTACTACCATTACCACTACTACTACTACTACTACTACTACTACTACTACTACTACTACTACTACTACTACTACTACTACTACTACTACCACTACTACTACTACCATTACCACTACTACTACTACTACTACTACTACTACTACTACTACTACTACTACTACTACTACTATGACTACTACTACTACTACTACTACTACTACTACTACTACTACTACTACTACTACTACCACTACTACTACTACCATTACCACTACTACTACTACTACTACTACTACTACTACTACTACTACTACTACTACTACTACCACTACTACTACTACCATTACCACTACTACTACTACTACTACTACTACTACTACTACTACTACTACTACTACTACTACTACTACTACTACTACTATGACTACTACTACTACTACTACTACTACTACTACCTTTGTTTGCAGCAGTCCAGTTACTAACATGTTTCCAAAAATATTACAGATTTAAAGAGATCTGCTGCTATCAAATCTGAAACATTGGACGGCTTGGAAACCATTCCAGATAATGCCTCAAATCGTCGGCCTGCCAAAATTTCTCACAATCGTCCTATTATAGGTGTAGGCGAATCTTGCAAATGCGGAAAGAAAAGGTGCAAGTTAGATGAATTTCTCCCAAACCAGAATACTTTCACGAGCTTTCAGAACAAAAGCAAGTTCCAACTTCAGTCTAATCTAGATTGTGACTCTGAAAATGTTATTTATCTAATTTCATGCAAATTGTGCCAAAAACAGTATGTCGGCGAAACCAAATGTCCATTAAGATGGCGGGCAACTCGACACCTCTCAGATATTAGGCTAGAGGAAGACACACATGTTTCCGAACATTTTAATCTTCCTGACCATTTAGCCCTTCGTGACTTTGAAATTATGCCGATTGAACTGCCACCCCTTTCAGATACGGCAGAAGAAACTGATAAACAAAGAAAACTTCGAGAATCGTTTTGGATTAAAGAACTCGAAACACAGTGGCCAAGGGGAATAAACTCGGACCCAGGCTTATCTGATCAACGTGACAAAATTCCATTCATTCTGACCTATAATCGGAAAAACGTTGAAATTTCCAAAATCTTGAAAGATGAGTATCAAAACCTACAGGAGAAACTGAAACAACCCTTTAACAAGCGTCCAGTAATTGCGTTTAAGAAAAATCTGAATCTACGTGACATCTTGGTAAAAGCAAAACTCAAATAGCTATCCATAATATCCATCTCAATCATTCAACATTAACCCTTGCATGATGGCCAGCCAAAAACGGTCAATTTAGTGATCTTGGGCAATGTCCATTTGCCAGCGGGGATTGGAGTATTTTTGAAAATTTACCGCTGTAATGACTGGCTCGGGAACCGAGACAGTCGTTCCAGTGGTATATTCTCGGGAATGACCTTGTCTGTGCCTGCAAATATACATTAAATAAGTAAGCGCATATTTGGATTTTACTGAACAAATTTAACCAGTGAAGGGTTAACATTAATGCCATATGGCTTTCCTCAAACAAAATGACAAATCTCAGGCAGTAAGATAAACCAAAATATCTTAAATTTTGGAATTTTTTCAATTATTGAAGATTCTGAGCCAGTGCGTTGACAATATTGACTACTATGACTACTACTACTACTACTACCACTACTACTACTACTACTACTACTACTACTACTACTACTACTACTACTACTACTACTACTACTACTACTACTACTACCACCGCTACTACCACTACTACTACTGCTTCTGCTGCCGCCGCCACTACTAATACTACTACTGCTTCTAGTACTTTTACTGCTGCTGCTGCTCTTGCTCTTGCTCCTACGACTTCTACTACTGCTGCTGCTGCTGCTACTACTACTACTACTACTACTACTACTACTACTACTACTACTGCCGCTCCTGCTGCCACCGCTGCCGCTACTACTACTACTGCCGCTCCTGCTGCCACCGCTGCCGCTACTACTACTACTACTACTGCCGCTCCTGCTGCCACCGCTGCCGCTACTACTACTACTACTACTACTACTACTACTACTACTACTACTACTACTACTACTGCCACTCCTGCTGCCGCTACTACTACTACTACTACTACTACTACTATTACTACTACTACTACTACTACTACTACTACTACTACTACTACTACTACTACTACTACTATTACTATTACTATTACTACTACTACTACTACTACCTTTGTTTGCAGCAGTCCAGTTACTAACATGTTTCCAAAAATATTACAGATTTAAAGAGATCTGCTGCTATTTTCTTGCAGATCCAGCTCATTTAACCTGCTCAGAATTGGAGCTGGTTGTGGGCTGTCGTCTTGAGCAAGCATCTGTTGCCATTCAGAAGCACCATTCAGCAATGGCCGCTCGCATCGTTCTCAGTGCCATTAAGCTAATGCAAAATGCTTCTGTGTTGCAAATGCCAAAATCTTCCAAGGGTCCGAAAAAACGGTAGGTGGAGTATTACATATGGGTGTCAGTCTATGCTTATGTTATATAGCTGTGTGCAGGGATTCTCATAAGGGTTCATTTGTGGGTATATGCCCCAAAATGCATCTTAGGACCCCCAAAGGTTTCAACAGTGGGACTATTGGATCCCTGAAACTACTGCATGATTGTTAAACACTAATTAGTTTTTGTTGGGCCCATAGCGAATCGGAGGATCTCGACATAGCAATCCAAATGGCGTCCGGGCGTGACAAGGATTAGGTAAATGTTAGTTTTTCAATCAACATTTAATTCATCAAGGACTTATCCAATGTTAATAAAACTTGACAGATTTGATCTATACCATCATTTCATCCAGTCTCCATCATATTTTTTCCATATTTTTAGGGTGTGTGGACTTGGCTTATTTTGCACTAAGAATTAGGTAAATGTTAGTTTTTCAAGGGACATTTAATTCATCAAGGGCTTATCTGATGTCAATAAAACTTTACAGATTTGTTTTGTGCTATCATTGCATCCAGTCTTCATCATAATAATTGTGCTTTTCAAATTACTTCAATACCTTTCCAGCATTTGGCCATAGCTTTTGTGTGATATATATGCTGCTTAAGCCAAGAATTAGAATAATGTTAAAGTTTTACAGTTGACATTTAATCAATGAAGGACTTATCCAATCCTATTAAAACTGCAGTTTTGTTTTATACCATCATTGAATTTAGTCTACATGATAATAAATAAGATTTTTTTCCCCTTATTTTTACCGTGTTTGGACGTAGTATATTTTTGAGTGATTTATATCCTGCATAACCTCAGAATTAGAAGAATGTTAGTCTTTCAATGGTAATTTATCAAAGGTTTATTCGACCCCAATGAAACCTTACAGATTTGTTATATATCATCATTGCATTCAGTTTGCAGCAAAATTAAAATGAATTATAAAAGTTTTTCCCATACTTTTACATGGTATGGGCTGATGTGTGATTTGTCTCCTTTTCCAGAATTAGAATATGTTAGAGTTGTTAAACCGGCATTTGATTTGTCAAGGGGTATACTATTTTAAGAAATCCTGCCACACATGATGTGTGATATGTGGAAAACCTAAAGGGATCAACACAAGGAATGCAGTCAATCTAGTATGTTTCTTCACAAAATAACCACAAGTGTGGCATAGTCACCCTATAATGCATAGCTGTGAGCACATAGTACCCTCTAATTTTAAGCATGAATGAGAAAAACTGCATGGGACCCCAGAATTTAGTTTCAAACCCCCAGATTTCATAGCCATAGGGTCATAGAGACCACCAAAATTTAATTGTTATGGGAAAACACTGGCTGTGTGTATTTTATTCTGTTCATTTTATGCTCTTTGGCCCACTGTCATTGTACTTCAATTATATATTTAATCATATATCTCTTGAAATGTCAGTGTCTTTGTTTCACGATGATTATGCCAGAAAGCTGTTCATTATTTTGAAACTAAATGGTAGCAACAGATGCCAGTCGAATTAGTTTTAAAAAATTCAACAGATTGCATAGAACAATATTTTAGAAAACTTATTACTTGGGTGTGGTCTGCAAAGGAACATTTCTCAAGACCAGTACTTGCTCGACTTAACCATTCAAATGACTATGCAAATTATCAAAATTTGAACACGAGTTGAAAACATAAGTATTTGATTGTATACAAATAATGAATTCATTGTGGTTTGTTTGCTTGTCACTAACAGAAAGTCATCTGTTAAGCATGACGGTTATCACATCCCACTGAACCCCGAGGCCACCACAGTTAGCGGTGAACAGGATAGCTCTAATATTCACAATGAAGCGGATTACCACAACTTTCTCAGTCGTCTTCGTCTCGATGCACGTCTATGGGTGCAATGTCGCTTGATGCTCGTCAAGCTCCTGTCAATGGAGATACGTGGCATGGGAGATGTGAAAGGTTTGTGATTTATTATTATGCTGTAATCCATCTGATCTGTCACTCAATGGAGGATTCCAGTTTTTTCATCAATCATAAGATGTCATAATAGCTACATGACATGAAGGGTGACATCATAATGAATTACTAGCTAAGTTTGTCACAAACGCTTAATTGATGACAGACTAAGCATTGTTGTATGAATTGTATGTCTTTACTATATAATAACCATGCTGTTTCATATTTTGAATCAAATTAGTATCAAAATATTCAAAAGCTTACCCATATAGTTTTATGGAAATTGATAGGGATTTTCAGGGATCAATTGATCCCAACACTGGCAACGTGTAGGAGGAACTTAGCTAGAGATGGGCGGGACACAGCTAAAACTAGATTCCGCCATTATCTAATGTCATAATAAGCATATCTCACTTGTTAGCTGACATCACAATCAATTGATGTCAAGCCAAAGTCTTCCAAAGTTTGAATTGTATGCCTTCCATGAATTTACAATTTATTAAACATTGTGTTGAATATTTTGAATCTGTTTTAACTGGAAGCCGTAGTTGCCATAGGCAGCAATAGCACCCAGACGAATTAGTTTCAAAATATTCAACAGCTTATAAGTTTCAAATCGATAGCAACATGTATAGGAAGTGGACAGAGCTTAGCTAGAAATGGGTGGGGCATAGCTAGAAATAAATGAGATATGAGATATTTGCTCACATGGCCTGAAAGTATGGCGCATAGTAAACATGTACTTAACCCTCTCACCATATCTCATTTTCATCTCTACCAGCAGGAAAACTGTTTAATATTTTGAAATTAATTTGACTGGAATCCGTTGCTGCCTAAGGCAGCAATGGCTTCCAATAAAGTTAATTTTAGAATATTCAACAGAATAAGTTTTTTATCGTAAAGAATTACATTTTTCAGAGATTTTTCAGTAAAATGGTTAAATCTATTTAAACGGTCTGTATTGTTAAATAAAATTTGAGTAATAGATTGATAAATGTCCATTTGCAGGCCAAAAGAACACTATTTTAGAAAATTTACCATTCAAATCACTGGCTCGGCTATCGAGAGAGTTAGTCCAGTGATAGATGTTCAAATATATTCTTTAAAACCATATAGGATCCATTTTGGCCACCACGCCCATTAAGGGTTTAAGCACCCTCAATAATGAGGGCCAAAAATTGTCGTGAATAACAGGTGGTCTTAGTACAAGTACAGTCCCATTGGATATGCCATATGCATTCAGCAGATTGTGGTTCTTTGACAATTATACAGGAAGATGTTAGGTTTTTTAGAATAATTAAACTGGAAGCCATTGCTACCTAAGTTGTCTCATTTTCAAACTATTCAAGAGAATAGTTATTGCGAAAAATATTTTTTATTTACATTCTGATCACTATTGCAGGAACGGAGAACAAAGTGGAGACAGAGTTACAGGAGTGTTCTGTATACTGCATTGAAGGTATAGCCGAGAGTAGCGCGCTTGGAGACACAGAAAGTATGGCACAGTATCAACTGACTCTAGCGCTGATGTATTTGAAGGAAGGAAAGCCACTTCCACAGACACTCTCACTAGTCCAGGTGAGTATCGAAGGATCCATTTCTAACTATATACCCCGCTCATTTCTAGCTAAGCTCCAACCACATTTTCCCGTGTTGGGATCGATCGATCCATGCACTTTCTGAATCTCAATTTCCAGAAAACTATACATGTAAGTTGTTGAATATTTTGAAACTAATTTGACTCGGTGCTGTTGCTGCCTATCAGCATGTTTATTAAATAGTAAAGACACACAATTCGTACAACCTGACAGACTATTAAGCGTTTAAGATGGACCAAATTGAGTCATACATGATGTAATTGATTATGACGTCAGCCTATGCATCACGTAGTTGATTATGATGTCGTATGATTGACTGAGAGACAGGATTCATGAATTCAGACACTTTGGTGTTGAACCTACATCATCTAACAAGTGGCGTAGCAAGTGTAAGATGTTTCCTGGTTTTTGTCTGTGAAGCAGAAAGCGAGACATAGGTATCACAGCGATGGAGTCAACATTAAGGTTCTGCATTTAGCAAAACTTCTCCGCTTAAATTTCAGGATTGGTGAAGCCTATTGCAACTAAACTTGGTTACATGGTTACCTATAATGATAGGGAGCAGCATGGTGATGTTGGGGTCACAAGGTCAAAGGCCAATTCCACTGTGACAAACAGGAGACAGGCGAGATTTAATTCTGCGGAATTTTTTTTTTCTGTAAACTCATTTTCTCCGCTGGATTTATCTATTGAATGTTTAAGGTGTTGAACTATTACTCATTCAATTATTCAGATAGAACCTTTTATTAATGGATGAATCCAGTTTGTTGATCAATCATGTGACATCATAATCAACAACGTCATATGCAGGCTGACATCATAAATACATTTGATATCTAAATCATGTTCTTCTTCTTCTTCTTTTCGTTCGCTGATCATACCGCCAGTCCTGTAAGTGACTATCGACATGATCATAAACTTATGATCTAAATCATGTGATGTTCACCTGATATAACAATAGACCTTTGCAGTTTTTGCTATGCCGTGCCCACTTCTTGCTAAGCTCCACACACACATTAGTGTGTTGAGATTTTGAGATTGATCGATCCCACAATGTCCTAACTATCAATTTACTGAAAACTACAGGTAAGCTGTTGGATATTTTGTGACTAATTTGACTGGGTGCTGTTGCTGCCTATGGCAGCAACAGCGCCCAGTCAAATTATTTTCAAAATATTCAACAGAATATTTATTAAATAGTAAAGACATACAATTCGTAAAACAACGCATAGTCTGTCTTCAAATATGCATTCTTGACATACATATCTGCGTCTGTCATAACGGCATCAATCATTATGATGTCATTCTACACATCACATGGTTGATTATGACATCATATGATTGGTGGATAAAGTGGAAAGGTCTGTTAACACATTAATGATCAAGGTGGCAAAAATCTATCTTTTTATAGTCTTGAAGAATGTCCAGTTGCAGTCCAAGAGAAGACTGGAATGAGGTCATTCTGACCTTAATATTTGACCTCTACTTTTCCAACGTTCAGTTTTTACATTTAGCAAATCATTTACATTTATATTTCGGGATTGGTTAATCTTCTTGGAACTAAACTTGGATACATGGTTACCTATAATGTTAGGAAGCAGCATGATGACATTGAGGTCCCAAGGTCAAAGGTCATGGTCACTGAGAAAGAGGAGATGGGCGAGACATTTAATTCTGCAGAATTCTTGTTCATATAGGACTGCGTGTGTGCGTTGCAGTCATTGCACTGTTTATCGGATCGTGGCCACAGTCTACTCTATTCATCCCTGGTACTGCAAACTGATTTACACAATCTAGCAAGTCCGTCTGAGCAAGGAAGCAAGGAGACGTTGAATAGAATGCTAGAGCAATATCTCTATGCACAGGATCTTCTTCTTAAGGAGGTAGGTCATGCGGGGTGCGAAATGTGGAGCATTTGTTATCTGCACAGTGGCAATGAAAAGATCCATTTCTAGTTTTGCCACGCCCATTTATAGCTAAGCTCTGCTCACTTTTTACATGTGTTGGAAATGATTTGAAACTTTGAAACCTGAATTCCCATAATCTAAATTTCAAGGTAACTATACAGGTAAGCTATTGGATATTTTGAACCTAATTTGACTGGAAGATGTTGCTGCCAAAGGTAGCAACAGCCCACCATTCAAATTAGTTTCAAATTATTCAACAGAATGTTTATTATAGTAAATTGTAAATTCATCAAAGACACGTTCAGTACACTTTTGTGTAGGATTTTCGATTTCCATGACGGAGCTACATCATTTTGATTGTAACATCAGCTAACATGTGAGTTACATGAGTGACAGAGTGGCATTGTAATGTCAGGTTTTGATTCTGGATATTATCTTCTTTTTACCATACCTAAGCAAGAGATTGCTGGCCCTTTCACTCAAGTTTTTTCACCTTTTATCGAGCTCTATGCGAAGCTTATGATGACTCGACATAGCGATCCAAATGGTGTGTGGCGTCCAGATAAATGTTAACGTTTTTCCATGTTCTTTTAATTTATCACGGGCTTATCCAATCCTAAGAAAACTTTACAGAATTGTTTTATATCATCATTGTGTTCAGTTTGCACCAAAATTTAAATGATTTAAAAGTTTTCCCCATACTTTTACATGGTTTGGACGTAGTTTATTTCTGTGTGATTTTTTCTCCTTTTCAAGAATTGGAAGAATGTTAGAGTTTTCAATAGACAATGGACCTTTCCATTTTTAGCTAAGCTCCACCAACACCTTGCCATGTTGGGATTGATCGATCCCCAAATGCCCTAGCTATCAATTTCCTGAAAACTATACAGGGAAGCTGGTGAATATATTTATGGCAGCAACAGCGCCCAGTCAAATTAGTTACAAAATATTCAACAGAATATTTATTAAATAGTAAAAGCAAACAATTTGTACAACAACGCATAGACCGTCTTCAAATATGCGTTCATGACGTACTTATTGATGTCATTCATGACATCATTCATTATGATGTCATTGTACACATCACACAGTTCATTATGACGTCATAGGATGGGTGGGTACTCTGGAAAGGTGAATTGATTTATCAAGGGGTATAATATTTTAAGAAATCCTTATTTTTTAATACTGCCACGCATGTGTGATATGTGGAAACAATAAAGGGCTCAACATGCGGGATCCAGCTCATCTAGTTTTAATTACGAATCTTACAGATTGGTTTGTTTTTTTGCATCCAGAACAAAGTTAGTGAATCCTTCAGTGTACCAGAATGATAACCACGCTTCTTGTTTAAAATATCAGCCAAATCGGACCAGCAGTTTCTAAGATATATCGCTAGACCCAGAATTTAATCCAATTCACACCAGTTTCTTTTTAATCCAGTTCAGGCCCAATGTCTAGAAATCCTCTCCTCTTAAGGTACCGACCGTTATTTTGTTTTGTATACATGCACATGCATGCCTTCTTTCTCTTTAACCTGTACCACTCTAATGTCAATATTCTATCTTTTACCAGGTCAATTGCAAAGAAACTGGTGTACATTTTTCAACAATTTTGGTGGAAGATGTTGCTGTCTACGACAGCACCATCTCCCACCAAATTTGTTGAAAAATGAACACCAGTTCATCTTTTAATTCAGTTTGAAAAATTAAGATTTTAACATCAGAGTGCTAAGGGTTAAAGAGCGAGGGTAATTACTGAAACATGCTATATTTTAATGAAATGAAGTTGTAACATATGCAAAGGAATCAAATCACACATCATATTTGTGCCTAAAATATATGTCTTGTTGTCAACTACATCACCCTTATTAGTGGCCTAAAGTGATCTTCTCTTTGCCATGGACAACTATCAAATTCACATCTTGCTGTGAGTCATAAGAAACACCAAGCATTATATTAATCATTTGGTTGTCAAGACTAATCAAGAAAAATCAAATCTATTTTCAATGTCTCATTTGCAGACCTGACAAAAGGATAATTTTTGTCGAGCCTTGCGCAAACCAGAGGAAAGCTCGACATAATAATCCAAATGATGTACAGCATGGACCAAATATTAGAAGAAAGTTAGTTTTTTCAATAGCTGTTTAAATCATCATCAAGGGATTATCCTGTCTCAATAAAATGCCCAGCTCTCTGATACCCTGACCTATACAATAGCATACCATGCCATAACACTTCATATTTCACTGACACATGTGACATGATATGCATCAGAACTAAAGATCTGGACATGCAGGACACTGACATAATGGGCCTTTCCAGTTTATCCATCCATCATCTGATGTCATAATCAACTACGTGATGTGTAGAATGATGTCATAATCAATTACAGTATGAGTGACTCGATTTAGTCTGTCTTAAACGCTTAATAGTCCGACATGTCATACGAATTGTATGTCTACTATTTAATAAACATTCTGTTGAATATTCTGAAACTAATTTGACTTTGCTGCCATAGGCAGCAATAGCAACAAGTCAAATTATTTCAAAATATTCAACAGCTTACCTGTATAGTTTTCTGGAAATTGATAGTCAGGGAATTCGGGAATTGATCAATCCCAACGTGGGGCGAAGCGTGGGTGGCGCTTGACTAGAGATCGGCGGGGCATAGCTAAAACTGGAAATGTCCATTGGTATGTACATTTGCTGACCTGACAAGAGGTGAATTATTTACTTTTTCCTGTTCATTGGCTAAAGTTGGTTTAGAGTTCTTGTAGTGAATTTTTGGTATACTGGGTAGAAGCTACTTTCACCACATTCATTGCCTGTAATACGATTATTGGGTAATATTAAGTATTGATTGTTTAACAGCTGGAGAGACTGGGTCAGACAACCGAGCATTATTATCCTGTGGGGGAGCGAAGACATTTCTCCTGCCCCGCCAGTCCTCTGATGAATGCCTATCTTCTTCCATTGATAGACATCCCGCAGATTAAGCTACGTATTGCGCATGCAATGGCACGAAGAACTGCCATTTCTCACAGCGAAAGGTAAGTCTGTGATTAACAGTAATCACAATGTAATCTTTAAAAACATTTCCAACTTCACCAAATCAAGTAAACAAAGCATGCCACTGAATATATAAGCTGCACACTATGGAACCAATAGATGGATATGATCTGTTACTGAAGTATATGTTGTCATAATGAATTACATCACATGTAGGCTGACATCACAATCATAATTGACAGAAATACACTGTCATGAAACTAGAAATGTCCATCAAGTTTACGAATTGTATGTCTTTGATGGATTTATTATTTAATAAACATTTTGTTAAAATTTTGAAACTGATTTAACTGGGCTATGACAACAACAGCACCCAGTCAAATTAGTTTCACAAATATTCAACATCTTACCTGTATATGTTTATGGAAATTGATAGTCAGGGCATTTGGAGATCGATCCCAACATGGGCAACGCATGGGCGGAGCTTGGCTAGAAATGAGTGAGACATAGCTATAAATGAATCCATCTTTTGACATCCAGCTAGTGGGGTAATAGCTGCCCCTACATGGGGAAGCCACACCAGGCCACTCACCAACATTGTTATTGTCCTTCAAGTATGCGATTAACCATTAACCAGTCAAGTCAGCCAAAACCAGCCTCTGCAGGTCTAGAGGGATATCCAGTATCAGGTCAAGAGAAGACTGTTTTTCTAAATTTACTACTGGAATAACTGGCTTGATAACCGAGCCAGTTATTCTAGTGGTGAATTTACGAAAATCATCTTTTCTTGCCCTATAAATGGACATTCAATCATCAAATATTTTAATTTTTTTCCCCAAATCTGACCATTAAAGGTCTAATGTAGTTTAACTATACGGTGACATGATTATTTATGGAGTTCAGTTGGTTCAGTATTATGATGAATCAAGGATTTCCCCCCGATATTTAGATCCCAGCTCATAAATAAGTTAACATGTTTCCAAAACAAAGACCGAAGCAATTAGTATAATTTTTAACACAATATAAAATATGTTCTGTTGAATATTTTAGACCTATTTTGATTGAAAGCGATCGCCGTCTTACACCAATCAAATTATGTCCAAAATATTCAACAGTACATTCTATTTTGTGTTAGAAACATGTTAGGTTATGTCTGAGCTGTACTGCAACCTACAAGGGTAATGATTGTTTCGTTTTAGGTCAGATTTTGTAGCCCGCATGGAGTATTTCAAAATTATTAACAGCGATAACATCGTTGTTTTAACACTAAGGATCATACTGGCCAAAACCAGCCTCTGTTATGGTCTTGTGGAATGTCCATTTGCATGCCAAGAGAATACAATTTTTGAAAATTTCCCACTGGAATGACTGGCTCGATAACCGAGCCAGTCATTCCAGTGATAAATTTTCAAAAATTGTATTCTCCTGGCCTGTAATTGGACACTCAATAGGCAGATGTTTAAATTTTCTTTACCAAATTTGACCATTAAGGTGTTTAAATATTTAACAGGATATTTCATACATTGTAGAGAATTTGTCAGTACTGATGCAAAGGTTTATAATGAGTCATTCCAGTGATAAATTTTCAAAAATTGTATTCTCCTGGCCTGTAATTGGACACTCAATAGGCAGATGTTTAAATTTTCTTTACCAAATTTGACCATTAAGGTGTTTAAATATTTAACAGGATATTTCATACATTGTAGAGAATTTGTCAGTACTGATGCAAAGGTTTATAATGAAACTATTCTGATGCATGTATTTTTTCTTTGTTTTCCGCAGTCTTAATGATGTTGTAAGTGGCGGTGTTATAACTCAGTGGTGTGAGTGTCTTGGTGTGCTAACCACAGCACACAGCTTTAACCAGGCTCTTATCACGAAACACCCGGCATTAGAGGCAGAAATACTCCTCAATATGGGTATGTAGCCATGCGTATGTGCATGCGTGCGTGCGTGCGTGCGTGCGTGCGTGCGTGCGTGCGTGCGTGTGTGTGTGTGCACGCACGTGCATGCGTAAGTGCTGTGAATCTAATTTTCATCATTCTATTGTAAAATCATGCATTAACCCTTTAACACTCATATCAGCCAAAAACAGATTCTGCAGTGGTCTTGAGAAATGTCCATTTGCAGACCAAAAGAAGACTATTTTTGAAAATTTAAAACTGAAATGACTGGCTGAATAACAGAGCCAGTCATTCCAGTTGTAAATCTTAAAAAATATGCTTCTCTTGGTCTGCAAATGGACATTCTCCATGAGGAAATTTAAATTTTCTTGAATAAATTCAAGACCTAAAGTGTTGCGCTATATGCCATCACACCTTTTTCAAAAGAAGGTGGTTCTTTATTCTTTTAATGGTCAAACTTGCTCAACAAAACAAAAATCTTTGTTTAGTGAATGCCCATTTGCAGATAAAGAGAAGACTGTTTTTGAAAATTTACAACCGGAATGACTGTCTCAATAACTGACCCAGTCATTCCAGTGATAAATCCTAAATTATAATCTCTTTTTGTGATTAAAAAGTTAATGGTTAAAAAGTTAAAGCTACCATGCCATTGAAAACGACATACCGTATATCGCCTAATAATAACCGCATCCTTAATATAAATCGCATGCCAATTTTTTAGGTTAAGCCATCCTAATTTCTTAGCAGTTTTAAAACAGCAAATGTATCTGATAGAAGTGGCCTCCAATTTTCAGCAGTTTGTGTAAATAAAAAAAAATTTGTGAGTTAAATAACTTAAATTGAAACAAGATTTTGCAATATCTTCATGGAAATACCATCGAAATTATGTCACTTGAATGATACAACTATCAATGGAAAGTTATTTTAACGGGTACCAAATATGCGGATCGGATTGAATGTATAATACTCGGTTACCATCATGTAATCATTATATATATATAGTATATTCCAAGTTCCTGAGTCCAGTATATTAGGTACATAAAATGCAGATGATTCTACTGTTACTCTTGTAGCTACTCGAAGTTACCGTCCTAATTATGTGGATTGAGCAAGTCTGTACCCGGGTACTAATATTAGCATCATCGTGCTACTCAAGTAACGACCTAAGCTCGTCCTATGGCGGGAGCTAATATACACCTGTGCAAAAGTTAAGCACCACCCTATTTTTACGCACATGCGAGGGTATATTCATGTGCTATGAAGAAAGCAATAGCATAAACATTTATGTACCCATACATCTTAGTGCAAGAGGTAATAATGCAACTAGAGGAATGCTGATTATGATGGTGGGGAAACACTGTATGTTTCTGTTTGAACTTGAAAACGAGGCCAGAATATGGTTACGTTGACACAACTGACAACTATTGCCCTACAGTTGACACACGTGGCTAGATTGTCATTAATGGTGTCTGAAAACGAAGTTTAACATCTGTGCACGAGTTTGAGACTGTCATTATTAATACCGGGTATATCCACCTTGTGCCTGGATGACGGCCTGGACACGACGTCTCATGCTGGTCACCAACCGACTGATACGCCATTGTGGTATTCGTTGCCATTCAAGATGGAGTGCGTCTGTTAATTCCTGTAGGTTCTGCACAGGAGGATCCCTCCTTCTCACCATGTTTCCCAGAATGTCCCAGATATGCTCAATAGGGTTCATGTCAGGGCTCCTTGCTGGCCATGGTAGGGTTTCGATGGCATTCTGGCGGAGGTATTCATGCACAGCTCTAGCACGATGTGGTCGGGCGTTGTCATCCATGAATATAGGGTGTGTTCCAGGTGCATGATTTACAAAATGAGGGACCACAACTCTATCCAGTATGAAATCTTGATATCTTTGTCCATTTAGTGTTCCAGGTACAGTCAACAGATCCAGCTTACAATCAAATGAGATGCACCCCCATATCATAACGGAACCTCCACCAAATGGAACTTCTTCCATGATGTTACGTTGGTCGTACGCCGTGCGTCTGGACCTCCATACACGAGTTCGACCATCTGTGGCATGAAGCAGGAACCGACTTTCATCGGACCAGTGTACCCGTCTCCAGGATCTCGTGTTCCAGTGTCTTCTTTCGTTGCACCACCTCAGACGCTCCTCTTTGTGGTGTGCAGTGAGGAGAGGACGTCTGACAGGTCTCCTAGCTTTCATGCCAGCAGCATACAGTCTCCTTTTGACGGTAGACATTGACACTCTATTGCGCGTTTCCCATTGCTGGCTGAGCACTCTGCTGTTGGTGAATGGAGATCTCCTAATAAGGCGTACTAGGGCTCGATCATCACGGGCAGTGGTCTTCTTCGGTCTTCCAGATCTAGGCCTGTCCTTCACCTCGTTAGTTTGCCCATGTTTTGCAATCAAACGACTGATTACAGTATGGTTAATGTTCAGCTGTCTGCCAATCTCTCTGCATGACATACCAGTGGTATGCATGCCTATGATTTGCCATTTCAGACGATCACTTAACCTTCGTCTTGCCATAGCGGTTCACAATCAAGAGCTAATTCTCTCTGTACAAATAAACCACGGTCATGAACACAAAATTCCTAATCTTGTCGCCTAAATCTGTATGTAATGTTCTACACCTCAAACTGGACTTTTACATAACTGAACACGTGTGCTGTTTCCCGCCACGCACGGACATCAAGCGGCATGAAGTCATGCATGCATGTGCATTTCGTACTTGGAATTATGTCAGCTAACGCGGGGACAAAAAGTATGGCAGCCTAGTTGTACCATCATGTTTCTACGTTCTATTGTTTTTGCTGGTGCTTAACTTTTGCACAGGTGTATACATCACATGATTTCTATTTTTTCTCGATGACATTTTATGTAAAAATTTAGATTAACTTTGATGAAATAAACAAGGTTTATTAAAGTATGCATAATATTTATGTGATCCCAATTAATAATTTCACTCCCGCGATGATGGATATAAGGTATACATTAAGCATAGGCTTAAGATGGTAAGCATTTCTAGCGTGAAAATGTGTTCTAGTTTGGTGCTTTTTATACCCCGCCAAAAGATTTGACAGGGTATTATGTATTGCCGTCGTCCGTCCGTCCGTCCGAGCGGGCCATCTTGAAAATTGGTTTCCGGATGATAACTCTGTTAACGTTTATCACATCGCTTTGAAACTTCATAAAGTGGTTGGACTATGTCTGCGGAAGAAGCCTATTGAAATCGACAATGATCTAAAATCCAAGATGGCCATGAGCTGCCATCTTGAAAGTTGGTTTCTGGATGATATCTCCTTTACCATTTATTGGATCACTTCCTAGGGTCATTGGAATATGTTTGCTGAAGAAATCTATCGAAATTTACAATAATCCAAAATCCAATATGGCCACCAGTCAGCCATCTTGAAAATTGGTTTCCGGACGATACCTCCTTGACCGTTTAGCGGATTGCTTTGACACTTAATAAGGTTTACTGGTCTGAGGAAGATTCAAATATTTTCTGATAGCTGTCATTTATTAGTTTGTCATCATGGCGGGGTATTATGCACCGTTTGCGGAGCTCTTGTTTTTGTATCTTTTTATAGAAATTTTTTCTTGAAATATACCTATGTATGATTACTGTATTCTGCGACTGTAGTAGTAGAAACATCCTATAGCTGCAATCAGTCCTTCTTTGCTTTTGCCCACTGTGTCTTGTCCTCAGCCAAAATCCTTAGCTTCCTCAGGTCCATTCATGACTTGAGTGTACCAAGTCCTGCTTTCCTGAGGTCACCTCGCAGCATGCTCAGCAGATTTATGCATGTAATAGAAGTCTGCAAGTCTAAACCTTTCTCAGAGGTTTGGATTTAAATAATTTACAGCCCTTGTCCTATTAGAAGCCGCGGTTACTAATGAGCGTTTTACGGTAATACAAACCAATATTGGGAATATAATTGGGCCAATGGATGTCTATTGTCAATAACATCACGCCTTTAGGAGTCTGTATATTGATTCTTTGACAAATCTGATCCAGTCAATGAACACATTTCACTCAGATATCTGATGTCATAATCAAATATGTCACTTGTTAGCTGATCACAATTAACCCTTTAACACTATAAAATTTGTTCAAGAAAATTTCAGTTTTCTCACAGAAAATGTCCATTTACAGACCAAGAGAAGACTATTTTTGAAAATTGACCATTGAAATGACTGGCTCGGTTATCGAGCCAGTCATTCAAGTGGTAAATTTGTAAAAATAGTCTTCTCTTGGTCGGCGAATGGACATTTCTCAAGACCACTGCAGAAGCCATTTTTGGCTGATATAAGGGTTAAAGGGTTAAATAATGTAAGCCCGTCACTCGTCTGTCACTACAGTGTCAATGGTCATCACGTAAGCGTGTGAATTGTATGTCTTTGATGAATTTACAATTTATTAAACATTCAGTTAAATATGTTTGAAATTAATTTGACTGGGAGCCAAATTAGTTTCAAAATATCCAACATCTTATCTAGATAGTTATCATGAAATAAGTAATTCAGGTTTAAAAGTGTATTCAAACACGTCTACAAAGTAGCCATAGCCTCTAGAAATGGGTGGCACAAGGATAGAAATGTGAACATTGTGTTGGCTTTAAGATATTTCTTTTAAAATTTGGATTTTTTTCCGCCATATGTAAGTAAGTTTAATTTCAATGGTAGAACTGAAAAGTTATACACATTTACAAATCGGTAGCAGCATTGCGCTATCGTTCTGACCATGTAATATAACATTTTCAGGTAAGGTCCAGCGTCAATTAGCACAGCTTGGACATTATCAGCATAGAGCAGCTGTGGGTACGCTAATTGAAGCTATCAAGGTCAGTCACGCCAACCAGCATGATCTCAGGTATATAGAAAAAGATTATCCAGCCCTCTAGCTTCAGGGATACCTTATTTATCCAACGACTCGGGACTTTTAACCCTTTAAATGTCTGACTGCTACAAGCCACCAGACAATAAATTCAACGGGCAATAAATAACTCTGGAGTTGCTGAATATTTTGAAAACAATTTGACTGAAAGTTGTTGAGTCAAATTGTTTTCAAAATATTCAGCATATCCAGAGTTAAACCCCATGGAAAATATAGTCTGTAGAAATTCATCAGGCAGACAGTTACGGGTTAAGCCGGTCAAAACCGGAGTTTACAATCATGAAAGGATGATTTGCCGGGCAAGAGAAGACTATTTTTTTAATTTTACCACTGGACCAGTGTTAAAATTGTCAAAAATAGTCTTCTTGACCCACAAATGGACATTCATTCACATGGTTAAATTGTCCTTCGATTGCATAGCCATTGTGAAATAAAACATGTTCTTCAAATATACTAACTGGTTCTGAACATAAATTTACGTAATAATCCTATGGTTTGCGAGGATTTGGAGGACAATTAGATCTCTGCTATAGCCTGACTAAGGTTCTCTAGTACTGTATCTGGCATTGTCTGGGATCCGTGTGGACCCATTCTTAGCACTGCAATAAATCTGGTTCTTGATGTGACACGCAAACCATCTTGTCTGTCTTCCTCTCTCCCTCTCATGGCATAGGGCGGAATAGGGGTGGTGGTGGGGTGGGGTGGGGAGTTTTAGTTTTGGGGGGGGGGGGCTGTTGTGGTGGCAGGGTGGGTTGGTGTGGCCTTGCTCACCCACTCCTTTGATAATAATACTGATAGTACAATTATGATGCATTAACTCTTTCATGGTCAAGCCTTCCAAAACTGGCATTTGCAATGGTCATGAGGAATGTCTATTTGCAGGCCAAGAGAAGACTATTTTTTAAATGTTACCACTGGAATGACCGGCTCGCTTAATGACTGGCTCGCTTAAACAGGCCAGTCATTCCTGCGGTAAAATTTCAAAAAAGTCCTCTTGTCCTGCAAATGAACATTCAATGGAGAAAATATTTTGACTGTTTTTCTAGTTTTGAGCATTAACTCTTACCACACTGATGTCAATATTCTTATCTTTTACGGTGTCAATAGTAAAGAAACTGGTGTACATTTCTCAACAATTTTGGTGGAAGATGTTGCTGTCTACGACAGCACCATCTTCCACGAAAATGTGTTTAAAAATGAACACCAGTTCATTTTTTAATTTAATTTGAAAATTTAAAATTTTGACATCAGAGTGCTAAGAGTTAAAGGGTTAAATCTGTATACAGTATTGAGTGTACAGAGTAATCATCAAGGATACAATCTGTCACTCAAGTATATGATGTCATAATCAGATATGTCACATGTTTTTGTGAGATGATGTCACAATCAAGAAGACGTAAAGCTCTGTCATGTTGCTCACAGTCAAATTAGTTTCAAAAAGTTCAACAGTTTACCTTTAGAGTTGCCATGAACTTTACATTTCAGGAATACAGGTTTTAAATCGATTTCAGTGCATACAAAAGTGGGCAGAGTTTAGCTGGAAGTGGGCGGTGTGTTGGCTAAAAAATTAGGATTATTATTGAGAATTTTCACACCCTAGTGATAGGTGATCTGTGCTTATGGTGGATTGTCTGATAATTTATATTTTGTGGGCTGTTATTCATAAATTGTGATCCTTTGCGTACAATGTCTGGCATTATGTGTATGTTAAATTGCTGCAGTTTGATACGACAAGCCTACCTGGAGATTGCCCTCACATACATGGCTAGCACAGACTCTCTTCGAGATGGCTCTACCACGGACACCATGTCCGACTCGGGCGATGAGGTCGCTGTTGTCAAGAAACCGAAGCGTGTGGTAAGTTGACCATAGCTTTCAAAGCATTTTAATGTTTTAATGGAGGAATCAAATTTTAGCTATGTCCTGCCCATCTCTAGTAAGCTTGTTGGGATCAATTGATCCCTGCACTCTCTGAATCTCAATTTCCAGAAAGCTACAGGTAAGCTGCTGAATATTTTGAAACTAATTTGACTGGGTGGTCTTGCTGCCATAGGCATCAACAGCATCCAGTAAAATTAGTTTCAAAATATTCAACAGAATGTTTATTAAATAGTAAAGACTTACAATCCGTACAACTTGACAGCCCATTAAGTGTTTATGACTAAATGGTGTCATTAGTGACATAATTGATTATCATGTCAGCCTACATGTAACATTGTTGATTATGAATGATTGATCAATAAACTGGATTCCTCTTTTGTTAAAATGGGTCAGAAAAGGTTTTGCTGAGTGAATGTCCATTTGAAATTCAAGAGAAGACAATTTTTGTCTCGCCTGCGAAGGAGGATCGAGACATAGGTATCACTTTTCCGGCGGCGGCGTAAACTTTTAAGTTAAGTTTATATCTCAGCAATGCCTGATCCAATTGGAACCAAACTTGGCTGCATGGTAATATACATCAAAAGGAAGCATCCCGCCGATAAAAAGGCCATGAGGTCAAGGTTACAGGGGTCAAAGTTTACAGTATAATCTTTGTTAATATTTTACGTAAAGTTTTTGCGTTAAACAAAAGTTATTGCCTTATATGTCAGCAATACCTGATCCAATTGGAACCAAACTTGGATACATGGTGATATACATCAAAAGGAAGCTGCATGCTGATGCAGATATCATGCGGTCAAGGTTATGGGGGTCAAAGGTCACAGTATAATCTTTGTTAATATTTTACGTTAGGTTTTTGCGTTAAACAAAGGTTATTGTCTTATATCTCAGTAATGCCTGATCCAATTGGAACCAAACTTGGATACATGGAGATATACATTGAAAGGAAGCAGCATGCTGTTGCAAGCAACATGCATTCAAGGTTATGGGGTCAAAGGTCACGGTATAATCTTTGTTAATATTTTACGTTAAGTTTTTGCGTTTAGCAACTTTTCAGTTTATATTTCAGGATTGTTTAAGCCTATTGCAACCAAACTTGGATACCTGTTTACCTATAGTGATAGGAAGCGGCATGATGATGTTGGGTCACAAGGTCAAAGGTCAACATCACTGTGACCTTGATACAGAACTGTTATTTCAACATTAACACTTGTGAACATTATCTTGTGCAGAGGTCAATTTACTCATCTATCCTGTTGTGTGCATGGATTCACATATATATTATTATGTTTCAGACACGGCGAGGACGTCATCGAATGCGTCTTGTCCAGAAGGATGAGGACAGGAATGATGACGAGAAAGAACGCTACGCAGCCTGGGTGGCTGTCCGGTGTGCTACAGCGGTGGCTAATGCAGAGAGACAGAGGGTGCAGTTAAAGGGGGATGTCTCTGTCTCTGGACAAGTGACGAATCTTCAGAAGGACATACCTGAATTCATGGTATTAGATTTGCTCAGTGACTATGTGCTTGGAGAGAAAAAACGTGTCTTCAAAAGTGAGTTCACAGCATTCTGTGTACATAGTTTTCAAAAATGTGTGTGTTTTAGTAGTATGATTAATCTTTTTGTGGTATAGCCAACCAAAACTGGCCAGCCTCTGCACTGGTCTTGAGAAATGTCCATTTGCATACCAAGAGAAGACTGCTTGTTTAAATTTACCATGAGGATGACTGGCTCGGTGACCAGACAATTAACCCTTTAACATTCATATCAGTCAAAAACGCCTTCTGCAGTGGTCTTCAGAAATGTCCATTTGCACACCAAGAGAAGACTATTTTTGAAAATTTAACACTGGAATGACTGACTTGATAACCGAGCCAGTCATTCCATTAGTCAATTTTTAGCTCACCTGGCCTGAAAGACCAAATGGGCTTATGCCGTGGTGACCATCCGTCATCCGTCCATCATCTGTCCATCATCCGTCGTCCGTCAACTTTTCCTTTAAACGACTTCTCAAGAACCACTGGGCCAATTTCAATTATATTTGGCAGGAAGCATCGTTAGGGCATCGGGATCCAAGTTTGTTCAAATGAACCCGATCGGCCAATTTGGCCGGTGGCCATCTTGGATTTAGACCGATTTTAGGAAACGTCTTTAAAAATCTTCTCCGAAACCACTTAGGGGATTGATGCAAATCTCATGAAATATGATGTAGGGCAAGAGCTGAACCAAGTTTGTTCAAGGAAACTTGATTGGTCAACTGGTTTGGTGGCCATCTTGGTTGACCTAGTTGTAGCAAAAACTCCAGAACCGCTGAAGGGATCGGGCCGAAATTTGGCAGATATGATTAGGATCTAAGGGCCATTAGACCCATCCATTGAATGGAATTTAATGCTTTCGTGGCGAAGCCAACTAAAACTGGCCTCTGCAGTAGTTTTGAGGAATGTTGATTTTCACGAGAAAATTAACCATTAAAGTGTTAAATACTTGATAAACTGACATCTTACATCAACTCATCTACCTGAGGGTATGTATGAGAGTTTTCCTGCAAAATCTGCATAGAATAGGGATGGATGGATCATCATAATCAAATACATCACATGTTAGCTGACACCACAATCAAGGTGATGTATAACACTGTCATGAAAATATAAATATCTGTCACGAATGTGTATGAATTTTAGGTCTGATGTATTTTTAATAAACACTCTGTTGAATATAGTTCTTGAAATTTGGGTTTTGAGTCAATTCCAACTTTTGTACAATGTTGGCAGAGCTTAGCTAGAAAAGGGCGGGACATAGGTTGAAGTGGGCGGTGCAAAGGTAGAAATGGGCGGTGCACAGGTAGAAATGGGCAGTGCAACGGTGGAAATGGGTGGTGCAAAGGTAGAAATAGGCAGTGCAAAGGTAGAAATTGGTGGTGAAAAGGTAGAAATAGGCAGTGCAAAGGTAGAAATTGGTGGTGCAAAGGTAGAAATAGGCAGTGCAAAGGTAGAAATTGGTGGTGAAAAGGTAGAAATAGGCAGTGCAAAGGTAGAAATTGGTGGTGAAATAAGTAAATTTATCAAATTTCTTTTTCACGAGTGAGATGACATACTTACCTCCCTAACACTCTTGATATACTAGTATATCGGCTCTAAATTCAATAATATTCAGAATTATAAAAAGTTAGGTGCCCCTAATGGGCAGGTGGAAGTACACAGTCATGCACATGACAAACACCACCCTCTGCGCATGCGCACACCGGTACTTCCGTTACTAAATATTGGCTGACATAGAAGCAACTATTCAATAGCCAAAGGACCAGGCCTCCGTGGGGTGGTGAGGCCGGGATCCTGTTAGGGAGGTAAGTATGTCATTTCACTCGTGAAAAATAAATTTGATAAATTTACTTATTTCACATCATGAGAACATACTTACCTCCCTAACACTCTTGATAAAAACCAGAATTTGAAAGTAAATTTTGGTGGGAGGGAGGCAAGGTCCTGAAAACCCGCACACCCTCGAAGAGGCTAGGCTCTTTGAATTCTCAAGAGATTTAAAACATCTGAAATTGTGACTGAAACCACAACCAGGAATAGAATTTTGCATCGGATAATCGACCGATGAAGAGAGATTGATCAAAAGGCAAATGCGCTCCCCCCCCCCCTCTTTCTGAGGAAGGTTTAGGAAAAAACGCTGCTTTAAATGACTATCACGTTCTCTAATACTTAATGAAAGTATTACTAGACATTGGAAAAAGAAGAATTGCTTCTATTTCAAAACCTCTCTGCCACAATTAAGAGACATCAACCGTCACCATATTAAAAAATAAAAATGACACCATCACCAAGACAGAAAATCAAAAAATGGTCATAACCACTGACCTCTGATGTCTTGGACGCGGCACTCATCTCTTCCCCCACCGGATGAAGAGAAGTGTACCAGCTAATAGTAGGGATACCCTACCAACAAATGTGATATTTGAAAATAGCAGAGGAGGAAAACTATTTACAAACATAAACCTCTGCATTAATATTTTATTTCCTGAGGACTGAGACGGCGAGTGGGTTAGAAGTGTCACGAAGGTAATGGTCGGTAAAACTTGACTCACAGTGCCACTGGGCTACTGACATAATGTCTTCAATAGAAACACCATTAAATAATGCCGTGGAAGTTACCACACCACGGACACTATGAGCATTGGCTCTATCTACCTGGATTCCAGTGGCTGTTTTATGACAGAATTGGATACATTCCACTATCCATCTGGAAATAGTGTCTCTTGACGCCCTACCATGGGGTTCAATATATGACAACCATAGGGAACATGGGTCCGTCCGCCAAACCTGAGTTCTTTTCTTGTACTTATTCAAAGCACGGACTGGACACCATACTTTAGCACCAGGATCATATCTGGTTAAGGCAGGTAAAATAATAGGTTTACCCGGATACTTTAAAGATTGATTCTTAGCCAAGAAATTCAATCTTGGTAGAAGCTTAAGGCCTTCACCTGTAACTATATAACGGTCAGGCTCAGCAGACAAGGCATGAATTTCACTCCTGCGTCTGGCTGATGCTGCCGCAACTAAAAATACAGTTTTAAGTGTCAATAATTTAACAGATATAGCACTAAGTGGTTCAAAAAGTTTATCACTCAAAACCTGCAGAACCAGAGAAAGACTCCATGACGGTGTCAGTGGAGGATTTCTTGGTCTGAGATTGCCCATACCTTTAATAAGAGTATTTAAAACACTTACTTCATCACTTCCCCTCTTTGCCAAGCAAGGGATAACAGTCATCAATGCTGATTTGTATCCAGCAACAGAATTAGGTTGAAGACTATAGGTATCATACAGGTGACAGAGAAAATCAGCTACTACCTGAATAGATGCTTCCATCGGATTGATACATCTCTGAGCACCATTCTGCAAATCTGTTGATTTTATAATTATAAGCTCTGGAGGTTGACCCCCTCCTGGCTCTGGCCATGAAATTGGCTGCTTGCTCAGAAAAGCCCTCCTTAATCGCGGATTGTTTGACAACATCCATGCAGTCAATTGAAACATTGACGGATTGTTGTGAAGGGTCTTGCCCTGGAAGATAATATTGTCCATCAGCGGCAGAGGAACCGGATTGCAAACCAGAAGGTCCAGCAGATCCGTAAACCGTGATCGGCGTGGCCAATTCGGGGCGATCAGAAGCACTTGGCATTCCTCTTGTCTGATCTTCTGAAGGATTCTTGGAATCAGGATTGTTGGAGGGTATGCGTATGCATACATTCCCATCCAACTGATAGCTAGCGCATCTATTGCGATAGCGCTTGGATCTGGAATCGGAGAAACGTACGTCGTCATCTTCGCATTCCTCTTCATTGCGAACAAATCTATGTTGGGCTTTCCCCAATGATTGAACAGGTGATCCGCCACACATTGATTTAGTTGCCATTCCGTAGGCAGAATACTCATCCTTCGGCTCAATGAGTCTGCTAACAGATTCAGCCTTCCCGGAATATGAACTGCTTTCAAGGTGATCATATGATCCATGCACCAGCAAAGCAGCTTCCATGTCATCATACAGAGACTGGGCGACTTCGTTCCGCCCTGGCGGTTTATGTAACTCACTACTGTAGAGTTGTCTGAACGTATCATCACAAATTTTCCCTCCACTTCCTTTAGGAAGTGTTCCAGGCCTAGAACTACAGCCCGCAATTCTAGCATGTTGATATGTTCCTTTGACTGTTCCAGATTCCAAAGCACTGATACAGTGGCTTCTTCCAGGCAAGCTCCCCAACCCTCCATCGATGCATCCGTAAACATCGTTACTTGAGGGTGGGGAGGGGTCAGCATGACCCCCGCCAGGAGATTTCCTCTCTCCATCCACCAATGAAGTTGATGAATGAGAGGGTCTAACACTTGAATGCGCGAGTCCAGTGATCCTGAACTCTGCGTCCACTGAGTCATGAGAAACAATTGAATCGGCCGCCTGCATAAGGCCGCCTGAGGAATGACTGGTTCCATTGAAACCATCAGACCTAACATTCTCAGATAGACCCGTGCTAGAATATAACGACTGTTGCAAACCAACTGAATGCACGAGAGGAGACTTTCCACTCTCTCCTGGGACGGATAAACATATCCTATCTCCAGATCGAAGAACATACCCAGGTAAACAAACTTCTGGGATGGAGTCAGCTCTGATTTCTGAAAGTTGATTATCCAGCCTAAATCTGTGAGAGTTTCCAAAACTATCTCCAGATTTGCTGTCAAACTTTCTGGGTTGTGTGCTTTTAGCAACCAGTCGTCTATGTAAGTGTGAACAGCTATATTTCTCCTGCGGAGGTATGCCGTGATAGCCAGTACCACTCGAGTGAAGACCCTTGGAGCCGTCGAGATGCCGAATGGAAGAACCTTGAATTCCCATTGGCGTCCCTGAAAAGCAAATCTCAGGAACCGACGAAAACTCCTTGCAATTGGAATGTGGAAGTAAGCATCCATGAGATCTATAGATGCTGTCCACATCCCCTTCTCTAACCCCAACAACACCGATCTTACCGTTTCCATTTTGAAAGTCGGTGTGTCTAAAAACTTGTTTAGAGGTTTGAGGTTGAGAATTGGTCTCCACCCCCCGGTGTTCTTTGCCACAAGAAACACGGTTGAATAGAAGCCCGGGCAATCCTGCGCCGGTTGAATTGCTTCTTTTAGAACTAGAGATTTTATCTCCTCTTCTATGCACAACCGCTTGTCTGGATCTCTTGGAATTTGAGTCCAGACCGGTACCAGAGACAAATGCAACGGCAGACCTCTTATCCATTCTGGACTGTATCCGTGCGAAAGCCATTGCAAGACTAAGCGGTCCTGAATTAACCGCGCCCACTTCTGAATGTGACAAGTCAAACGACCTCCCACTGGTGCACCTAGGGTTGACGGGGTGCCCATAAATTTTAGAAGTGGGTGTGTCTCTGGTATGAGTGGCAACACCCGAGTGGTACTTGTGATAACCGGAAAAAATTTTCTTGCAGCAGGCCCGGTTACCATGCGCCGCTCCCCGCGCGCCGCGACCAGCGCCACGTGCACCACGGTGCGCGGGCTGCTGTCTGGCAGGCTGCGCTTGAGGCGCTGGCTGTCATACAACAGCACGCTGCTGCTGGCGTAGCCGACGCGGTCTCTGAAACCGGCCGGCCTGCTGGCCTCTGACACTGCCAGCCCCGCCGCGAGCGTACGGCTGTCGAGCAGCCGAGGGCTGAACACGCACCTGTTCCCTGCGCAGCACTTCAAACTGTGCACGCAGCGCCCTCTGGTTGTTCACCAAAGTCACTGTCTCCTGGAGGTGCCGACAACCTTCACCTCCAAAGAGTCCAGGGCCCGCCATCGGCGCTTGCATCAAGCGCGACTTTAGCTCCTGAGACAGGCACAAATTGTCCAATGCAAAAGTGCGCCTCGTTCTCAGTGACTTTGTGACCGACCTAGTCAGACAGTCCAACGCCAGGTTGATGCCATCCTGGATGGCTCATTGGACTGTCACGGGACTAGGCTGTTGCTGCACCGACGCCGCTACCACCCCCGATAGCAGCTGAGAGACATGCGACTGTGCACTGATCGCTGCTCGCGAGCTCTCCTCGGTGTCACGCAAGGCGGCATTCACCGAGCGCATAGCGCCCGTGCACAACGCTCCCGTGTCAGCCCGGGAACCCGGCCGCGTATCCTCCCCCAAGTGGTGCGGTCGTCCGCGCTCGGTCTGGGTGCCAGGCCATACCGAGCATACTGACTGGCAGTAACCCGACATCGCCTAGCTACCTCGCGGGCGGCCTTCGCGAGGCGACCTCTCGGTCTGATCGACTCCTCTGCCGCCACGAACATATCTAAGATATGTGCGAACTGCCGACGAGCAGCGGGCCCTCGTCATCCTCAATGGCATTCGCAGGTATGGCAGAGGAGGAGGCTATAGACGAACCTGGCTGCCCAGGGAACGTATACGGGCCCACGAGGGCTGGCATAGCATTCTCCATAGGCAAACCAGGCTCCAAGGCCACGCTTGTGTGAGGGGGATCATGCACACCAGCGCGGCCCGGAACGTCCGTATGAGATTCCACGTCCAACCGTGGAATCCTATACGGCCGGCCGTCTGCTCCAAGGCGGACCACAGGCTAAACCATGAAACCTGCTCCCAAGGGAACAGTGCCATAGGTGCGAGCGTTCACGCTCCCCAAGAGAGGAGTGTAGATGTTCACATCCATGTCTTCCTGAACAACCTGTGGACCGAGCAGGTAGTCCTCATCATCTTCCTGGTTAGGAAAGTTAGACTCTGGATAAATAAAGAAAACTAATCCAGACTGACCAGGAGACTACTCAAAGGCAGATGTTTACTCAGCGAGTGATCGTGGTCAGGCCCGCTGGTCGGGTCCCGCCTGATGCTTCTCGCGCCGCTGGCACCCCAGGTGATGCGAACATCAAGCCTGGGTCCAAGACGGCCGCCCCTGGATCACTAAACGCTTTGTCCGCGCTAATAGGCCATGATCCAGGGACGGGGCTACCCGCACTGAGGTCGATGCGCAGGAAGTTGAAACACCTGTGCCAGGCAACATGCCGCGAAGCATGTCAGGCATCAGGTCTTTCAAAGTCCTGCACATCTCACTCACTAACTCAATCTTGAAGGCCTCGAGCCCACCCTTCTCAGAGGCCTTCTTCTTACCCTCCTTCTTCGGTTTCTTCCCCTCCTCCACCATCATCTTTGCCTGCAAAGAGAAGAATTCAGAGGTTAGATCCCCCCCCCCCCACTATTCACAAATAACACATTTGTTGGACAGTCTACAAGCTGAACACAGATGGCAAGGGTGGGGGAAGAATCTAGCTTTCATGGTCTTCAGACAGGATGGACACTTCTGAAAGGGAGGGATACGAAGACAATGAGTATGACAGTCTCAAAGCCTTGTTAAAGGATTATTAAGTAGAAACCAAAACAAACTCGAGAGAAGACATCCACTATTGCGACCACCCTGACGGGACAGGCGACTTCTCTAGTTAATACCCCCAAATACAACCAGAACCCCAAATTAAGAAAGAGAGAGAAAGATCATGACTATCTAGATATCTCTCTACACTCTTAATAAAAGGGAGATGAACACATCACAGACTTCTCTAAACTAAGATTATGACATCAAGGAAAGAGAAAACTCTGGTTGATTATGACATCAAACCTCAATGCAAAAGCTCCTTCCAGGAGAGGGGACGTCAGATTAATGCAAGAAATATCTAGATCTACCAGACATTCTCAGCTCTCGACTAATATAATATTAAATTATATATACTCGAGAACCCATGCACACGCAAGAGAGAAAATAGTGCAATAGCAAAAGGCAGCAGAAAATGTAATTATTTTCAAATAATTATGCGCCATAATTAATAAACTCCTTTAGCCTGAGCACAGGCAACCATCCTCTTGTGCAGAAAAACACTTCCCTCCATCCGCCGAGACTCCTCCTCCAGAAGAACTGATGAGGGGGATGGGACAAAAGGAAGGAGATATTTTATTTATTAATTTATTATATCTCCAACCCTTAGACATATCACGATGATAAGTCACCCTGGGACGTGAACAACCTTCTAGAGAAGACCAGGCATCCTTGTATAGACACAAGACAAACCTGTAAGCATAAAACACAAGAGATTAATAGCCCTAGGCGCTGGGAAAAAATGTACAAGGATTCCCAGCGCCTGAAAACGCGGTACGGCCGAAAATGGCCGCGACGAAAACCGGTAACACACAAAAGTTACAAGTCTTAAATAAAAGCCTGGAACAATGTCACCTCGGATGATGACGAGGAGGACTCCTCCAACACTTTTGCATCAGCCATGATGGATAGGGATGTATTTTGTTCTCGTAGAATTCAGTAAAAGAGCCTGTGAGGAATTTCACAAGTTGCTTCTTCAGCCAATATGTTAGAAAACGGAAGTACCGGTGTGCGCATGTGCAGTGGGTGGTGTTTGTCATGTGCATGACTGTGTACTTCCACCTGCCCATTAGGGGCACCTAACTTTTTATAATTCTGAATATTATTGAATTTAGAGCCGATATACTAGTATATCAAGAGTGTTAGGGAGGTAAGTATGTTCTCATGATGTGAAAAGGTAGAAATAGGCAGTGCAAAGGTAGAAATTGGTGGTGCAAAGGTAGAAATGGGCGGTGCAAAGGTAGAAATGGGCGGTGCAAAGGTAGAAATGTTACTAGCTGACTCTGCAGCTCCATATAGAAACAACTCCTGGTAAATTTTTATTAGATTCTGACTAGAGTACTAACTAAAATTTCAACTGCCGGTAATTCCCCCCCCCCCCCCCCACGCATATATACACGCATGCACACATCCACGTACGCATGCACGCACATACACCTCTCTGTTATTGTTTAGTTAATTGATATTGTTTAATTATTTTTTCAGATGAAATTGAGGAGGAGTTGTCGACGATGATTGGTGCTCAAGAAGATAAACAGTTGATGACTTATGACGAGGAGGTGAAGAAAGCTAAAGACATGTCTTTTGAACTCACATGGATTCGATTACTCGGTATTACGTGCAAATATGTACTTATTATTGGCGAAAATTTGAATTTTCACCATCTATTGATGGGTTCCATCTGTCTGTGTCTGTGTGTCTGTCTGTCTGTCTGTCTGTCTGTCTGTCTGTCTGTCTGTCTGTCTGTCTGTCTGTCTGTCTGCATCCAATCACGATTAACTTTATATCTCGGGAGGGCTTCACCCTATTGGGACTAAACTTGGACACGTGCTTCCTTATATCAAGGTGATGGAGTATAATGATATTGAGGTCAAAGTTCAAGGTCACTGTGACCTTGGTATAAAACTATTTTTTGTGTTTAAGTGTTTGGGTAGCTCAACATAGTGTCTTATATATCGCCATGGCTTCACCTTATTGGGACTAAAATTGAACACATGTATCATCCGGATGGAGCACCATGATATTGAGGTCAAAAGTTACGGCCACCGCTATTGTTCGCGGTTAGGTTTTTTGCTTTGTTCAACATATTGTATTATATCTAAGTATTGGTTCAGCATATTGTAACTAAGCTTGAACACATGGTTACATATATCAACCAGATGCAGTCCAATCCTGTTGAGGTCAAAGGTCAAGTTCACTGTGACCTTAATATAAAACTATTCTTTTCGTTTAAGTCTTTGGTTCAGCTCAACATAGTGCCTTATATCTCAGGATTGGTTCACTCTACTTGAATTTAACTTGCTCACATATTTAGCTATATCAAATACAATGATATTAAGGTCAAGGTCATTGTAACATTTGTTTAAAATGCAGACTTTAACAGTTTGGTTCTGCATAGCTCGCCTGGCCCATATTTGACTTGATGTCTTGTTATTGTTAATCATTTAGCACTATAACCTTATTTGCGATAGATAGAATATGTTTTTGGAAATTGTAAACATAATTTGACTAGAAGCTGAAGCAGCAGCGTCCAGTCAAATCATTTTCATAATATTTAGTGGTTTTCCTGCTGGTAACATGAAATTTTGAAATGAAAATTGATTTAGAAATATTGAACAGTGAGAGTGGTGATGTGGGCAGTGGTTGGACTGTGTGGATGGGTGTGTGGGTTGAATATGGCTCAACTACTTGCAGTGTTGTGATATACAGCCTCTCGAACCGGCATAGCTGTTTTGATCAAATACAAGGAGATGCCAGAAAGTTTTGAGCCCACATAGAACAAAAATAGATAGTGTTTTTATCTACTTATTTCTCTACATAATCCATGTCTATGCAAATATCCACTTAATCAAATAGGTCTGGATGTCCTTGATGTCCTTCCAGTAGGAGGATTTGTCTTGGGCCTTAAACCACCCCTCTACAGCAGCGGTCACCTTGTCATCCTCATATCCTCACATCTCTTGCCACATGACTGACTAGTCACTGGGGTGGGGGGGGGCAGTGGGTGTGGGGGTGGGGTAGGTGGAATGAATCAAGAGTTCCTAACCACATTCTTGTACATCATCCATTGCAACTTTGGTGGATCGAAGCATCATCCTCGTAGAGGAGCACACCTCCCCTCGCTGTTCCGTGTCATTTTTGCTTCATTGATTCCCTAAATTTCCGAAGATGGTCAGCATAGTAGTTGCCTGTGATGGTGGTTCCATGAGGCATATAATCAATTTTAATGATTTCTCTTCTGTCATAGAAAATGGTAGTGATGCTCTTCTTGGTTGACTTGGTTGCTTTGAACTTCTTTGTCTTGGGGTGGGGGGGGGCAGTCCTGCATGTTTCCACTCCATAGACTCTTATTTGGATTCATGGTCATATTGGACTCCTCATATGTTGCTAATCTTGAGGGAAAGTTCTCATCATTTGCATTTTACCTTAGAAAGCCGTCTTTCTGATAGTCACTCTGGTCATCTTCATTTCTGGTGTCAGGTTGTCTCCTAAGCTCTGTCTGTTGTGTTTTGTGTCAGGTAGCCAATGTCTGACATTGTCATAGTTAGGTGGCAGACCATGGGTATATTGAACAGAGACGATCATGTCTGACTGTGTCATAGGTGGTAGACCATGGGTATACTGAACAGAGATGATCATGGCTGACTGTGGCATAGTTAGGTGGTAGACCACAAGTATACTGAACAGAGACGATCATGTTTGACTGTGTCATAATTAGGTGGTAGACCATGGATATACTGAACAGGGACGATCATGTTTGACTCTGTCATAGTTAGGCGGCAGACCATGGGTATGCTGAACAGAGACTATCATGTTTGACTGTGTCATAGTTAGGTGGCAGACCATGTGTATACTGAACAGAGACTATCATGTTTGACTGTGGCATAGTTAGGTGGTAGACCACGAGTATACTGAACAGAGACTATCATGTTTGACTGTGTCATAGTTAGGTGGTAGACCATGGGTATGCTGAACAGAGACTATCATGTTTGACTGTGTCATAGTTAGGTGGTAGACCATGGGTATGCTGAACAGAGACTATCATGTTTGACTGTGTCATAGTTATGTGGCAGACCATGTGTATACTGAACAGGGACGATCATGTTTGACTGTGTCATAGTTAGGCGGCAGACCATGGGTGTACTGAACAGAGCCTATCATGGCTGACTGTGGCATAGTTAGGTGGTAGACCACGAGTATACTGAACAGAGACTATCATGTTTGACTGTGTCATAGTTAGGTGGCAGACCATGGGTATACTGAACATAGACAGTCATGTCTGACTGTGCCATAGTTAAGTGGCAGACCATGTGTATACTGAACAGAGACTATCATGTTTGACTGTGTCATAGTTAGGTGGCAGACCATGTGTATGCTGAACAGAGACTATCATGTTTGACTGTGTCATAGTTAGGTGGTAGACCATGTGTATGCTGAACAGAGACTATCATGTTTGACTGTGTCATAGTTAGGTGGCAGACCATGTGTATGCTGAACAGAGACTATCATGTTTGACTGTGTCATAGTTAGGTGGCAGACCACGAGTATACTGAACAGAGACTATCATGTTTGACTGTGTCATAGTTAGGTGGCAGACCATGTGTATGCTGAACAGAGACTATCATGTTTGACTGTGTCATAGTTAGGTGGCAGACCATGTGTATGCTGAACAGAGACTATCATGTTTGACTGTGTCATAGTTAGGTGGCAGACCATGTATATGCTGAACAGAGACTATCATGTTTGACTCTGTCATAGTTAGGTGGCAGACCATGGGTATACTGAACAGAGCCTATCATGTCTGACTGTGGCATAGTTAGGTGGTAGACCACGAGTATACTGAACAGAGACTATCATGTTTGACTGTGTCATAGTTAGGTGGCAGACCATGGGTATACTGAACATAGACAGTCATGTTTGACTGTGTCATAGTTAAGTGGCAGACCATGTGTATACTGAACAGAGACTATCATGTTTGACTGTGTCATAGTTAGGTGGCAGACCATGTGTATGCTGAACAGAGACTATCATGTCTGACATTGTCATAGTTAGGTGGCAGACCACGGGTATATTGAACAGAGACGATCATGTCTGACTGTGTCATAGGTGGTAGACCATGGGTATACTGAACAGAGATGGTCATGGCTGACTGTGGCATAGTTAGGTGGTAGACCACAAGTATACTGAACAGAGACGATCATGTTTGACTGTGTCATAATTAAGTGGTAGACCATGGATATACTGAACAGGGACGATCATGTTTGACTGTGTCATAGTTAGGCGGCAGACCATGGGTATACTGAACAGAGACGATCATGTCTGACTGTGGCATAGTTAGGTGGTTGACCACGAGTATACTGAACAGAGACTATCATGTTTGACTGTGTCATAGGTGGTAGACCATGGGTATACTGAACAGAGACTATCATGTCTGACTGTGTTATAGTTAGGTGGCAGACCATGGGTGTACTGAACATAGATGATCATGTCTGACTGTGTCATGGTTAGGTGGTAGACCACGAGTATACTGAATAGAGACTATCATGTCTGACTGTGTCATAGTTAGGTGGCAGACCATGGGTATGCTGAACATAGACGATCATGTCTGACTGTGTCATAGTTAGGTGGTAGACCACGAGTGTACTGAACAGAGATGATCATGAATCGTCTGTGAACACTGGGCCTCTGGTGTCAAAACTTGAGGACAGCTATATACTCCTAATTCTCCATTTTGACTGATAAGTGCGGTTTAGTGGGATTAAACATCTACCACAAGAGAACTGCAAATATAAGAAAAGATTTCATTAATATTAATACATACACTGAGGTACATTAGCCACATAGCATAAAAAAATATTTGGTGTTACATCAGAATCTAGCTGGGGCTCAAAATCTTATGTCACTTCCTTGTTTAAAATCTATTCTTTTTGTGGTTTTTAAACAGCACAGATGTTTATTATTTTGTTGAAAGTCATAATTTCCTATGTCTCCCAGGTTATCAAAGCATCCTGCAGCAAGTCAGCACTACATCCACGATCTTCTCTGAAGTTCCTAGTAAACCAGACACTGATCAGGCACAGACGAACACCATCACTAACTCAACTGCACCCCCGCGACCCATCAACCATCGCCCCGACTAATGCACCAACAAACCCCAGCATCGGAAGCCGCATGAGCCCAGTCAGCGTCATTGGCCTTGGCACAGGTAATCAGCAACAACAAGAGATGGCAGAAGCAATGAATATGGGCGGAGACGCTGATGTCGTCCGAACAATGTTGCTTTCCAGAGCATTGGACACTGAGACTTGGCTACATGCATGATTTCCCTCGTTAACAATCTCCAGGTAACTACACTGATTCATATCTACAGGTGAAACCTGACATAGGTGTCAACCCCACTGAATGTCTGCAGAGTGCATTTTCCATGGTGTTTAATTCTGGACCTGCTGAATATTTTGAAAACAATTTGAATGAAAGTTGTTGGTGGCTAAGCCACCAACAACTTTCAATCAAATTGTTTTCAAAATATTCAGCAGGGTCCAGAGTTGTTATCCATTGAAATTATTGTCCGATGGCTTGCAGCAGAGAGACAGTTAAGTGACAGCATTATGGAGCAGAAACAATGGAGGGATCCAATCTGCTACTCAAGTATATGATATCATAGTAAAATATGTTACATATTAGCTGATGTCACAGTTGAAATGACATATTGCTATGTCATGAAAATCGTAAAGTATGTCATGAAGGGTACGAACTGTATGTCTTTGATGAATTTGCAATTTAATAAGTATTCTGCTGAATATTTTCAAACTAATTTGACCCGGACTGCCATAGACAGCGACAGAGCTCAGTGAAATTAGTTTCTAAATATTCAACAGTTCTGGATAGGCTTGATGCCTGTTACGACAGACCGCCATCATACTATAACGCAACATCGCTGGCTGGACAGTATACTCTCAAACTATGGGTTATACACTATGTGCAAATACAGTCGTGGATTAACAGATGGATTAACAAAAATGGTCTGGTTTTTTGCCCCACCCCCCCAACCCCACCCCCATAGAAAGTCTTGGAATTTTCTGTAATCAGTACCAACATCAACAAAGCTCATAGAGGATGCCACTTCACAGATCTGGTAAGTGTGCTACATATGGATCTAGAAGATGCTGGACTGGGTAGACTGACAACCAAGAAAAACGTGAGGAGGCTAAGGACTCAGGCTTAAGGCAAGACACATTGTGGCCAAAGGAGAAGAACCAATTGCAGCTGCATGATGTTAGCAAACTACTGCAGCCTCAGAACACAGTACATCATCATCATCATCATCATCACCATCATGATTAAACGTGCACCATATTTGATTATGATACCAGATACTTGAGTGACAGATCAGATCGCTCAATTGGAATGTGCATATGTTTTGTGTGTCATGTCCCCCAGCATTTGGGGTTTTATCATGCACTTGTTATACCCACACATTTTAACAAAATGGAGAGGATATTGTAATTGCATCCAGCCATCTGCCTGGTCATCCATCTGCCTGTTGGGCTACCGATTTCGAAACCATTTGACTTCAATTAAATTTGTTTTATGAGTTACCCATATGATTGGGGACTGCAAGGTGACAATTTACGTTAGGCTCCGGCCATCCCCACCCCCCACCCACCCCTGACCCAACCCCACACTGGCCAACACCAGTGTGGGGTTTGGGGCAAGGTGGAGGTTGGGGGTGGGGCAACAAGTAAAAGTTTGTACAAATTTGGTTTGTGACTTACCCATATGATTGCATTTTCTGAGGTGGTGTTTGCATTAGGCTCAACCCCTGGAGTGTGGTGTGGGGTGGGTTGGAGTGTGGTTTTGGTGGGAGTGGGATACTGGTTGGTGATAACGGCAAAGTTGGTGAAAACTTGGGGGTTTGAGATGGTGTGTCATTGACTGCTGATTCTTGTTACATTCTTATTTCAGGTGTACGCTTCTTCATGCTGTGCTGTGTATCCCCCCAGTTGCCTCTCATTACCTCCCTGTATTGTCGGTACAGTGAGTAACGCAGCAGTCATCAGCAAGTGCTATGCAGGCCTGGTTAAATATCCAACAGGTTTGTGTGTTATGCGTTCTTAAGCCTTTCATACTCAAATTTTATCAAGAAAGCATTTTCCATTAGAAAATTTCAATTTGCAGGCCAAGAACGACTAGTTTTTGAAGATTTATTACTGGAAAAATTGGCTCGATAACCGACCCAGTCAATTCCAGTGTTAAATTTTCAAAAAATATTTTTCTATTGGTCTGCATGTGGACATTGCTCAACAACCCAGCGGAAGAAAAGCTTGGATGTTAAATGGTTAATTCATTACTTCAGACTTGTTTCAAGGGAGATAACTCATGATGTTATATGCATTCGGTTACGGACAGCGAATACAGTACAGCTCCGAAATATATTTATAAAATGAAAACAGAAACATTTTTATTTCTACAGTTTCGATCACGATGTAAGAAATGTTCTGTTGAATATTTTGAATGTAATTGGATTGGAAAACATTGCTGCCTTAGGTAGCAATGTCCTTCCAATCCAATTATGATAAAAATAGTCAACAGCACATTTTGTTTTATTTTGGAAATATTTCTGCGCTATACTGTATTTTATCTTTTAATTGTTTATTGACATGAACAGGCGCTTAGCTAATGGTCAAGATTTGTTAATATAATTATAATTTTTGTTTAGTGAATGGACATTTAAAGAGCAAAATAAGACTATTTTTTAACACTTATCACTTAAATTACCGACTCATTTATTAACCCTTTAACACTCATACCAGCCAAAAATAGCTTCTGCAATGGTCTTCAGAAATGTCCATTTACAGACCTACAGAAGACTATTTTTGAAATTTTTACCACTGGAATAACTGGCTCGATAATCGAGCCAGCCATTCCATTGATAAATTTTCAAAAATAGTCTTCTCTTGGTCTGCAAATGAACGTTTTCCTATGAGAAAATTTAAATTTTCTTGAAGGGTTAAGACAGTCATTTTAGTGATAAAAATTTTCTCTTGGTTTGTAAACGAATATTCGTCAAAACCAATGCAGCGGTCAGTTTTTGGCCATCTTGACCATTAAAGATTTAGCGGCTTTGCGCTACAATGATTTTCAGTGAAATTAATTTCAAAATGTTAGAATGTTTCTCTCAATATTTCTAACCATTTAATGGTCAGGCTGGCAATAATCACCCTCTGCAGTGGTCTTAAAATATGTCTGTCCATTTACAGGCCATAAGAAGACTCTTTTTGAAAATTTATCACTGGAATGATTGGCTCGATAACCGAGCCTGTCATTCCATGTTAAATTTTCAAAAATTGTGTTTTGGCCTATAAATGGGCATCCCCTATTCAAGTCTAAATTTTCTTGACTAATTTTGACCATTTAAGGATTAAATCAAACAATAGAGCAATCCAGTTTCTCAGTCAATCGTATGACATCATAGTCAACTGTGTCACATGAAGGGTGATTTCATAATTAATTAAATCATGAATGACTCGATTTAGTCCATCTGAAACTCTTAATAGTCCGTCCAGTTGTACGAATTCTGTCTTTACTATTTAAAGGGAAATTCCAGTGAAAATCGGGAACTAAAAAATATACTATAATCGGAAATAGTTGCTGCAAAAAAATATAAAATACATTGTTCCATTGCCGAGAAATAATAAAATGAATATGCCCAAAACGGTAAAAAAAACGTGACTCCTCAGGCGCATCCATTTCTCTTGTAATGAGAGCGAGAAACCCGCGAGATTATGACGTCAACGACACACCAGCAAAATATTGCCAGCGCTTTAGATTTACTTGTTTACTTCGCGTTATGAAGGCCGAATATTAATTAACCATTTAATGACCAAATTCTGTCAGGAAAATCAGAATATTTCCTTATTGTATGTCCATTTGCAGGCCAAGCGAAAACTATTTTTGAAAATTGACCACTGGAATGGCTGGTTTGGTTACTGAGACAGTTGTTTTAATTGTAAATTCTCAAAAATAGTCTTCTCTTGACCTGCCTCCTCAACTTAACGATTGCAGACGCCAGTGCTGGCATGAGATGGTTAAATTGCAACATATCCGCATGTCAAGCTTGGGCTTGCAGTAATAGAAATGATCATGGAAATGGTAAGGCAATTCACATTGTCAGTTACCGGATCCACAGAAGCATCCGCATAAAAAGGGGCTAACTGAAAGATGGCTTCATAACATCGACACTTGATGGATATCTTCCACATTTAAATTTGGAAGACACAAGTTTTAGAACATATAGTCTGTATAATTTTAAAATAAATGTGTCCTGCATTTCAAAACGAAAGGCACAGTACTTAATTTTAATATAACAAAATCAAGCTCGACAATTTACGTCAGTATTTGCTTGCATCAATTGTAAAATGGGATTTGCAAACCAAAATGAAACGATGTCGCTGATTGTCCGGTCGGTCAATTATAAGCAATTGCTTAGCGGCTTACTTCATAGACGATAGTAGGTGACAGCTAGTAAATAATGACAAGTGTACGCTAGACATAATTAGTAATTTAGTGCTTTCACACTATGGAATTCCAGCGTTATTAATCATTTACAATGTTTACCCCTCCCAATATTAAAATAACTATGCAGAATGCTTAATATTCTGAATTAAATTTACCTGGAATTATGTTGCATTGCTTCCAAACTAATTAGTTTCACGCAATATGAAGGGTAAATTTTAAGCTTCTCTTCCGCTTTTCTGTCCTTGAAAGAGTTAACCAATTGATCCCAAATTTTAAAATGTTTACCCATATTTACTGCCTGTTGAATATTTTGAAACTGGAAGTTGACTGGAAGCAGAAGTTGCAATAGGCAGCAACAGCTTTTAGAGAAATGACTTTCAACATTTATTCAACTAACATATTTTTTAACGCTTTCAAGAATTTGTTGTAGCTGGTTGATTGCAAAGTTTTAACATGCTCCTGGCATAACCCTTCAATGTTTTTTAAAAATAGAATATGCCCATTTGCCGACCAAGAAGACACTTTTTGACAATTTAGCACTGCAATGACTGGCGCGATCATCGGGACACTAATTGCACTTTAATTTCCTCCAAACACTGTGGCAACGTGTCAGTTGTTTAGCCAATACGCTAATTATCCACAAGATGCTAGATTTACCTCCCCAGGTTACGGCTATCCTCGATCGGACAAAGAGAGTTGGTGTGTCGGTGACGTCAGCCGCTTGTCCAAAATGGCGCCTCTCTCCTGGTTACTTTCGCAATTTAAATTGAGGATATCTTTTTTATTTGTTAGCATAAAATTGTGCTCTTGGTCTCAAATTAATACGGAGATTAGTACTTTACCGCCAGATTCACAAAAGCCCCCCTTTAATAAACATTCTGTTGAATATTTTGAAACTAATTTCATTTCACTAATTTGACTGGCCGCCATAGTCAGCAAAAGCACCCAGTCAAGTTAGTTTCAAAATATTCAACAGCTTGCTTGTATAGTTTTCTGGAAATTGAGAATCAGGGAGTGCAGGGATCGATGGATCCCAACACAGGCCTGTGTAGATGGAGCTCCATAGATGGAGCTTGGCTAGAAATGGACGCGGCCATGGGTAAGACTGGATTTATCTATTCTATAACTGATGATTCTAGAGGGTCACTACAGGTTGTCATGCCATTGATATGAGATGCCTGTTGATTTCTTTCAAGTTTATGTCAAAGGGTCAAACCTTAAAGCCACGGTGACCAAATTAAAATGATTATTTTGAAAAGTATGTGCCTGAAAAACACAATTTTGTCTACTTACAAAATCTTGACCCGGCTTTGTTGGGAGGTTGCCTATGGGGGTCACGAAGAAGTGTGATGAATTTGGGGTCACAGGTCAAGGCCATGGTGATATGATTAAAATGATTACTTTGACAATCATGTGCGCAAAAAACACATTTGCCATGCATTGTATGCTTAAGATATGTAGCAGAGCATTTCACGCTTCACCAACAGCTACCAAGATGTTATTGACTTTGTCATCGAAGATTTGACTTTGTTATCGAAGATTCTTTCTCACTCAGAGATTATGATTATGACCTGTCACACGTGTACCTGATGTCATAATCAGATACGTCATATATGTTAGCTAATGTCACAATGGATCGTTCCACTTTATCCATGCTTCATATGACATCATAATCTGTTTAGGCTTGCACGATTGTCTGATATTATCGAAAATCATGATTTTTTTATTCAGCCACAATTTTTTACGATGTGATTTTGAAAAAAATCGAAATATCACGAAAATCTTACTGGCATACCATATTCTGCCTATTTGTAATGTATTTGTAGCGTAGCCTTCTATTACCACAAGCTGTTCAATTTATTTCCCAACCAGCATCTTTGCAGAGGGATGGGCTTATATTAGGAATAGGTCAGGAAAAAATTTAAGTTCATTCTTTAAAATTGTTTTAAAAGATGGACTAATAATACGAAAATTGAACGCAATTTACCGGTACAATTTTCTTGCCGCTGTACTCTGTACCTCAAAACCATGATCGTATAAGTGAAATTATTACCTAGGACAGTATAAATATTGTATATTTCTTAATATGCATGGTTTATAAAATCTAAATTAATCCTAAATTTGACAATAAATGGTGTGGCGAAAATATATAAATCACGTGGTATTGCTTGCTCTCCTGTTTCTTGGAGGCGTGAGGTGGTGTGTTCACAAATGTGATAGCTAAATGAGACGATATACATGCTTTAGCCTGCAAGGTAAACTATCCAAGATGTTTCTGAAGGCTAACTATTATTAGTAAACGGGTACTCGGTAAATGCGGATCAGATCTAAACATTAGATATCTATGGATCTAAAATCACGTGATTTGTAAATTTTCACAAAGACGATATGAATGTCAGATTTTTAGGTTAATTTTGATCTAATAAACGATGGTTATAACAGAGTATGCAGTATTTGGGTTGTCCAATGTAATAATTTCACTCCCGCAATGATGGACACACGGTATACATTAAGCCAAGGTGTAAGGCATCAAAGATTTACACCTATTTTCATGTTAACGATCGTTCTTTAAGCATCTTGGCGACTGCGTTTAATGGTTTTGTTGTGAAATTTACCAATTAGAAGCCATATTTGGTTAAAAACTGATATGAAATCTCATAGTGAAGCCGACATGTCTACATAAGCCACACCATACAGTCCAACTCATTTTCTCACCACAATATATCGCGATACGTCCTAGAGCAATATCCTGCAGGCATAATTCTGTTGAATATTTTGAAACTAATTTGACTGGCGCAGTTGCTGCCATAGGCAAAATATTCAACAGCTTACCCGTATAGTTTTTCAGGAAATTGATAGTTAGGACATTCGGGGATCGATCAATCTCAACACGTCGAAGTGTGGGTGAAGCTTAGCTAGAGGTGGGCGGGGCATAGCTTAACACTGGAAAGGTCCATTATAATGATGTAGCGCCGTTATGAAAATCGGAAAGTCAGTCTAAGACTAATGTAGGTATCCAAGCTGTCACTCAATTATCTGACATCATTATTTAGTTACATCACTCTTTAGCCAATGTCACAATCAAAACTATGTAAGTTTGTCACGAAGTCGAAAAGTCTTGTCACTAAAGAATTGTTTACTTTTACTCATTTTACAATTTAATAAATATTCTATTGAATATTTTGAAACTAATCTGACTGTGAGATGTAACGCTGCCATAGATAGCAACAGACCCGAGTCAAATTAGTTTCAAAATATTCAACAACTTATCTGTATAGCTACCTTGAAATTTTGATTCTGTCAATTCTGGTTTAAAAGTTTCAAATCAGTTCCAACACATGTAAAAAGTTAGGTGGAGCTTAGCTAGAAAATGGCGGAGCATAGCTAGAAATTGGCGGAGCATAACTAGAAATGGATCCCTGTGTTTCTAGCCGGTCTTTTTAGAAGTTATGACTACAAATACTTTAAGAGGTAATATACTGTAATAAGTAAAACGTTACTAAGAGGCCAACTATCATTTGTGGCCAAAAGATGGTTGCTCTTTATGAGCGTGTTAAAGGATCACTGTCTTTTCACTCTAAATTTCATACTTGTAGTATGAAACCACCTGTCTGTAGTGAGGAAATGTTTATTCTGAATATTGTCACTTTTAATGGCTGAATTTGGTCGAGAATATCAAAAGTGTTTGCTTATTGAATGTTCATTTGTAGACAAAGGGACTATTTTTGAAAATTTACCACAGGAAGGACTGGCTCGATTATCGAGCCAGTCATTCCAGTGGTAAATTCCGAAAAATAGTCTTTTCTTGGGCAGCAAAAGGACATTCATCAAGACCACCGCAGAGGAAGGTTTTGGTCGGCCATTAAAGGGTTGTGAAAGATTTTACCGGGATACTCAAATCTTTCCACAGATACTGAGATGGAAGCACCATCACCACCTCCGCACCTCTCTAACGGAGAATCCATAAAGCCTGATGATAAAGCCATCCTGTCACCGGTTGACAATGAGCTATCATTCCAGTGGTACAGCCCAGCATTAGAATTAAACAATAAGGATGGAGTGAGTAAGGCGAGGCTGTTGTTTGCCGTATATCGCAGATCGTCCACGACGTCCACGGCCACCCAAGCAGCATCAATATGGCTACATCTGCCTCAAGTGACAGATCTTCATCACAGGTAGGGTGAAGCGTGCTGAGAATTCATGTATCCACAGATATCTGCTTTGTATATATGTGGATACAAGTGTATGAATTGATTTTAACCCTTTAATCCTCAAATTTGTTTAGAAACTTCTCATAAAAATGTCCATTTGCAGGTTAGCGAGCCAGTCATTCCAGTGGTAAATTTTCAACTGCAAATAGACATTTCTAAAGACCAGTAAAGAAGATGTTTTTGGCCGACAAGAGTGTTAACGGGTTAATGGTAAAATTTGGGCAAAAATGTTAATATATTTCCTTATTATCCCAATGCGGAGACGGAGGGTTTAATGCAATCGCCTCTGTCCATCTGTCTGTCCGGCTATCTTCTCTGAAACCATTTCATTTACGTTAGCCCCCCCCCCCCCCCCAAGGTGAGGGTGGTGGTCAGGGTGAAGGAGTGGCAGAAAGTCAAAGTTGTGGGATTTCACCCAAATTTGGTATGGTAGTTGCCCATATGTGGATTGCAAGAGTGTTTACATTACACTAGTTCCCCCCCCCCCCACCCACACCCACCCCACCATGCTTCTTTATGTATCAACCTCCCTTGAACAAACTTTAATGGCCATTAGTCATCAATATCATATCTCCCAAATTTCGGCCCAATCCATTCAGTGGCTCTGGAGATGAAGTTGCTTTCATGAAAAACCATCCAAGATGGCCATCCAACTATTTGGCAAATCAAGCTCCCTTGAACAAACTTGGTTCAGCTCGTGCCCTAAATGAAATTAAGTTTTGGATCAATCGCTCAAATAGTTTGGGCGAAGATTTTTAAAGACATTTCTAAAGATTGACCAAAATCCATGATGGCTGCCAGCCAAATTGGCTGATCGGCTTTATTTGAACAAACTTAAATCTCCATGCCCTAAGGATGTTTCCTGTCAAATATAATTAAAATCGGCCCAGTAGTTCTCAAGAAGGTATTTTTAAATTGTCCATTGCTTTAGTATGGGAATTTTTTGCGGGAAAATTATCTAAGATGGCCGGCAACCCGTTTATCCGACAAATTTGAGATCAGAATACCCAAAAACCAATTTCAGCCTCAAAATCCATCAAATAAAAAAATCCAGTATGGCTGCCCAACACGCTACATTTTGATTGGGCCACGGCGGTCATGGTTTTTTATGGATCAACTTCCCATGAACAAATTTAATGGCCCTTAGCGCCTAATCATATCTCCCAAATTTTGGCTCGATCCCATCAGCGGGTCTGGAGAAGTAATTTTCGGGAAAACTAGGTTGTCTAATATGGCTGCTAAACCATTTGGTCAATCAAGTCTTCTTGAACAAACTTGGCTTAACGCTTTCCCTAGATCATGTTTCATGAGTTTTGAATCGATTCCCCAAGTGGTTTTGGAGAAGATTTTTAGACGTTTCCTAAAATCGGCCGAAATCCAAGATGTCTGCCGGCCAAATTGGCCGATTGGCTTCATTTGAACAAACTTGGATCCCTATTCCCTAAAGATGCTTCCTGCCAAATATAATTGAAATCGGCCCAGTTGTTCTTGAGAAGTCGTTTAAAGGAAAAGTTGACCGATGTCGGACAATGGCCGGACAGTCGCCACGGCATACGCTTACTTGGCCTTTCAGGCCAGGTAAGCTAATGAATGATTTCTGTTGACAGGTTGTGTAGTTTATCACAGAGATCTGAGATATCCTTGATTGAGAAGGCAAAGAAAGAGGTAGCAGCACCGTCGCCCACTGCAGCTGTGAAAGGCAAGAAAGCACAGCGCATCAAAGCTTTATCACCTAAAGTCCACAGAGACCAGGAACTTGAGGTAAGAGTACACATGACGTGTAGAGAAATGCATTCTTAAAATGATTTCAGGTTCAAGATTCGATTGGACAATAAAAGAAATAATTGTCCGTAATAAATGTCATTTTGCAGGCCAGGAGAAGACTATTTTTGAAAATTTTGCACTTTAATGACTGGCTCAATAAATTTTTCAGTCATTCCAGTGGTAAATTTTCAAAAGCAGTTTTCTCTTACCCTATAAATGGATGGGCTCCTCGACAACTGCTGAGGGAAGTTTTGTCCCACTTGTCAGACCATTAATAGGTGAAGCGATAGCTTGTAGCGTGAGATCTTGTAATAAGACTAATACTTGAATATTTTCAAACTAATTTGATAAGCAGCTGCTGGTGACTAAGACAGCATCATCTCCATGTTATTTAACCTTCAAAATATTCAGTATAGTACCTGTATGTTTGGTTTCAAGCTAGCACTGAAAAACTATTTTGAACGTATTTATCGATGTGGTCGTGGATTTTTCCGATTGTAAGTTAAATAATTACAGCTTTCATAGAATGCAGAAATGTCAACATTTAGCGTTAACGTTTGAATGGTCAACTATTCTAAAAAAAATCTAAATATTTATTGAATGTCCATTTGCAGACAGATAGAAGATGGTTTATGAAAATTTACCACTGGACTGACTGGCTCAGTTATTGAGCCAGGCATTCCAGTCATAAATTTTCAAAAGGTTTTGGCCAGTATTAGCAGTAAAGGGGTGAAAAGTTTAGTATCTTTCTTTGATGGAATGATAAAATATGAACACGGTCATAGAGCTTTTCAGATTTTTATGCTCCATGAAAAATTGTCGGGGACCATATAGTCGACACGTTGTCCATCCATTTGTTCATCCTCTACAAGCTTTCCAGGCCATAGTTTCAAGACTTTTATATGTACGATCATGAAACTTGGTAGGTAGATTCGTGTTATGGAGCAGGTGTGTAGTGTGTGAAAAGTATGTCAGCGTGACCTACTCTTGGCGGTTCATTGAACATTAAAGAAAGTTTTTGTCAAGTGAGTTTGGTATATAGGAACTAAACCTGATATGTGGATGCATCTTATGGAGGTGTAGTGTATGAAAAGTAGGTCAGTGTGACCTATCTTTGACCTACTTTTCATGGTACATCAAACATTACAGAAAATGTTAAGTCTGGTGTACGGAAGCATTATTCACTGAAGGTGTGTCGCGTATGAGCTTGTGACCTCCTTTTCACAGTTCACTGAACATGCTTTTGACCTACTTTTCATAGTTCACTGAACATTAGAGAATCTGTGTCCCGTTCGTAGTTTCAAGCGCCCCTACGGAACATGCCAAATTTGTAGAATCTCATAGTGTATAGTCACATCCTTTCCTGTGTAAAATGTGAGCCAAATTGAATCTAGTTTTTAAGATACTGCTCGGAATAAGCTTTTGTGACTGACTGACTAAGGGGCATGGTGGTTTGTCAAGCTGCTATCCGCACCTCAAAACACCATGATTTGTTTTTGGTTAGGGGGAGGGCCGAACGGGTGCTGGGAGCTGAAAAATTGTGATTTCTTGTTAAACACTGGTCCTAAGAATGGAGCTCCATCCATCCATATTTATTATTCTATACATTTACAAACTTTTCTGTTAAATTTCAGATGTTACTGCGGCAATGCGTGGATGATTGTCAAGTGGTACTTGGACGTACGCCGGAGGAGAGACCAGCCACAGAATCATCAGAGGTATGCTATATATATATATATATATATATACACCTGTGCAAAAGTTAAGCACCACCCTATTTTTACGCACATGCGAGGGTATATTCATGTGCTATGAAGAAAGCAATAGCATAAACATTTATGTACCCATCCATCTTAGTGCAAGAGGTAATAATGCAACTAGAGGAATGCTGATTATGATGGTGGGGAAACACTGTATGTTTTTGTTTGAACTTGAAAACGAGGCCTGAATATGGTTACGTTGACACAACTGACAACTATTGCCCTACAGTTGACACACGTGGCTAGATTGTCATTAATGGTGTCTGAAAACGAAGTTTAACATCTGTGCACGAGTTTGAGACTCATTATTAATACCGGGTATATCCACCTTGTGCCTGGATGACGGCCTGGACACGACGTCTCATGCTGGTCACCAACCGACTGATACGCCATTGTGGTATTCGTTGCCATTCAAGATGGAGTGCGTCTGTTAATTCCTGTAGGTTCTGCACAGGAGGATCCCTCCTTCTCACCATGTTTCCCAGAATGTCCCAGATATGCTCAATAGGGTTCATGTCAGGGCTCCTTGCTGGCCATGGTAGGGTTTCGATGGCATTCTGGCGGAGGTATTCATGCACAGCTCTAGCACGATGTGGTCGGGCGTTGTCATCCATGAATATAGGGTGGGTTCCAGGTGCATGATTTACAAAATGAGGGACCACAACTCTATCCAGTATGGAATCTTGATATCTTTGTTCATTTAGTGTTCCAGGTACAGTCAACAGATCCAGCTTACAATCAAATGAGATGCACCCCCATATCATAACGGAACCTCCACCAAATGGAACTTCTTCCATGATGTTACGTTGGTCGTACGCCGTGCGTCTGGACCTCCATACACGAGTTCGACCATCTGTGGCATGAAGCAGGAACCGACTTTCATCGGACCAGTGTACCCGTCTCCAGGATCTCATGTTCCAGTGTCTTCTTTCGTTGCACCACCTCAGACGCTCCTCTTTGTGGTGTGCAGTGAGGAGAGGACGTCTGACAGGTCTCCTAGCTTTCATGCCAGCAGCATACAGTCTCCTTTTGACAGTAGACATTGACACTCTATTGCGCGTTTCCCATTGCTGGCTGAGCACTCTGCTGTTGGTGAATGGAGATCTCCTAACAAGGCGTACTAGGGCTCGATCATCACAGGCAGTAGTCTTCTTCGGTCTTCCAGATCTAGGCCTGTCCTTCACCTCGTTAGTTTGCCCATGTTTTGCAATCAAACGACTGATTACAGTATGGTTAATGTTCAGCTGTCTGCCAATCTCTCTGCATGACATACCAGTGGTATGCATGCCTATGATTTGCCATTTCACACGATCACTTAACCTTCGTCTTGCCATAGCGGTTCACAATCAAGAGCTAATTCTCTCTGTACAAATAAACCACGGTCATGAACACAAAATTCCTAATCTTGTCACCTAAATCTGTATGTAATGTTCTACACCTCAAATTGGACTTTTACATAACTGAACACGTGTGCTGTTTCCCGCCATGCACGGACATCAAGCGGCGTGAAGTCATGCATGCATGTGCATTTCGTACTTGGAATTATGTCAGCTAACGCGGGGACAAAAAGTATTGCAGCCTAGTTGTACCATCATGTTTCTACGTTCTATTGTTTTTGCTGGTGCTTAACTTTTGCACAGGTGTATATATATATATATATATATATATATATATATATATATATATATATATATATATATGTGTGTGATTCTTCTTACAAAACCTGTGCATGCTGGTCTACAATACTAGCAAGTTATTTAACATTTCAAAGTATAATATGGATTTTTATTGTACACATTGTGTTTAAAAATCAGTATTGGACGAGATGTATTTGGCTTAGCCTCCAACAACTTTCAATCAAATTGTTTTCAAAATATTTAGAGTCTAGAGATATAGCCCTTTGAATATGTCATCTGCAAAAGCTTGGCAGTCAGGCGGTTAAAGAGCTCATTTGGCACTAAATACAATCTATGCTGCATATTTCTGAATGTATATTGGCATTGATTGCTTACTAAGTGAATATGTTCTCTCATTTCAGGGTCTCCAGTTTCCGTTTGAAGTGACGCGTAGTAATATACGTAACCTTGAGATGTTATTCGACCCAGACCTCGGTCACACGCTGAAAGGGACGGATATGCTCAACTGGCTTCTTACTGCATTCTAATAGAATCAATTTGTATTGGGAATAATTTCCAGGTTTCTTATTTAGCTCCATTGAGGTTAAGGGAGGATTTCAAAATATCTTTCTCATATCAACACGTTTCTATGGAAACTTAGCAGATTTAACCAATCAGATTACAGAAATTTGTTAAATTTGCATATTTTTGCGTATTTACTCATTTGAACCCTGAATTCCCAGATTCTCAATTTCAAAATAACTATACAGGAACACTGTTGAATATTTTGAATTTGACAGGAAGCGTCCAGTCAAATTAATTTCAAAATATTCAACAAAGGTTAAAAGGATTAAATCTGCAGTAGTCAGCCATGTCCGGGTGTTTTTCTGTCTTACAATTTTGTGATAAAACTGTTAATTCTGTGATATATTTACATTTCCATGTTAAATTTTACCATTCCTGTTACGGAGTTTGAACATAAAACACAAACAACAATATTTATTTTCATATTTTGTTATAATTTATTGATTTTACGATAATAAATATTATACAATTTTCACTGAAATAAACTGTGGTTTATAAACCCATATGTAAGTAAAATATTTTTTGTATATTTATTCCATAATTAATTTCAAGTTTATATAATGGATCACAGAGAGTAATTAGCTTTTGATGGATGAAGGCTAAAAAAGTTAGTCATCCTGACGAAATGTATTATGGACTGTATATACAACTGGCATTGACTGACAGGGAATCGAACCCACAACACGAAAACACCAAGCATTTGCTTACACCATACCAACGCCGCGAGACAAAGTGTCTGTCTTGCAGCGTTGGTGTGGTGAAGACGTTTGTGGGCTATGCTGCTTGGCGTTTTCTTCGGCTGTGGGTTCGATTTCCTGTCAATGGACTGTATTGCATGTGATATTCTGTTTTGTAAAATTGCCAATCACAATTTTCTCGAGATTATTTCTTTAAGTGTCTCACCAATGAAATAGCATCCCACTCACAAGGCAAAGACATTCAGGAAAGCCATTGAACATTGCAAAAGTAATTTGACTTGGAAGATGTTGTAGCAACTGCAATTAGGTAAATTAATTTTAATATATTCAACAGAAAATGTATTATGTCATAAAGAATTGCTATATAAGTTCTGGAGCACATTTATAAAACAATTATTTAGCCAAGCCGGCCTTTGCAACACTATTGATGAGTGTCCATTTTCAAGCCAATAGATCATTTTTGGAAATTTACCACCAGAATTACTGCCTCGGTAATCAAGCCAGCCATCCCAGTGGTAAATTTTCAAAAGTATTCTCTTTGTCTGCAAATGGGCATTTCTTAATACCCAGGCAGATGCTATTTTTGACCGGCATCACAATTACAGTGCTAAGACAATATTTAATCAAAATTTCCCAACACATGGATATAGTTCAGAAACCAATTTTCACAATAGGTGTTTGTTAAAACATGAAAGCATCCCCCACCCAGGCTTACAAACTGGGTGTATATCAGGATTCTGAGCTGAACAGATGTGCTTAACTCTTTAATGGTCAAGCCGGCCAAAACCAGCCTCTGTTATGGTCTTGTGGAATGTCCATTTACAGCCCAAGAGAATAGAACTTTTGAAAATTTATCACTGGAATGACTGGCTCGATAACTGAGCCAGTCATTCCAGTGATAAATTTTCAAAAATTCTATTCTCTTAGCCTGTAAATGGACCTTCAATAGACATATTTAAATTTTCTTGAACAAATTTGACCATTAAACAGTTGAATATCTTTGTAGTGATTAGAGGTTATTTCAATACAACTATCTATTCAGTTGCTATTAACCCTTTAACACGTGTAATGACAGTCTCAATTTTAACAAAAATACACAGGACATGTTTTGAATATTTTGAAACTAATTTAACTGGAACCTTTTGTTTCCTTTCCAGTTAAATTAGTTTCAAAATACATAACAGAATATTCCTTAGATAATAAAGAATGTGTCATTTCAAGTGTGATAGTTGAAGGGTTAATAAGTGACGCTCAATGTGGCCTTGACACTGCTGCTTAATACTGATTAATACATGTCTGCCGCATGCTCTATAAGGCTGCTTAGAATTTCTTTCTTGAAATAGCTAATAGAAATACTACATGCGCTGGCTGAATGGTTTAGTATTGGGTCTAATAGGATTAACTTTTGACCAGACTTAAGGTTCTCATCTATTCACAAAAGAAACATATCCTAGCTAAATTTAGGATTATTTGTTACTTTATGGACACTTTAACTAACTGGATCTGTAACCGCGATTTTAGATCGATATTTGCTGGCACCATTATTTCAGACTCTATTGTCTTCGTCGGTGCGCAATTGTTGGTATAAAACCATTGTCGTAATGCTATTGCTAGTCATTCTTACGTTGGCTTCCGAGCTGAATGCATAGTAGGTTCCTAAAATACTCCAATACCAGTTGTATGTTTGCTATGGTGCAAGTGACAACAAATATATTTATAACAAGTTTACTGAAAACTGTTGCTGCCTATAGCAGCAACAGCTTTCCGTCAAGCTGTTCTCAAAATAATCAGCTGATAATACAATATTATTGTCACTAGGTAATGATTTGATAACAAGTTGGCTGGACAGCTTGATCTTTGCGAACATATTTCACAACTGGAATACGTACCTGATATAGCCCTAACTAATTGTGTATGCACTTGCTAGCTAACAAAACAGAAAGCCCACTGATTATTCTGAGAAAGATTTGACAACACTTTGCTGCTTTAGTCAGAAATGACTGTCAATAAAGTTGCTCGAAATATCTTCAGTAAGTCTTGTAACATTGACTGCCCTGCTGATTATTTTGAGAACAATTTAATTGTTATCAAATCATTACCTAGTGACAATTGTATTATCAGCTGATTACTTTGACAACAACTAGCTATAGGCAACAACAGTTTTCAGTAAACTGAACTATGCTAGGAACATACTGTGCGCTCACTGTGGAAGCCAACATAAGAATGACTAGCATTAGCATTGCAAGAATGGTTTTATAGCAACAATTGCTCACTGGTGAAGACAAAGAGTCTGAAACAAGAGGCCCAAGGTGCCTGTATCGCTCACCTGGACCGTAGGCATTTGAACTAGAATGGTCATTAACAATAAATAGAACTCTAATGAGTTGAACAGACTTGTAACAAGAAAACAGAGGACATGTTTCTTTATGTATCAACTTCTCTTGAACAAATCTTAATGGCACTTAGTCATCAATATCATAGCTCCCAAATTTTGGCCCAATCCATTTATTGGCTCTGGAAACAAAGTCGCTTTCATGAAAACCAGGCCATCCAAGATGGCCACCCAACCATTCGGTCAATTAAGTTCTCTTGAACAAACTTGGTTCAGCTCATGCCCTAAATGATGACTTTTGAATCAATTGCTCAAACAGTTTCGGCAAACATCTTTAGACATTTCTAAAAATCAACCAAAATCCATGATGGCCACCGGCCAAATTAGCGATTGGCTTCGTTTGAACAAAATTAAATATCAATGCCATAAGGATGTTTCCTGCCAAGTATAATTGAAATCTGCCCAGCAGTTCTCGAGAAGACATTTTTAATTTCCCATTGCTTTAGTATGGGAACTTTTGGCGGGAAAATTATCCACGATGGCCGCAACCCGTTTATCCGACAGTTTCAAAAATTGCAAATTTGAGATCAGAATACCAAAAAACAGATATAAAACCATTTCGGCCTCAAAATCCATCAAATAAAACGATCCTATTTGGCCGCCAAACACGCTATATTTTGATTGGCCCACGGCGGCCATGTTTTTTTACGCAGTTCTCGAGAAGACATTTTAAATTTCCCATTGCTTTAGTATGGCAGCTTTTGGCAGGAAAATGATCCAAGATGGCCACCAAACCCTTTATCAGACAGTTTCGAAAATTGTAAATTTGAGATCAAAATACCCATGACGACTGCTGGCAAAATTGGCTGATCATCTTTGAACAAACTTGAATCTCTTCGCTAGGGATGCTTCCTGCCAAATATAATTGAAATCGGCCCTGTGGTTCTTGAGAATTCATTTAACGAACAAGAACTCCGCAATCGGCGCATAATACCCCGCCATGATGACATGGCAATTACTGAAAGCTTTCAGAAGAGGTTTCAAAGAATTTCACAAAACGGTCATGGAGTTATCAACCTATTTTCAAGATGGCAGCTGGTGCCGGTGGCTGGCAGCCATATTCAATTTCAGATCATCTATAAATTCGATGTTTCTTCCTCTTGTCCAGGAATCGTGAAGTTTCAAAGCGATCCACTAAACAAAATTAGTTATCATTCGAAAACCAATTTTCAAGATGGCCGTCAGTGGCTGGTGGCCATCTTGGACTTAGGATCATCGTCAATTTTGATACGTTTCTTCTCCATGCCTAGTCCACCGACCCTATAAAGTTTCAAAGCAATCTGATAAACGGTACTGGAGTTATTGTTCGGAAACCAATTTGCAAGATGGCCGCTGGTGTCTGGCAGCCATCTTGGATTTTGGATCATTATCAATTTCGATATGTTTCTTCCCCATACCTAATCTAACCACCCTATCAAGTTTCAATGTGATCCGATAAACGGTAACAGAGTTATCATCCGGAAACCAATTTTCAAGATGGCTGCCAGTGGCTGGTGCCCATCATGGATTTCGGATCATCGTCGTTTTCTTCCTCAGACCTAGTCCTCATACTATGAAATTTCAAACCAATCTGACAAATATGAGTCTAGTTATTGTCCGGAAACCACTCTGCCGCTCGCCCACACGCATGCCCGCCCGACGCCATTACATAATACCCCGCCTAATGATATACCCAGTCACAATATGGAATGTCCATTTTGTCGACTGAATGAAGAGCTATACTAATGGCTTCCACGCTGCCCCTGTGGGTAACCAATGACACTAATAGCTACGGCATGCAGACAGCTAATTCGGTGACATTAATGTGATACGATGCAAGCCCCATGGCTAACCAAGGGATGCTAATAGCTATGCCACAGAGGCTACATGGCTAACTCGCGATTGAACATTGATTTCCTTTTGTACCATCAATGTATGACTGATGTGAGAATAGTTTCTAAAAAATATGATGTCAGTGAATTCGGAGTTAAATAGATGTTTTCACACTCAAGCCGGACAAAAACAGTTTCTGCAGTGGTCTTCAAAAATGTCCATTTTCTGACCAAGAGAAGACTATTTTGTAAATTTTACCACTGGGATAACTGGCTCATTAATCGAGCCAGTCATTCCAGTGGTAAAATTGCAAAAATAATCCCATGGTCTGCAAATTGACATTGTCTATGAGAACATTCCATTTCTCTTCAATAAATTTGAGGTTTAAGCGCTAAAGAAATGTTGTAGACTCCTACATCTGAAAGAATTTTATCAAGTGAGTTTCACATTATAGCCTAGACTCGCACACCAGAAATGACATACTGATGTGTATGAAATATCCAGTTGAATTTTTGAAAACTAATTTGACTGGGATACTATAGCCGCAACAGGTTCCAGTTAAATTAGTTTCAAAATAATCAACAGCTTTCCTGTATTGTTATCTTCAAATTGAGATACAGGAATTTCAAGTGTTAACGGGCTAATCATTGCACGGCTAAGGTAAACGATTTACTGATCGAGTTAAATTAGTTTCAATATACTCAACAGAAAATATTCTTTGCTGTGTAAAGGATTTAAAAAAATCTGATCTGTATTATAAAATAAGAGGTATTCTGTAACAACTTAACAATCCACCGGGGGTAACAGCTATAGTATAATTGTGCAATACTTCCTCTCTGTAGAAATAAGTTAAACAAAATAAATAAATAAATAAATTTGATGTCTAGCGCCATGGGACATTTCACGCAGATAACTACAGTATGGTTCAGAAATAGGTTAACATGTTTCCAAGTTATTAGATTTGAACACGATGTAAAAAATTTTCTGTTGAATATTTTGAACGTAATTGGGTTGAAAGACATTGGTTTCCAATCCATTTATGTTCAAAGTATTCAACAGTACAGTTTATTTTGTTTTAGAAACATTTATTATTTCTGAGTTGTAATGTAGCATGAATCAGGTCTACACACGTATACACATAATAATTTAAGTATTACGTGACTGGTACATTTGGTCAAGAATAATAAAATATTTGCTTATTGAATGTCCATTTGCAGGCTAAGAGAAGATGATTTCTGAAAATTCACCACTGGAATGACTGGCTCGGTTATTGAACTGGCCAATCATTCCTGTGGTAACTTTTAAAAAATAGTATTCTCACGGCCTTCAAATGGACTTTCCTCAAGTCAGGGTTCATACACCATCAGAATGTAATTCCAGACATTCTTAGAATTTGCAAATCACATATTACCATTATTTATATAGTACAGCTCCTAAGTAAGTTACAATGTTTCCAAAACAAAAATATGTTTGTTAGTAAGAAATGTTCTGTTGAATATTTTGAATATAATTGGATTGGAAGGCATTGCTGCCTTAGGCAGCAAAATTATGTTCAAAATATTCAACAGTATGTTTTATTTTGTTTTGGAAACATCCTAAGTTATTACTGATCTATAGTATAGCACAAAAGGATTGGAATGTTCATATTATCAATTCCGATAGGCTTGCGCGATTGTTGCGTTGAGTGATCACGATCGACTAGTTAAGAATAATCGTGGTTACTCGATTAGTCAGCCTGGGCAAAAATTACCAAGATATAACAACAAAGGTATATCAAAGACGAAAGCTGTAATATGTTCAAACTATTTTTGTAAATGTATCACTGGAATGCCTGGCTCAATGCTCGAGCCAGTCATTCCTGTGATACATTTACAAAAATAGTATTCTCTTTGCCTGCAAATGGACATACATTCGATGACTAAAATGTAAAATTTTGAGACCAATTGCATTAAAGTAACTAAAATTTAGGTTTTGAAATATTTTCTGCAGCACAAAATAGTCACGATTATTCGATTATTTAAATTTTAATGATATAAATTCACAATTGAAAGAATAATCGTGAATTTCAATTTAATCACATAATCGTGCAAGCCTAAATCCCGCATGAATTTCATAAGTTACAAAATTTCATTGATTCCTTACATTTTATATATTGAGTGAGAATAATGAAGTAAAATTTTGCACACCTTTTCAAAATCTTCAAACCCTCATACAAACCGTGTAAACTTATTAACCCATCAATGACTAGGCTTAGCCAAACTGACTTCTATAACAATTGTGAAAATTGTTCATTTGTAAGCTATTTTTGAGAATTTACCACTAACTGACTAGATAAGTGAGGGAGTGATTACGGTGTAAATATACAAAATCATCTAGCATGTAAGTGGACATTCGGTAAGCACAAATTTTTGATTTCCCTCACCAACAGTGACTATTTGCTTGATAATTGTTGCCGTCATTCAAGTTTAAGTTTAAAAAAAATATTCTCCTCTTGGCCAGCCAATGGTAATTTTTGCAAGGCCACTGCAAATGCCCATTTTGGTTGGCTTGACCATTATAGAGTTACATATGGTTGTAACATAGATATACATAGGTTTTCCTTTTTGTTCAAATTACACATTTTGTTCTCAGAAAGTAAGATTGCGCCAACTCGGTCAGAGTTTCAAATGTTCCGCAGCACTGATGGTTGCTGATTTTGTCAAAAATTTTGATGGTGTAAGCAGATTTGGTGGTAACTTCTTCAGCGAGAAAACCATATATGACAACTTCATTCCAACACCAGAATCTTCTGTGGAATATTTTGTAATTAATTTTACTGGAAGCTGTTGCTGCCTTTGGCAGCAACAGCTTCCAGTAAAATTAATTTCAAAATATTAAACAGTTTCTATGGTTGTCTCGAAATTGAGAAACGGATTTCATCTGTGAAAGGGTTATTGTCCTTCAAGAAATCTCAGGTGGTTCCTGGATGTGACTGATGCACTTTGGTGTATACTGGTTTGGTCTGGCACAGCCTATCTGATGCATTCCTCAAGCTGCATTGGTTGGTAAGTGTTATTGCACATGCCAAATAGGTCTGCCCACACATCTACCTCCACTCCTGAAAAATAGGAATTTATACACGCATTTATCATTAAGCTAATTAGTCTCATCACAAGGTATATCAAGAGAGAATTTGTAATCTGTAAAAGCTGTGTCTGTCTGTGTGCGTGTGCGACTCTGTATGTATGATTACTGTATTCTGCGGCTGTAGTAGTAGAAACATCCTACAGCTGCAATCAGTTCTTCTTCACTTTTGCCCACTGTGTCTTGTCCTCAGCAGAAATCCTTAGTTTCCTCAGGTCCATTCTAGATTTGAGTGTACCTAATCCTGCTTTCTTGAGGTCACCTCATAGCACGCTTAGCAGATTTATGCAATGACATCCTCTCCTGACTATGTATTTGCTGGTTCTGAGTAGGGCGAATTCCAAGGCTCTGCGCTGGTGTGTTTTCTGGCATCCTTAGCATATGGCCAAACATGGACCATCTTTGCTGGGTGACTCCCCTCTATGTGACCAGCGTTGTTATTAGGGCTCTACTCAAGAGGTCTTGACAAAACTTAGGTGAATGGTTGGTTACTCATTGGGTCCCGATGAAACCTCATGATTTTGGGCTGACAAGGTCAATGTAATCTAAAGTGCAGGCAGAGAATGAAGGAAATTTCAATTTCCCTTTCTCCGAGATCTAACAATACTTATGCTTTGATAATACAAGCTAGCCAGCTAGCTGCTCTAGGAATCTAGATTTAGAATGCTTTACCGGCTCCTGGAACTGGGTAGCCAGTTCCAAACAAGCGGGTACCAGTCTGCCAGTGAGGCTCATATTGTTTGCATAGCTACCAAACAAGAGAATACCTATGGCTTGCCTCCGTGGGGCTGGGAGGCAGGATCCATAATATAATGGTAAGTATTGTTAGATCTCGGAGAAAGGGAAATTGAAATTTCCTTTATTCTCCTTCGATCAATACTTACCATTATATTACTCTTTGAAACACCAGATTTAGTCGGTAACCTGGTGGGAATTTAGTCGGTAACCTGGTGGGAAGGTGCAAGCCATACATAGATTTTTCTCCAGGGGAAAAAGAAGCTAAGACTTAAACTTGACATACGGAGACCTAAAAGGACCAACAAGTTTAGGGACTGAATCACATTCGCATCACCGCTCCCTCCCCCCCTCCCCCCTTTTTCTCCTAGGAAAATGGAGAGAACTCACGAACATGCATCTCGCCTGAAAACACAAATATGCGAAGAGGGTTAACTTCTCTTTGCATATATACACCTGTGCAAAAGTTAAGCACCAGCAAAAACAATAGAACGTAGAAACATGATGGTACAACTAGGCTGCCATACTTTTTGTCCCCGCGTTAGCTGACATAATTCCAAGTACGAAATGCACATGCATGCATGACTTCACGCCGCTTGATGTCCGTGCGTGGCGGGAAACAGCACACGTGTTCAGTTATGTAAAAGTCCAGTTTGAGGTGTAGAACATTACATACAGATTTAGGCGACAAGATTAGGAATTTTGTGTTCATGACCGTGGTTTATTTGTACAGAGAGAATTAGCTCTTGATTGTGAACCGGTATGGCAAGACGAAGGTTAAGTGATCGTGTGAAATGGCAAATCATAGGCATGCATACCACTGGTATGTCATGCAGAGAGATTGGCAGACAGCTGAACATTAACCATACTGTAATCAGTCGTTTGATTGCAAAACATGGGCAAACTAACGAGGTGACGGACAGGCCTAGATCTGGAAGACCGAAGAAGACTACTGCCCGTGATGATCGAGCCCTAGTACGCCTTGTTAGGAGATCTCCATTCACCAACAGCAGAGTGCTCAGCCAGCAATGGGAAACGCACAATAGAGTGTCAATGTCTACCGTCAAAAGGAGACTGTATGCTGCTGGCATGAAAGCTAGGAGACCTGTCAGACATCCTCTCCTCACTGCACACCACAAAGAGGAGCGTCTGAGGTGGTGCAACGAAAGAAGACACTGGAACATGAGATCCTGGAGACGGGTACACTGGTCCGATGAAAGTCTGTTCCTGCTTCATGCCACAGATGGTCGAACTCGTGTATGGAGGTCCAGACGCACGGCGTACGACCAACGTAACATCATGGAAGAAGTTCCATTTGGTGGAGGTTCCGTTATGATATGGGGGTGCATCTCATTTGATTGTAAGCTGGATCTGTTGACTGTACCTGGAACACTAAATGGACAAAGATATCAAGATTCCATACTGGATAGAGTTGTGGTCCCTCATTTTGTAAATCATGCACCTGGAACCCACCCTATATTCATGGATGACAACGCCCGACCACATCGTGCTAGAGCTGTGCATGAATACCTCCGCCAGAATGCCATCGAAACCCTACCATGGCCAGCAAGGAGCCCTGACATGAACCCTATTGAGCATATCTGGGACATTCTGGGAAACATGGTGAGAAGGAGGGATCCTCCTGTGCAGAACCTACAGGAACTAACAGACGCACTCCATCTTGAATGGCAACGAATACCACAATGGCGTATCAGTCGGTTGGTGACCAGCATGAGACGTCGTGTCCAGGCCGTCATCCAGGCACAAGGTGGATATACCCGGTATTAATAATGACAGTCTCAAACTCGTGCACAGATGTTAAACTTCGTTTTCAGACACCATTAATGACAATCTAGCCACGTGTGTCAACTGTAGGGCAATAGTTGTCAGTTGTGTCAACGTAACCATATTCAGGCCTCGTTTTCAAGTTCAAACAAAAACATACAGTGTTTCCCCACCATCATAATCAGCATTCCTCTAGTTGCATTATTACCTCTTGCACTAAGATGGATGGGTACATAAATGTTTATGCTATTGCTTTCTTCATAGCACATGAATATACCCTCGCATGTGCGTAAAAATAGGGTGGTGCTTAACTTTTGCACAGGTGTATATAAGCCTGGGAATGAGCATGAATATATAAGATGAATGATCATGATATATAAACATAACACAAAAAACTATCTAACTTGAATTGCCTCATGAATTATGGATTCCAGACGTGGAGCCACCAACCAACACTTTTGACCAGACGTGTTCCATACGGTTGCATCCTCTCGCCTGACCATGTCTGTTCTTACTACTTTTGCTTTTCAAAGTGCGAAAAGGAAGAGAGCAGTGTGGCCATAAACTATCGTCTCAAACCAGCTAAAGTGAGTGGATTGGCCGAGTCTGACATATCCCTCATATAGTAATCTGTGAAAGAGGACTCACAATGCCATTGTGCAACGGCCATGATGTCCTCTAACAGCTGGGGGCACGTTAGGTGCAGCAAAACTCCTACTAGGAGATTCTGACGCTTCTTCCACCATACAAGATGCAACATTATTGGCTCCAAAACTGGTACCAGCTTTGACAGGGGTTCTGTTCTCTGTTTCCACAGAGACATCAGATACAACTGGATAGGTCTTCGCATCAGAGCAGCGTACGGGATTACCTGCTCCATGGAGACCAGCATCTGAAGAAACCGCCTCGCCTGAATGTGGTTTCCCAATCGAAAACACTTGAGGATGGCTAACAGAGACACCACTCTGGGCTCTGACGGGTAAACCCTGCCCTCCTTGAGATCGAATCGCATCCCTAAATAAACAAAATGTTGAGTGGTTGTCAACTCGGATTTCTCCTTGTTGACTATCCAGCCTAGATCTGAAAGTAACTTCAGAGTCAGAGCAGTATCCACCTCTAACCTGGCTGATGTGTCTGCTTTGATCAGCCAATCGTCTATGTAGGTGTGTAACGCCACGTTCTCTCTTCTGAGAAACGCTGTCACCGCTAGGACCACTCTTGTGAAAACCCTTGGAGCTGTCAACAGACCGAACGGGAGGACTATAAACTCCCATACTTGATTCTGAAAGGCAAATCTCAGAAACCTGTGACAACTCCTGTTCATTGGAATGTGGAAATATGCATCATTCAGATCGATCGATACACACCACATTCCTTTCCTCAACCCTGCCATTACCGACCTCTGAGTTTCCATCTGGAACCGAGGCATATGGATAAACCAATTTAATGGCCTGAGATTGAGTACGCGTCTCCATCCCCCTGTGCTCTTGGGGACAAGGAACATGTTTGAATAGAAGCCTGGAGTGTTCCGGTTTGCTGGTTTTATTGCTCCCTTCAGAAGCAAACCTGACACTTCGTTTTGAATGGCTTCTAACTTGTCTGGTTCCCTTGGTACGGGTGTCCAGACAGGTGCTGAAGACAGATTCTGTGGTGGAAAGTCCCACCACTCCGGCATGTACCTCTGGGATAACCATCCCAGGACCAGACTGTCTGACGACACCTCGCCAAGCCTCGCTGAAACGCATGAGCCTTCCACCCACTATAGACGCCTCGACGCCTAATGGGGGTGTCTGGCTCGCGATCCGCTCCCCCCCTCTCTTGACGAGAGCGAGAACCATTTTGGTCTTGGCTTGGCCGGTCTAACTGGCACGCTGTTCCTGTCACACAGGTGCAGTCCAGGCAGATACGAAGGGAGCTCTCATACCCTCAGGTACGATCCGCTCCCTTCTTTCCGCCCTTTGAGGACTTACCCTTCCCCTTGCCCTTCCCGCCTCTCGGGCGATCAGGAGCAACATTGGGGAGGGTAGGAGCCTCCACAACCTTCTTGGCTTTCTTCGCCGGAGGCGGCTGAGAAAACCTAGAAGAAGCAGAAGCAGCACCAGGCTTAGCTTTCGCTTTGCCTTTGTGCTTTTTCTGCTTCTTAGAAGGTTGCACGGTCAGCGGCTTAGCTACAGCCCCTAGTGCGTGTGCCTGACGCACTAGCTCTAGCTGCAGGTTCACTGCCAACCGATTCTGTGCAATGCTAGCCGTGTCTTCTAAGATGGCCTGCGCCTGGCCACCAAAGATGCTAGGGCCTGTCAGGGGCGTCCCAAGAAGATGCTCCCTGACGGCCGTAGCTGGACGCATATGGTCAAGAACCATCTGCCTCCTAGACTTGGTTACACGCGCCTGCACCCTTGCCAATGCATCCATAGACAGCACCAGGCTGTCATTGATGCACGAAAGCGCCACAGGTGGCACAGGGTGGCCTGCCCCCACTTCAGCCCACACCGACTGAAGAAGGCGATAAGAGTGGTTGACAGCACTCATAGCTGCCCTCACACCCTCATCACAAAGGGTGTCCCTGAGATTTGTCCACCAGTGCCGGGGCGGGGCCACCCGCTCCAGCACTCTGGACACCCAGAACCCATCGGTCATCCTCTGTGACCGACGGGACAACACCATACCTGTCATATTCCCCCCATGGAATACGACACCTCGCCCGCACCTCCCTGGAGGCCGCAGGGAGCTGGCCCTTGGTCATGAGTTGCTTGCTATAAATAGCCTCTAGCAACTCAATAAACTGTGGATCCAGTCCAATGGACTGGATCCGGGCTGCGGGCAAGATCCCCATCCTGATCGATGCCACCGATGGATGGGGTGCATCCTCCTCGGCCGTGGTCGAAACCACAGACGGGTCTACCCTGGCTAGCCTAGCCAGAGCCTCAGACCAGTCTATTTCCCAGGAGGACACACCCGTGAACACATCACCCGTTGAAATGTTTACGGACCTACCAGCCACGGCCTCCCGGCTAGGAGCCGTGGCTGACACGCCAGGTCTGACCGCCGGACCAGGCGAGATAGGCGAGTACCACGCCTGGCCCGGCACACCCGTCACTGTGTCGGTTGGCGTCAAATCAACCATCACGGGACCGGTGCCCGGTACCAGATTGGCTTCAACCACGGGCGGAGCCGCTTCCCTGGCTTGCGCCAAGCCAGACAGATGGAGGACGGCTCTGTCCAGGACGGAATCGACCTCCATATTCTCCACCCATGGCATCACAGGCCGCAGAAACCTCTCCTCCTCGGCCTCCTCATCTTCAGACTCCGAAGAGTCGTCACTAGACTAGGAAACCGCGGAGCCGTCCTGGTGGACGGCTCCCATGCCTGACGGACCGGCCACCGGTACTGGACCACCCGGAGGTGGCCGCAGAGAGACAGAACCTGTCAGGCCGGAGCCCGACGGGACTGCCAGGGGGCCATACGAGACGGCTCCCTCGGTGACCAGTCCAGAACCCTGTCCAAGGACAGGGTCCGAACCAAGCATGGGGAGAGACTGCCCTACAACTTTCGGCAGCAGGGAACCAGCATGGGCAGAATGCTATGCAGGTAGCCCTGCATAGCTGGACCAAACCACGCCGGCGGTGCCATCTCCGCCACCTCCAGACATGGAGCGCCCCCCCCCCCAAGGGCCGAAACGGATGCTCCAGGATTTGATTTTGGTCCGCCTGACCCCGCGTCAGACCCAGCCAAGGAACTTCATCATCATATCAACGGACCACACTGCACATATATTACACCTATTATCCAGGTTACATAACGTACACCGAAAGCAGACATGGTCCTTAAACAGGACCCGGATGAACTTGTGGCACTCATCACATGATGGCGGGGCTGGCTTGGCCTATAAATAAGCACAAACCTACAATAGACAAGCGGAACGAGACAAAGATGGAAGGCAGACAATTAATTTTCAAATATATTGACCATAAATTAACTGTAACCCTCCCACACCCCACCCCGCCAAGACAATAACGTAGCGGGCAATAATACACCCATAAACTGATCCTCAAGGATGTATCACGGAACCAGGAATCATATCGCATAGCATTCGGGGTATATTTACCAATAAATATAAATTATACTCCTAATGAAAGCCAAAACGATATGTGAAGAAACAACAAAATGTAAACAAACTGCTGTAGCACACGGTAAAACCGCAGACCACACATCTTAATCAACAATTTTGAAACCACCAATCATTGCAAACAGATCGTGATAACACGCAAAACTTGAAAATTCAAAATTTTTCTAGTACCATTTTAGTACGCAGCACCCAGAATCAGATGCGCGAATTAATGAAAAAAAATTTTCTTCACATAAATATCTGAGACACCCAGGTGTGACGTCACCCGCTCGGATCTTACGGAGAACGACGTCAGCCGATATTCGTGTTCAAAATACCATAGCAAACACCTATTTTCATATCTGCCGATCGCCTGTTGGGGTTTAAAGAAGGCGATCATCCGGCATATTTCGTTGTTAACACATGTCCCAGATTCTTAGGGTTTAGAAATTGGAACATGCAACACAGACGAAATTTTAGAAACCTAAGTCTTTTAACTATGGAATTATAAGGAATAATACAACCTGGTTATCATCGGCGGCATCCATATTAATCCAAGAATTCCTTTGAGAACGCACAAGCTATCACAATTAATTACAGACAAAAAGACTTAGGCTAAAACTCTTAAGATCTTTCCAACTGCAAAAAGCATGTATCTCTTGTTGCTATGCAAACAAGAATGAGCTTCATGGTAGACGGGTACTCAGCAGTTGGGAGCCGAGTACCCGGTTCCAAGGAGTCGGTAAAGCTTTCTAAGTCTATAGTCCTAGAGCCAGCTGTCAGGGCCAGCTGTATATCAGAAGTAATAGAATGGTGAGTATTGATCGAAGGAGAAATATACAACCTGGTTATCATCGGTGGCATCCATGTTAATCCAAATATCCCTTAGAGAACGGACAAGCTATCACAATCTAATCACTGAAAAAAGACTTAAAGGGTTTAAACAATCTTAAGACTTCCCAACTGCAAAAAGCATGTATCTTGTTGCTATGCAAACAAGAATGAGCTTCATGGCAGACGGGTACTCGGCAGTTGGGAGCCGAGTACCCAGTTCCAGGAGTCGGTAAAGCTTACTAAGTCTATAGTCCTAGAGCCAGCTGTGAGGGCCAGCTGTATATCAGAAGTAATAGAAAGGTGAGTATTGATCGAAGGAGAAACTCAAATGTCATACAAAAAGGCCCTCAGGGAGCAGATAGCTAACATCGACGTCAGCTCCGATCCAAACGAAGCCCTAACCAAAATACTGATGTCTATGGAATCATCAGCTACTAGCACCATAACAACAGAACTAGGTATACTGACGACCCTCTCGTAGTAAAACCGTCAGCAAAACAGAAAGCGTTATGACTGCGCATCTATCAAAGTGGCCAAAGTGAAGATTGCACCAAACTACGCCAGGAACGCAATAACATTCTGTGCGGTGCCACATTAGCTAACGCTCAAAAGATCTTGCTATTCAACAAGCAGACTCCGTAGCAGACGAAATCACTGCCATGGATGTGTGCCACAAAATATTTCGGGCAGCCCGAGCCCTGAGAGTTACTAACTACACACCACCACTCACTGTACACAACTCTGAAGGACACTTTATCGGGACTGAACAGGGGAAATCTGAGGTGATCCGAGAATGGTTCAAGGAACAGTTCACTGACAATGATGATGAGCCCTTGCACCCATTCTCAGGAGACCCCAGGCCATTACTAACACCAATTAAAACACCAGAGGTTGAGAAGGCACTTAAAGCCCTGACAAATGGACGTGCATTTGAACCTGATGGCATGAGCAATGAACTATTCAAACATGCAAGTGACATTATCTCAAAACCGATCACGCACATAATCAATTCAGCTTTTATCCACCACCTTCCCATCGACGCTGTAGGCCAAGGCACCATTATTGTGCTACCCAAGCCCAAGAAGCCACCTGGACGCCCCCCCCCCCCCAGCCAATCTGCAGCCCATTGTGCTCCTCAACAACATATGGAAAATCCTATCCAATGTTACTCTATGCCGCACCCGAGACAAGATCGATGACTTCACCGGGTCATGTCAGTGGCTTCAAATGTGGATGCAGCTGTGCAGACATTGTATGGGCTCAATGCATGCTTGTGTCAGTAGTCATGTCCAAATATTGGGATTTTCACAAAATTGGCATTGACATGTGACGAGCCACTGACACAATTAAGCGCTCAAAGATCCTAGATGTACTACGCCAGACAAGGTGCAATGAAGATGAGCTATGACTAGTGAGACTCAGGGATGGGGTCAATTCCATTTTATCAATTCCAATTCCACCTTAATTCATTTTATCAATTCCAATTTCAATTCTGTTTCCACATCAATTCATTTTATCAATTCAAATTCCACCCAGAGAAGTTTGATTCCAATTCCAATTCCATTTGATCAATTCCAAGCCCAATTCCATACCAATATTTACTTGAGATCAACAGTGTTATATTTTAACCCTTTAATTCCCAAGATTGGCCAAGAAAAACTAGATTTATCATTAGCAAATGTCCATTTGCAGGATAAGAGCAGACTATTAAAAAAAAAAATTAACAATGCAATGACTGGCTCAGTTATGGACTCAGACATTCCACTGGTAAATTTTCAAAAATAGTCTCTTAGCATACATATATATGATCGTTCCTCAAGACCAGTGAAGAAGGCATTTTTGGCTCGCTTCTCCGTTAATATTTAAAACAATTAGAATACAAATTGTTGTTGCCAATAGGTAGTTACATCTTTCAGTCAAATTATTGTCCAAAAAATCATTCAGCAGATCTTATTTCTAGTTCATTTGACTTAATTATAGCTTAATGTCGAGGTTTTTTTCTGATATATGACTAAAGGTTAATGCCATGTCTAATTATTATAGATACATGTAAACCTTGCTATATAAATGTTGCATTAAAAAGTATTAGAATACAATGTATATAGTATAGTACTGAGTGAGAGTACTGAGCACATTTATAGAGTTTGAATAACACCTCTAGTACAGGTGTCTGTGTTTTAAAAGCTAAGACATTTCACGGAGGGGGTTGATCAATGATTCCTTTGTTATGTACATGTAGGAGGGTATAATTACAGGGCAATTATCTTTTAATGTACTGCTTTCTTGACCAATTTCATTCCATGCAGATGATAGTTATTACTTTACTGAACACTATTGCTGACATCTTGATGAATAATTTTAACACAATTTGGTTATCTTGGTTCTAGCTTATATATTTGAAATCATTTTAACTAATTTGTATGATTTTAAAGATGGCATGATTTCATGTTTCCAGGGAGTGCAGAATGAAATAAGTTCAAGATCAGTGGCTTTGATTGAATAAAGGCGGTACAAAGCTCACATAGGATAAAAAGCTTAATTGGTCACTGGTCAGGGAAGCATTGGGAACTAGCATATAAACGCCTTAAATATTACAACACACTGGTCAGGGAGAATTGAGTTAATTCAATAATGTATTAAAGTTCATAGACTTTAGCAGATCTTCCTTTTGTCAATTCAGAGTGAGATTATTTTTGAAAATTTACCACTGGAATTACTGGCTCAGTTATCCAGCTAGCACACTCCAGTGGTAAATTTTCAAAAATAGTCTTCCATTGGCCTGCCAATGCACATTTCTCAAACTCATTGCAGAAGGTGTTTTGGAAGACTTAAGTGTTAAAGGGTTAAGGACTAACTTGCTCATCACTGAATTATCAGTATCCCAAATTCTAAGTCTTAAAACCAAACATATAACTAAGTTTTTAAATTTAAAAAAAATAGAAACTGTTGCAGCCAAATTGTAAAATATTCAATAAAGCATCTAATAACAGCTGGCATAATAAATATCATCAACCTGCATATAGAATGAAATGTGGTAAATGGTATCATACAGATCATTTAGGATGAAATGCATTAAGGGCATAGATAAAGATCAGTGTATAATACAGATATTACATGTACATTTTATAGCCAACAATGTTCAGTAAATCTATGACAAATATAACTGGAATTTATCAATTCCGGTCAATTCAAATTATCAATTCCAATCTCTTAAAACTCATCAATTCCAATTCCGGAGTCCTCAGATTTATCAATTCCAATTCCGGAATTGAATTGGAATTGACTGATCAATTCCAATTCCAATCGGAATTGACCCCAACCCTGGTGAGAATACTGATTGCAGACACCAAGCTAAGAGTATGAGTCAAGTCAGTGAAGTCTGTAGAGTTTGAGACATCAATCGGCTCCTCACAGGGAGATGGTCTCTCCCCGGTGCTTTTCACCCGCTACATGGCTGCTGCATTGAAATCCCCCCCCACCCCGGTGTCAATACTGGGCATGCCACTACAGATGGAAGATGACGATGATGTGGACTTCATAGACAATGAAAAGAAACCTCTTGATGAACTTCTCCCAATAGCTGCAAGCAAACTAAATATTGAGAATCTCTATGAATGACTCCAAATGCAGGAAATGTCAATTTCCCTTTCTCCGAGATCTAACAATACTCACCATTCTGTTACTTCTGATATACAGCTGGCCTTGACAGCGGCTCTAGGATTATAGACTTAGAAAGCTTTACCGACTCCTGGGAACCGGGTACTCGGCTCCCAACTGCCGAGTACCCGTTTACCATAGAGCTCATATTGTTTGCATAGCCACCAAACAAGAGAAAACTATGGCTTGCCTCCGTGGGGCTGGGAGGCTGGGTCCGTAACAGAATGGTGAGTATTGTTAGATCTCGGAGAAAGGGAAATTGACATTTCCTGCATTCTCCTTCGATCAATACTCACCATTCTGTTACTTCTGATATACACCAGATTTGATCAGTAACCTGGTGGGAAGGGGCAAGCCATACATGCTAATTTTGCCCCTTGGAGAAAGATTTTAGACTTCAAACTTGACTAACGGAGACCTAAAAGGACCGTCAAGTTCACGGAACCGAATCACATTCGCGTCACAGCCCCCCCCCCCCTTTTTCCTCCTAAGAAAAGGGAGAGAACTAACGAACATGTATCTCGCCTGAAAACACCAATATGTCAAGAGGGTTAACTACTCCCTGCATATCGCTTGTATTAGCCTGGGAATGAGCATGAATATATAAGATGAATGAACATGATACATATACATAATACAAAAAACTCTCACTTGTTGAATTACCTTATGATAACAGGACTTCAGACGTACCGCCTCCAACCAATCACCGGTTCGGCCATCAGTGACACAATCTGGTTGACATCCTCTCGCCTGACCATGCCTGCTTTAGGTTCTTTTCTTACCGAAGTGAGAAAAGGGTGAAAAGCAGTGTGGTCACTAACTATCGTTTCAAAACAGCTAAAGCGAGTGGATTGGCTGAGTCTGACACATCCCTCATATAGTAATCCGTGAATGAGGACTCACAGTGCCATTGTGCAACGGCCATGATGTCCTATAACGGAACACCATTGTAAAGGGCGGTCGAGGCGGCTATTCCTCTGACATTGTCTGCCCTTACGCCTTGCACCTGGTGCCCAGTCGCCATCTCCTGAGTAGTCTGAATGCATTCGACCACCCAACGAGAGATAGTATCCATGGATGCGGCGCCATAAGACTTTTTATGGCAGATCCACAGATGTCTATCGTTCGACCGTAACGAGTCAGTCCGTTTCTTGTACTTAGTCAAAGCACGGACCGAGCACCAGACACTGGCATCACGATCAAACCTAGTTAACTTCGGTATAATGATCGGTTTGCCGGGATATCTCAAAGATTGGTTCTTTGACATAACCTCTGCTCTTGGCAGAAGACGCATACCTTCTCCAGAAACAATAAATCGGTTCCTCTCTGCCGAAAGCGCATGGATCTCACTGCGCCTTCTAGCTGAGGAAGCTGCCAATAGAAAGACCGCCTTTAGAGTCAAATGCTTTAGACTAGCCGAACGCAATGGTTTGAAAGGGTGCTTGGCCAGTACATTAAGCACTAAAGATAGACTCCAGGCTGGAATGACTACCGGTTGTCTCGGTCGGAGATTGCTCATTCCCTTCAACATCACATTTAACTGGGCCACCTCTGGACTATCCCTGTTGGCTAGACACGGGATAACTGATGCCAAAGCTGACTTGTATCCAGCAACTGTGACGGGAGCTAGTCCTCAAAAGAACAGCTCACAGAGAAAGTCTGCTATTTGCTGATAGTGGATTGAAAGGTATCAATACCCTTTTCTTCACACCAGTCTGCAAATCTGTTAACCTTGTTGTTATATGACTTGAAGGTTGACCTCCTTCTCGCAGCCGCGATGAAATCAGCAGCCTGTCGAGAAAAGCCTTCCGACGTGGAACGTTGTTTGATAACATCCACGCAGTCATTGAACATTCCGGGACACTCGTGTAGGAAGCGTCCCTTGGCCTGGGAGATTATGCTCGGAATCTCGGGCAACTGCACAGGATTTTCCACCAGCAGATCTAGAAGATCCGTGAACCACGCCCTGCTCGGCCAATACGGCGCTATTAACAGGACCAGACACGGTTCCTCCCTGACCTTCACCACAACCTTCGGTAGAAGAATGGTGGGTGGGTACGCGTAAGCGTGCATCCCTCTCCAGCTTATCGCCAGAGCGTCTGTATCGACGGCATTTGGATCTGTAATCGGCGAGACATATGTCATGATTTGAGCATTTTCCTTTGTGGCGAACAAGTCCACGTTGGGTTTGCCCCAATGCTCGAAGATCCGTCGCAGAACTGGAGGGTTGAGGGACCATTCTGTTGGCAGGATTCTCTGTCTGCGAGACAAAGCATCCGCCAGAATGTTCAATCGGCCAGGAATACGAGCTGCTTTCAAAACAACCGAGTAATTCCTGCACCATTGAATCAAGTGCCACACCCTGATACACAGAGTGGGCGACCTGGTCCCGCCTTGGCGATTTATATATGATACTACTGTCGAATCGACCGACCGTATCAATATCACCCTGCCCCTGATCATCGGAAGGAACTCTTCCAACGCCAGTTCCACTGCCATCATTTCCAACAGATTGATATGCAGCTGACTCTCCGGGAGAGTCCATGTGCCCGAGACCTGGTTCTCCCAGGCAGGCACCCCACCCTTCCAGCGATGCATCCGTGTAGACGGACAGCTGGAGGCGGGGTAGGTGCAGCGAAACCCCTAATAGGAGATTCTGACGCTGTTTCCACCATAGAAGATGCGATATTATCGGCTCCAAAACTGGCAACAGTTTTGACAGGGGTTCTGTTCTCTGTTTCCACAGAGACATCAGATACAACTGGATAGGCCTTCGCATTAGAGCATCGTACGGGATAACCTGCTCCATGGAGACCATCATGCCCAGCATCTGAAGGAACCGCCTCGCCTTGAATGTGGTTTCCCACTCGAAAACTCTTGAGGATGGCTAACAGAGACACAACTCTGGGCTCTGATGGGTAAACCCTGCCCCCCTCAAGGTCGAATCGCATCCCCAAATAAACGAAACGTTGAGTGGGCGTCAACTCGGATTTCTCCTCGTTGACTATGCAGCTTAGATCTGAAAGTAACTTCAGAGTCAGAGCAGTATCCACGTTCAACCTGGCTGCCGAGTCTGCCTTAAGCAGCCAGTCGTCTATGTAGGTGTGTAGCGCCACATTCTCTTTTCTGAGAAACGCTGTCACCGCAAGGACCACTCTTGTGAAAACCCTCGGAGCTGTCGACAGGCCAAACGGGAGACTGTAAACTCCCATACTTGACTCTGAAACGCAAATCTCAGAAACCTGTGCCAACTCCGATTCATAGGAATGTGGAAATATGCATTTTTCAGATCGATCGATACACACCACATTCCTTTCCTCAATCCCGCATTACCGACCTCGGCATTTCCATCTGGAACCGAGGCGTATGGCTAAACCAATTTAATGGCCTGAGATTGAGTATGGGTCTCCATCCCCCTGTGCTCTTGGGGACAAGGAACATGTTTGAATAGAAGCCTGGAGTGTTTCGATTTGCTGGATTTATTGCTCCCTTCAGAAGCAAACCCGACACTTCCTTTTGAACGGCTTCTAACTTGTCTGGCTCCCTTGGTACGGGTGTCCAGACAGGTGCCAAAGACAGATTTTGTGGTGGAAAGTCCCACCACTCCGGCATGTAACCCTGGGATAACCATCCCAGGACCAGACTGTCTGACGTCACACCTTGCCAGGCCTCGACGAAACGCATGAGCCTTCCACCCACCATAGACGCCTCGACGTCTAACGGGGTTGTCCGGCTCGCAGTCCGCCCCCCCCCACTCTTTCTTAACGAGAGAGAGAGAGAACCATTTCGTTCTAGGCACGACGGGTATAACTGGCACCGCTGTTCCTGTCACACAGGCGCGGTCCAGGCGGATATGAAGGGAGCTTTCGTACCCTCAGGTACGCTTCGGCCCCTTCTGTCCGCCCTTTGAGGCCTTACCCTTACCCTTCCCCTTCCCACCTCTAGGGCGGTCAGGAGCAACATTGGGGAGGGTAGGCGCCTCTACAACCTTCCTGGGCTTCTACGCCGGCGGCGGCTCTGAAACCCCAGCTGAAGCAGAAGTCGCAACAGGCCTAGCTTTCGCCTTGCCCTTATGCTTCTTCTGCTCCTTTGAAGGTTGTCCCGTTAGCGGTTTCCCCACAGGCCCTAGTGCATGCGCTTGTCGCACTAGCTCTAGCTGTAGGTTTACCGCTAACCGATTCTGCGCGATACTGGCGGTATCCTCTAAGATGGCCCACGCTTGGCCACCGAAGATGCTAGGCCCTGTCAGGGGTGTCCCAAGGAGACGCTCCCTGACTGCCGTAGCCGGACGCATATGGTCAATGACCATTTGCCTCCTGGATTTCGTCACACGCGCTTGCACCCTTGCCAATGCGTCCATCGACAGCACCAGGCCGTCATTGACACATGAAAGCGCCACAGGTGGCACAGGGTGGCCTGCCCCGCTTCAGCCCACACCGACTGAAGGAGACGATAAGAGTGGTTGACAGCGCTCATCGCTGCCCTCACACCCTCATCGCATAGGGACAGGACTTCTTCCTGGTGTACCTGAGACTTGTCCACAAGTGCCGGACCGGGGTGACCCGGCACGGCACTCTGGACGCCCAGTACCCATCGGTCACTCCGTGACCGACGGGACTACACCATACCTGTCGTATTCCCCCCGCGGAATACGACATCTTGCCCGCACCTCCCTGGAGGCCGCAGGGAGCTGACCCTTGGTCATCAGTTGTTTGCTATAAATAGCATCCAACCATTCTATGAACCGTGGATCCAGTCCCACTGACTGGATACGGGCCGCGGGCAAAATCCCCGTCCTGATCGACGCAACCGACGGACGGGGCGCATCTTCATCGGCCGTGGCCGAAACCACAGACGGGTCAACCCTGGCTAGCCACGCCAGAGCATCTGACCAATCTACCTCCGATGAAGACACCCCCGCAAACACGTCACCCGTTGACGTGCTCACGGGTCTGCCAGCCACGGCCTCCCAGCAAGGAGCCACGGCTGACACGCCAGGCACTCCGGTACCACACGGTTCCGCCGCCACCCCATGAAACACTCCGGTCCATGGGGTAGGTCCACACGGAAAACCGTACGGACCCGTAGCAGTCGCGGAACCATAGCCGGACACGGGCGCCCACGGCACCCCACGTCCGACTGCCGGACCAGGCGAGATAGGTGAGTACCACGCCCGGCCCGGCACACCCGTTCCCGTGACGGCTGGTGCCAAACCAAGCCGCACGGAACCGGTGCACGGTAACGGATTTGCCTCAGCCACAGGCGGAGCCGCTGACCTGGCTTGCGCCAAACCAGACAAATGGAGGCCGGTTCCGTCTAGGACGGAATCAACCTCCATATTCTCCACCTGCGGCTTCATGGGCCGCAGCAACCTCTCCTCCTCGGCCTCCTCGTCTTCAGACTCCGAAGAGTCGTCACTAGACGAGTCAACCGTGGAACCGTCCTGGCGGACGGCTCCCACACCTGACGGACCGGCCACCGCTACTGGACCACCCGGAGGTGGCCGCAGAGAAACAGAAACCCGTCTGGCCGAAGCCAGACGGGACTGCCAGGGGGCCGTACGAGACGGCCCCCTCGGTAACCAGTCCAGAATCCTGTCCGAGGACAGGATCCGTACCAGGCATGGGGTGTAACTGCCCCCCAACCTTTGGTAGCAGGGACGACACCAGCGTGGTCAGAACGCTATGCAGAAAAACCCTGCAGAGCCGGACCAAACCACGCCGGCGGTGCCATCTCCGCCACCTCCAGCTGGGGACGTGGAGCACCCGCACCGGCCGAACCGGGCGCTCCACGATTTACTCTCGGACCGCCTGACCCCGCGTCAGACCCAGCCAAGTCCTTCTGGGCAAGGAACTTAACCATCGTTTCGACGGACCACACTGCACAAACATTACACCTATGATCTATATTACACAGGGCACACATAAAACAGACATGGTCCTTGAACATTACACGGACAAACTTATGGCAGTCGTCACATGATGGCGGGGCTGGCTTGGCCTATAAAATAAGCACAAACCTACAATAAACAAGCGGAACGAGACCCGGATGGAAGGCAGACAATTAATTTTCAAATAATTTGACTCATAAATTAACCGTAACCTCCCCGCACCCCACCCCGCCACGTTACAACAACGATCGCATTGATTATGACGACAAGTACGCGGCGGGCACAACACACCCATAATAGATCCTCCAGGATGTGTAACGGCTCCAGGAATCATATCGCATAGCATTCAGGGTATATTTACTAATCAATATAAATTATACTCCTAACGAACGCAGCACGATATGTGAAGAAAACAACAAAATGTATAACAAAACTGCTGTCTCACACGGTAAAACCGCAGACCACACATCTACTCAAGAATTTTGAAACCACCGATCATTGCAAACCGATCGTGATCACACGTAAACTTGATCATTCTAAAGTTTCCGGTACCATTTTTAGTACGCAGCACCCAGAATAAGATGCGCGAATTAATGAACAATTTTTCTTCACATAAACATCCGAGCGACCGGGTGTGACGTCACCCGCTCGGATTCTACGGAGAACGACGTCAGCCGATATTCGTGTTAGAAATACCGTAGCAAACACCTATTTTCATATCTGCCGATCGCCTGTTGGGGTTTAAAGAAGGCGATCGTCTGGCATATATCGTTGTTAGCACACGTCCCAGATTCTATGGGGACAGAAATTGGAACATGCGACACAACGAAATTTAGAGACCTAAGTCTTTTAACTATGGATAATAAAGAACAATACAACCTGGTTTTCTTGGGCGGTATTCTCCATAGTCCTTAGTTAATCCTTTCAGAACACACAAACTATCACTGATTAAAGACTTAGATTATTTTAAAACACTAAAATCCTTAATGCAAAAAGCATGTATTGCTCTTGTCGCTATGCAAACAAGAATGAGCTCTATGGTAAATGGGTACTCGGCAGTTGGGAGCCGAGTACCCGGTTCCCAGGAGTCGGTAAAGCTTTCTAAGTCTATAATCCTAGAGCCGCTGTCAAGGCCAGCTGTATATCAGAAGTAACAGAATGGTGAGTATTGATCGAAGGAGAAACAGAGTTCACCCACATATACCTATCTACAAAGCATGAAACTAAAGAAAATGACGATACACTCCGTGGCGGCGAACCATGGAGGAAAAGTAAAATCCTGGGCTTACTGGTTTGCAGTACTGCTGGAATTGCTGCATCATGGGGAACATAGCTTTCCAGTCCTTCTGGAAGCTATGGATTCGTAGATCAAAGATGCCCTTGGTAAAAAGACTACGTTTATACAATGCAACCTGCGTATCCTTGATGATGTATAACTGTAACAGCTGGGCAGCTCCAAAGGCAGCCAATTGATCAGCCTATGGCAGCAACAGCGTCCAGTGAAATTAGTTTCCAAATATTCAACAGCACATTTACTAAACAGTAGAGACATACAATCCGTACAACATGTCAGACTATTAAGAGTTAAAGGCGGGCCATATAGAATCATTTATGACGTAATGATTATGACACCATCCTACACGCCGCTTAACTGATTATGACATCATATGACATCAGATTGATAGAGGGAAAGGTGAATTGAAACCAAACTTGGCAGTATGGATCTTAGCGTCATGGATATCCACTTTCAAAAAACATATTTTGGAAGTCTGTCAGTGAAGATAATAGCGATGAATACGGATGTATTGCGACACTGAAACCAAATCATTGTACTGCATTTATAAGTAACATGACATCATAATCAATTACTCATGAATGACGTAGATATGTTTGTCACGAATACATAATTGATGACGGACTAAGCGTTGATGTATGAATTGTATGGCTTTACTATTTAATAAATATGCTGTTGAATATTTTAAAAATAATTTGACTGCATGCTGTTGCTGCCATGGCACCCTATCAAATTAGTTTTAAAATATTCAACAGCTTACCTGTATAGTTTTCTGGAAATTGATAGTCAGGGACGAATCGATCCCAACACAGGCGAAATGTGGGTGGAGCTTAGCTAGAGGTGGGTGGCGAATGACTAAAACTAGATTCCTCCATTGTGAGTATAGGATTGAACCATTCAAGATCTGGCCCAAGGAATGCAATTTTGATTATGCTTTTCAGGGGGATTACACCTCTCTCACAATGGACCTTTTCAGTTTTAGCTGTGCCCTGCCCATCTGACTCTAACCTCCACTCACACCATGACCGTGTTGGGATCGATCGATCTCTGGATAACATATGGTAAGATAAGATGATGATGATGATGATGATGATTGAGCCAGTCATTCCCGTGGAAAATTATCAAAAATAGTCTTCTTTTGACATGCAAATTGACATTCAATAAGCAAAGGTTTCAATTTTTTGGGAAAAATCATGATGCATTAAGCGGTTAACAGACACATGCCTTAAGAGACCACTTTTTCCATTCTCCCTAGGGTGATTGCTTAACTTTTTCAGCATTACAGATGAGGAATATTTTGCTTGCAGAATAACTGACAGCTATTACAGCAACAGCTCTCAGTCAAATTTGTTCCAAAATATTCAAAAGCTTTCCTATATAGTTGTCTTGAGGTTGAGACGCTGGTTAAGAGAGTTAATGCAATTTGACTGTATTTACCGCTATACTGACTGACTAATGTATCATTCAAGTTAACGGTTGCTCAAGCAGTGTGGTGTGGAATTAATGGATGGATCTGATCTATTACTCAATTATCTGACATCATAATCAAATATGTCACTAGTTAGCTGATGTCACAATCAAAGCAACATATACCTCTTTCACAAAAATTGAACTTTGTCACAAAGTGTACGAACTCTATGTCTTTGACGGCGTTACAATTTAATAAACATTCTGTTAAATATTTTGTAACTAATTTGACTGGGAGCTGTTGCTGCCATACCCAATCAAATTAGTTTCAAAATGTTCAACAGTTTATCTGCATAATTACTGTGAAATATTGATTCTTGGAATTCGAGTACCCATGTTTCAAATCGATTCCAACACATGCATGAAGTTGGCAGAGCTTAGCCTAGACGTGGGCAAGGCATAGCTAGAAATGGATCCATCAATTATGAATAGTCACACAAACCTTCCTGCGTATCGTGCAGTCTTTCTACCCCAAACACAGAATCGCTGTAGAACATCCAGAAATGACCATTATTGCACGATCGCAAACATGATAAACACGGCAAACTGACACGGTATCCAACCACATTACCGCTGAAAGAACAATTGACAGATCTTTATTATAACATCAGGGCCCATATGCATAAAGGTTGGTTTAGAGAGAGTTTAGATTAAACCCTGTGTAACTCTTTATTTACTCCAGGGTTCATATGTATAAAGGTGGTTTCAGGTAAACAGTGGGTTAATAAGGGATTATATACATACGGATGGTTTACTTTAAACAAAGGTGTAAATACCTCAAATTATGCCCGTTTTACTAAACCTACTCGGGGGTAGGTTTAAGCGTGGCGTAACTTCCAAAATGATCTGATATTACTCATTCGCATTCCATTCTTGGAACACTAAGATGGTTGATTCTATTTCCCGATGCAGGTTGAAAGTAATGGTATTTGCCGGATTCGGCTCTTGGTCGGCGCTGCTGCTATTAATGTTATTGATGATGATGATGATGATGAATTGGCTCTTGATTGACTCTGCTGCATTTATTGCTATTGATGATGGTGACGATGATAATAATGATGATGATGATGATGATGATGATCATGAAAATTACGACGAATATGATGATGGTGATGATGTCGATGATGATGATAATGATGTTGATGATGATGATGATATTGACGACGGCGACATCTACGATGGTGATGATGATGATGATTATGATGATGACGGTAGTGGTGCTTGGGGTTGTGGTGGTAGTGGCGATGGCGACGACGACCACAGATTGGTTGATCGGTTAGTTTTTGGCCATTGAATAGGGATGGGGGAGGAGGAAGAGGGGAGAAGATGAGGGTGGGGTGGAGGACAATGCAGTGCAGTCGGAGTGTGTGGAGTGGGATGGGAGGAGGGTGAGGTGGTGTATGTGGATTGGGTAGGGGCAGGGAGGTGGGAAGTAGATTGAAAAGCGTGGCTATGGTGATTTCGTGTATGGTAAACTGGTAGTCTGGCAATTGATCTTATTACTCAGTCCACCCCACTGCACTACCATCCCTTCGCATACGTCCTTACTGCATCTTATGGATGACGTGACCCTCGCCTGTGTGATGATGACGACGACGATGACTACGACACTGCTACTTCAGCTGGTGGCGGCGGTGGACGCTAGTGATGTGTTACTGTAGCAATCAAATAACCAATTTGAACTGTTTGTAAACAGGCCATTACTGTTTTTAAATAACACAAACCCATATGTCAACGAAACCCCTATGCCAATTTGTTATCGGCATGCAAGTTTATAAATGGCGCATGACCAATTTGGCAATCGGCGCACAGCCCATATGCCAATATTAAACTTACGCTAACAGGCAATAGGATAATAAAAACTCTTACAAACAAAATAACATAAAACCATAATTTATGTTTTCAACGATGATACGACTGGATCAATTGCAAATTGTCATATGTGCTGTAAGTCATTTACAAACAGTCACGCCGATAACAAATTAGCGTATGTGTCTGCACTATTTACACACAGGCCAAACTGGTACATGTATCTTTGCTTCATATTTGCGATAAGCTTAACTGAAAACATGTAGTCATAAACGCACAACGCAAGGCATTGCATGCTTTTCTGACCGTTGTCGAAATATAGCTTGCCACGAAATTGACATCTGTATGACACTAAACAATGGTTTAATTGTAAACTATGGTCAAGCTTAACCTCAGGTTAACTAACACAGGTTTAATTAAACCACCTTTCAAGCATACCTATTTTCTTATACCACAAACAGTGGTTTTACTAAACTAAGTTCAGCTTAAACTAGTGTAAAGTTACACATCCTTTATGCATATAGGCCCTGGTGTCCACAATAATGTTAGGCCACACCATCTTTTTTCTTGGTTCACGGACGGAATTGATCCAGATGAAAAGTAGGAAGGAGGAAAAAAAATATTAAAAAACCACCAAGATCCAATTTGCAATGCAAATGCAAAGCAGACAGACTTGGCCCTGGTGCAAATTAACCCTTTGAAGCCTGAAATTCCAGAAACTCAATTTCAAAGCAACCATACATGGAAACTGTTATTCATTTCAAACAAATTTGACTGAAATTTGTTGCAACATTAGAGCAAAATCTCCCAGTCAAATAAGGTTCTGAGTAGTCCAAATTTATTTGCTATACTTTTTTTAATTTTTTATTTTCTGCAGAGGTTCTGGTTGGACAAGATAGGAGGCAAAAATAAAAATGTAATTCTAAGATTATTTTTAATTCAGTTTTTTCTTCTGTTTTGAGCATTTTCAAAGTAGGAGTGCCCGTGGACCAAGAAAGAAAATTGGTGTGGTCTAAACCGTCTTAGGTGATGCCTTTCAGTAAATGTGTTTTTTAAAACAGTCAGCACGACCACAGTTATTGGCCATTGAAATTAGCATCTGGTGTCTTCCAGAAGTAACACAGTCAATGAACATAATTTAGCAAACCTTTTAGCACACATATCAGCCAAAAATGGCTTCTGAAGTGGTCTTGAGAAATGTCCATTTGCAGACCAAGAGAAGACTATTTCTGAAATTTTACTACTGGAATGACTGACTAATGGTAAACTTTCAAAATTAGTCTTCTCTTGGTCTGCAAATGGACATTTTCTATGAGAAAATTGAAATTTTCTTAACAAATTTAAAAGTGGTGAATGGTTAAGGTTTGTATGATCGTGATCATTGATTAAAAGTACTTACCATGCGAGACAGGCTAGATCTTGAATTTGACACTTGCAATGTTCAGTAGTGTAACCATCACCGACCGCACCCAGAGAGCTGAAATAATGAGAAAATAAACACAACAATTTTTAAATAGCCTCAAAACTGAACAATACCTCCATTTCTCTCAAACGGTATGAGGAGTTGCCATGACAAGCTTTCCGGATTGTAAACGATGGAGGGATGTTTGGACATACTGGAGGAAGCGATACAAAAGCTTTAACGATTAGGGACATCTATGGATTGTGTGCAAATATTGTGTCAAGTTTCAAACAATTTTCTGTCAAACTCTATGAGCTGCATCGGGACAAGATTTGCAGGAATCACGTACAAAAATTTCATGCCCCCCCCCCTCCCCCACAAGATCAGTCATGCATAATATGCAATGCATAAAGTTAATATTAGGTAATCTTCTTGCCCTGTAGGTGGGGCTTAGAAAACACCTTCCATATCCTCTGCGTGTCGTAAGAGGCGACTAAAGGAGGTAAGGGTGATGTAACTTTGACAGAAACCTCGAGTGCTGAAGACGGAGGTTCCAGGCCGCACAGCGCACTCTAATAAACCATGGATCCACGCACTTAACGCATATGATCATGTCGATAGTCACTTAGGACTGGCGGTATGATCAGCGAATGAAAAGAAGAAGAAGAAGGTAATCTTTCGGTGATGTACAATCATCCGGTCAAGCTTCAAATTATTCTCTCTAAGTGTAGGGGTTGCAGCGACACGTAAACACCTATGGAGATAGATGGGCTGAACAAAGTTTAACATTAGGCACATTTTAGGTAGTGTACAACCATCCAGTCAGGTTTCAAACCACCAATCATCACCCCCCCCCCCACCAGTCATGATGATTATTTACTACCACCACCAATCCTCACTTCCACCAGCATGGATGACTAGGTACCACCACTAGTTGCCACCCACTATTTACGCCAACCAAACAGCACAACAATCACTACTGACAAATAGACACCACAACTGCTGCCATTACACACCACCTCCACCGCTAGACATCAGAAGTCAAAAGCATGACCACATCTAGTCACTAGCATGACCACTACTCACCACTACCACAGTTGCACCACCAGTCACCACCATTATCCACTACAATTGGTCACCATCAGGGCATCACCATTTGTCACTGCCACAACTTTACCACCATCAGTGATCAATCAAAGGACAACAATCAAGTCACCAGTCACAAACAATACTAACCACTAGTCAACAAAACCATTACAAGTCACCAGCACGATCATTACTGATCACCACGACCAACATAATCACTAGTCGCCACCACTACCACACACAACCCAGTATTCACAAATCCCCAGAATTAGTCGGCAGAACCATCACAAGTCTGGAAACTCTATCACAGTATGGTATCTTGCTGGCACTAAAAATACAGCTCCGGACACACAGACATGTAGACACACATGCACGCGCGGGAATGTGTACACGCACACGGAATGGTACGGACATTCTACTTTCTAGGTTGATAACAAATATAATTTGATTTTGTAATGTAGACACCAAAATCATTCAAAAGATTGCAGATCTTAAATCATTTATCTGCTTTATCAAAACACCTTCATTTCCTACCTTCCTGCAGGTCTGCTTGTACGGTATATTCCGGCTAGAAAATGAGTCATCGTTAGCGCTACAGTACAACTGAGAAATTCATTAAAATGTTTCCAAAACAAAAGATGTTAATTAGTAAGAAATGGTCTCTTGACTATTTTGAACAAAATTGGATTTGAATTCAATTAAGTTCAAAATATTCAACAATATGTTCTATTTTGCTTAGGAAAGACGCTAAGTTATTTCTAAGCCCTACTATATTTTGATCAATATCTGCATAACTACATTTAGAACCCATTAAGATGCTAATTTGTTCAAGAAAGGACATGTGCATTTGAAGAAAGAGATGACTATTTTGGAAAAAATTTCACAAGTGTCTGTTTGTCTACTAAGCCAAGGTCTGCAGATGTTTTTGACTGCCTTGAGTGCTAAAGGGTTAAGTGTACCGATTTATCGTGGAGTACCCAGTTTCAGTGAGGCTCTAGTTTCGCTGAGGCTCTAGTTTCGGTGAGCTTTCGTTACGCATGCGCTGTGTAGCAACACACGTTCTCATGACGTCATAATTTTGTAGTCAGACAGTACGGTAATTATCGGTAATGTTTACCGCGATTAACTTCACAATGCACATTAAAATGCTAAGTGAGCACTAAATCAACTTTCGCATGTACAAAATGGCCGGTTTTCTTATTACTTTTTAGCATATGCCTTTAAATCATTCTGTCATGGCCGGGTTTCTTAGAGCTCTTAGATATGATCAAGTTCTGGATCTGTATATATCTTGAGGAGTGCTGGTCCAATTTGACTCAGATTTTAACACAGAAGCTGCACACTCGCTGAATATTCAGAAAAGCTACCCGACCGAGAGTTATTGGTGGCTTAACCACCCACAGCCCCTGGTCAAATCCTCTTCAAAACATCCAGCAAGAGGAGCTTTGACCCTTGGGACGAGTTGTCTGTAGGACCCAGGAGCCAGACATTCACATAATTCATACAATATAATAAAATTAGTTAAATTAAATATGATTATGGTTAATGATAAAGTAAAGATAACAATGGCCAACATGATTCTATCAACAAACTGTTTTGGTTATAACGTAAGTAATCTTCTGCACAAATTTGGAATAGAAGACATTGCTGCCTTGTGCAAGAAAATTCTCCCACAAATTCCACTAGGTCCAGAATATTCAGCAGTACCTTTTATTTTATGGAGACGATATGTCAAACCGGAGTGTAGAGGCAAGCCAAGAACAGTAATATCAATATTGTTAACAAGTGGTTCTTCATGATGAATTGCTGGTAATTGCTGTGGTGTCCGGGCGCATCAAGGTGCAGTAACTAATGTATGAGTGAGGTCCAATTACTCGATTTAGTACTTATTAATGAACATTTGTTTAATAATATGTTTGTTAGAATTTTGACTAATAATCTGTGTACGTGTGTTCGTGTCTGTGTTATTCCAGAGTTTTGTAGCTTGAATGGATGGTTTTTGTTTTGAGATTTCCATTCTATTGTATTCTGTTTGAACGCTGTGTCTAGATCTGGTGTTGTACGCATGTATTTCAGTGTTTAGGTTAAAGAGAGAAGACAGTGAATTTGGTAGATTACCTGTGAAAAAAATCTTTTATTATTGTATATAATTGGAGATTACCAATATCTTCTAGTTTTAATACATTTTCTGTCTTGTAAACGTTTTGGGCCTCTCCTGTTTGTGCAAAAAGTTTAATGGCTTGCTTTTGAAGTATTTTTAGTCTTGCCAGTCTGATTTTATATGTATTAGTCCAAATAGTGTTGCAATAAGTAATTTGTGGGAGTATTAACGTGCAATATAGTGTTTTTAGTATGTTAGGTGGTAAGTATGACTTAAGTCGTCGCATGATCCCAATGTTTCTTGCCACTTTAGATGTTACAATCTCTATATGTTTCTCCCAGGTTAGATCTTTATCCAGGTAGACACCTAAGAATTTAGCAAACTCAGCCTCCTGTATTTCCTGATTATCAATGTACAATTTTGGCAAGTCATTTTTCTTTAGTTTTCAGGGAATATTTTGAGCGGTATCGCATCGCAAAGTGCGATGCAAATGAGTACCTGTTGCTACACATTCACAACTTCGCTTAGCTGTTTGCTGTGATACATAATTTTGATGTAAAATTCAGTCAATTCACTTAATTTTGAAATATTTTTGAAAAAAGTCGCTAAAAGTTGCAAAACGCTTGTCAAATTTAGTAAGGAATGCGCATGCGTTGGAGACTGATTTCCAATATAGCCCATAGACATATATAGCTATCGAGCGCATATCTTCATACCTTCCTTCACTATGTGACAAATGATTGCCGGTGATGCGAGTTCAGTAAGTACTTTATAGATCGAAATTCTAAAAGGTAGCGATGCGCGCATGCGTTAGCGGCTTCCTTCTTCGGGTATAATAATAAACTGTTACAGACTTCAGTTGTGTGTTTGGACACCAGTTGGAAACTCGCAATATGTATCACAGGGTGTTCACGGTCGTCGACATATTGCTCGTAACAGACTCTCCTATAGGGGGTTATGGCTATTGATCATTGCCTTATGATAAACTTTAAAAATACAAGTTTATCTAGGCTTATTCTGGTTGATTTAGACAATGTTTATCTTGGAAACTGAGTTATGTCATCGCGAATGCGAAACTCCTGTTAGCGCATCCCCAAATCAAGGCCGACACAGTATAGTTAGCGATGCTACGGCGGCGTATCGCACTTGATTCGCGCAAGCAACAGATTTAGAATGGCCTGTCGGCAAGATTGACGCATGCGCGAGTGTTCTCGAGTACTCTTCTCCAAAGTCGGGAACATACTTTCTTGCAAGATTATTGGTTAATAAATATAACTATATAGAAAGCAACCAATGAATCGCAAGGAAACTACCGACAGTAAAAAAAATAAACAAAGTTTTACGCGGTAATTTTATGAATGACGTAGTAGTATGTCTATATATAGCATTCGTAGTATTCGTAGTAAAACTAGTAACACGTGGGCCGATTGATACACGCTGATCACAGTAACACTTTTTATCATTCACTATTTAAGCCAGAGAATGAATGAAATTTCAATTTCCCTTTCTCTGAGATCTAACAATACTCACCATTCTATTACTTCTGATATACAGCTGGCCCTGACAGCTGGCTCTAGGAGTATAGACTTGAAATTTCCTTCATTCTCCTTCGATCAATACTCACCATTCTATTACTTCTGATATACACCAGATTTGGTCAGTAACCTGGTGGGAAGGGGCAAGCCATAACTGCTACTTTTGCCCCTTGGAGAAAGAGCTAGACTTAAACTTGACTAATGGAGACCTAAAAGGACCATCAAGTTAACGGAACCGAATCACATTCGCATCACTGCGCCCCCCCCCCCCCCTTTTTCTCCTAAGAAAAGGGAGAGAACTCACGAACATGCATCTCGCCTGAAACACAAATATGCCAAGAGGGTTAACTGCTCTTTTCATATATATTGTATTAGCCTGGGAATGAGCATGAATATATAAGATGAATGAACATGATATATAGACATAATACAAAAAACTCTCAATCTTGAATTACCTCATGATATATGGATTCTAGACGTGGCGTCTCCAACCATTCACTTGTCCGGCCATCAGTGACACAATCTGGTTGTCATCCTCTCGCTCGACCATGTCTGCTTCTTAATTCTTCCTTACAAATGCCAAAAAAGGGAGAAGGGCAGTGTGGTCGCATAACTATCGTTTCAAAACAGCTAAAGCGAGTGGATTGGCGGAGTCTGACACATCCCTCATATAGTAATCCGTGAAAGAGGACTCACCGTGCCATTGTGCAACGGCCATGATGTCCTCTAACGGGACACCATTGTAAAGGGCGGTCGAGGCGGCTATTCCTCTAACATCGTGTAGTCTGAATGCATTCGATTACCCAACGAGAGATAGAATCCATGGATGCGGCGCCATATGGCTTCTTATGGCAGATCCACAGATGTCTATCGTTTGACCGTAATGAGTCTGTCCGTTTTCTGTACTTAGTCACAGCACGGACTGGGCACCAGACACTGGCATCACGATCAAACCTTGTTAGTTTCGGTATAATGATTGGTTTGCCAGGATATCTCAAAGATTGATTCTTTGACATAAACTCTTCTCTTGGCAGAAGATGCAGACCCTCTCCGGAGACAATAAATCGCTTATCGCCAGAGCGTCTGTATCGACACCATTTGGATCTGGAATCGGCGAGACATAAGTCATGATTTGAGCATTTTCCCTTCTGGCGAACAAGTCCACGTTGGGTTTGCCAGGACGGAATCGGCCGCCATGCTCTCCACCCGCAGCATCACAGGCCACAGCAACCTCTCCTCCTCATATTCAGACCCCGAAGAGTCGTCACTAGACAAGGAAAACCTGGTGGACGGCTCCCATGCCTGACGGACCGGCCACCGCTACTGGACCACCCGGAGGTGGCTGCAGAGAGACAGAACCCATCAGGCCGGAGCCCACCGGGACTGCCAGGGGGCCGTACGAGACGGCTCCCTCGGTGGCCAGTCCAGAACCCTGTCCAAGGACAGGGTCCGAATCAAACATGGGGAGAGACTGCCCTACAACTTTTGGCAGCAGGGACGACACCCCGCGTCAGACCCTGCCAAGTCCTTCTGGCAAGGAACTTAAGCATCAGATCGACCGACCCCACAGCGCAAACGTTACACCTACTGTCAAGATTACACTTAGTACAGCGGAAACAGACATGGTCCTTGAATAGAACCTGTACGAATATGTGGCACGCGTCACATGATGGCGGGGCTGGCTTGGCCTATAATAGGCCAAACCTACAATAAGCAAGCGGAAGGAAACAGAAATGGAAGGCAGACAATTGATTTTCAAATATTTTGACCATAAATTAACTGTAAACCCTCCCGCACCCCACCCCGCAACGTTACAGCAAAGATCGCACTGATTATGACGACAAGAACGAAGCGGGCAATAATACACCCATACACTGATCCTCAAGGATGCATAACGGAACCAGGAATCATATCGCATAGCATTCAGGGTATATTTACTAATAAATATAAATTATACTCCTAACGAAGGCCAAAACGATATGCGAAGAAATAACAAAATGTAAACAAACTGCTGTAGCACACGGTAAAACCGCAGACCACACATCTGAATCAAGAATTTTGAAACCACTGATCATTGCAAACAGATTGTGATAACACGCAAAACTTGAAAGTTTTTCTGGTACCAATTAAAGTACACAGCACCTAGAATCAGATGCACGAATTAATGAAACATTTTCTTCACATAAACATCCGAGTAACACGGGTGTGACGTCACCCGCTCGGATCTTACGGAGAACGATGTCAGCCGATTTTCGTGTTAAAAACACAGTCAAGCCAACACCTAATTTAATTTCTGCCGATCGCCTGTTGGGGTTTAAAGGAAGGCGATCATCTGGCATATTTCGTTGTTAACACACGTCCCAGATTCTTTGGGGTTAGGAATTGGAACATGCGACACAGACAAAATTTTGAAGACCTAAGTCTTTTAACTATGGAATAACATGGAAATATACAGCCTGGTTATCATCGGTAGCATCCATGGTAATCCAATATATCCTTAGAGAGCGCACAAAGCTATCACAATTACACAGAAAAAAGACTTGATATAAAAGCAAGACTTCCCACTGCAAAAAAGCATGTGTATCTTGTTGCTATGCAAACAAGAATGAGCTTCATGGCAACGGGTACTCGGCAGTTGGGAGCCGAGTACCCGGTTCCAGGAGTCGGTAAAGCTTACTAAGTCTATAGTCCTAGGGCCCAGCTATCCAGGCTAGCTGTATCTGAAGTAATAGAATGGTGAGTATTGATCGAACGAGAAACTCAATTTCATCTTAATAAGCTGTTGATTATGTTGCACGTTTTTATGGGGGACCTGTTGCTCACAGCTGCCATAGCCTGCAACAGCTTCCAGTTAAGCACTAACACTATTCATCCTTCTTACATTGTATTAATTGAATGATGTGTACTTTGTTTAGCCTACCAGTTGAAAGGGATATGTGATGTAGGTTGGTAAGTTACAAAATATATGTTAACCCTAGTCAATGAAATCATGGGAGGTACAATATTGATTTTTTTGAAAATAATTTGACTGGAATGGGTTGCTGCCTTAAGCAGCAACAGCTTCCAATCAATGTAATTGCCAAATCTGCCAATACGCATTATCTTAGGTTTCCTATACTCCCTGACCTTGGCCAGAGCCAGTACATGCATAGGCTGAATCTGACATATGTTATACTGACAAATGACAATACTGGCTACTGTAGACCTGAAGACTGATACACTATCCTCAATATTCTCAGAAGTCCAATATTAATTATTCAACCATCTGTTCATGTCACATTTGTGCAATTTGTGTTAACAACGTGTCGCATATTACACGCCTTACGGACTACTAATTTTTTAGACGGACTACTGATTTGCCAAGTATGGTAGTCCTTCACAAATTTTCGCTAATTTCGAACCCTGGTAATATTACACATTTTAACACTGATCTCCATCTAGATTATTTCGAAACCATATTAGAAGACTACATTCCATATGCATTCTGTTCGTGGCTTGAACACGATCGAAGCGCCAATACATTATAAAAATCATGAATTCTCTCGGCCTGAAAATATTGACTAGCTTCCGGTATAGTACATGTATCAATGACTGCTACATTGGAACCAGTCCTACATTCCATAGGGAAAACGTTTTGCGAAATCGGAAAATTATGCCTTTCGGTTGTTTTCGGATTCTGCTCATAGCGTGTGTACACGAAAAAAGCTGTTTATGATCATGCAAACATGTTTTAAAACGTTTCCCCGTTGGAACACCAACCAGTTTTAACACAGTTTGTTTGCTATGCAAGTGCTATGAACTGCTATGCACTATTCGATTTGTTTAGCAGTGACTGGTACACAATTTTTTTCCAACAAAATATTCCCTGAAGTTTTCTAGATTTTGTAAAGAGCATGTAATTAGTTTTCCCGACAGTCAGTGATAATTTATTTATGTTAAACCAATTTAGTACTTTTTCCATTTCTTCATTTACATTTTTATATAGTGTTTCTATGTTGTGGCAAAAAGCATTGGTGTCATCTGTAAACAGTATTAATGAAAGGTGCTGACAAACATTGGGCAAATCATTCATATATATTTGTCCAAGTATTGATCACTGCGGGACACCACAGACTAGGTTTTCATTGCTAGAGCAAGCTCCATTGTATTGTACGCACTGTACTCTGTTTGATAAATAACATGTTATCCAATTTAGGGCAATTCCTCTCACTCCATAATAAGTTTTTTTATTAGAATCTTATGATCAATTGTGTCAAAAGCCTTAGAAAGATCAAGGAATATGCCAAGAATAAGTTCTTTGTTTTCTAGAGAATTTGTTATTTTTTCCAAAAATACTATTGGGAAAAGATATACCTAGCCATGATTCTCAAGTGAAAATCGTTAAGATATTGCACGAGCCAATATTTTTGCTTTCATTATGGTGAGTATCATCAGCGATTATTGTTTAGGAATCATGGATAGGCTGAATCGGGATGTCTTTGGGGGGAGAATCATTGGTTGTCGTTGTGAGACTCCCAACCTACCCATTTGTTGCATAGTCTGTTGAGAAAAGTTCTGTGTTTGTGTCAGCCAGTAGCACAGCTTTCATCCCACGCGATGACATCAAACTTGAACAATATAAGCAGTGGATCATATAGACGTGTTTATCATGAAATGCGTTGTTTGAATCTTTCTGACCAGTCATGATTTTCATGGATGAAGTCACGAAAACAGGTTACTCCAGAACAATCAATGTCAAGTTATTATCCGTCTATTGATACTGGTTGAACTATAATACGTTCCTATATTTACAATAGATAAGATTTTTCTGACACTTAACCGCTAAACTTGTTTCCACTGTTTTAGGCTTAGCGTTCTAACAAAATCAGCTGTTTCCTTTAGTTGTCAGATTTGCGTAGTAAATTTACGATTGGTTGACAAAAATCTAAATAAATTTTCATTGGCTGTCACGCGGCAACAACAAACCGGTGCCCGGAACGTCAGGAGGGCTAATGTCTCGCGTACACCCGTACTGTTAACGATAAACTGCGAGAAACCATCCTGTACAAGTTACCGAGTACCAAATACTCGCGTCTCTTAATATTTGGACTCGACTTTCTAAAGAGTGCGCTCGGTTAAATAATCGGAACAAACATCTTCCGATCTTTTAAATTGGTGGGGTGGGGATGTAAAATCGGATAAAACAAAAACCAAATCGACTAAATCTATCAGTGTTATCGTTGTTAAACTGTAATAAAATGATTAATACATCTAACCAGTGATAGTGTCAGCTTCGATGTTTAAAACACACTTTTAGAAGACGTCACCAGTTTCTGTGATCGTTTACCTTAGCAACGCTAAAGATCGCTGCTGTATGATACAATCCAGCCAATAAAATTTTATTCTGGCTGTTGTTTCAACATCACACACATTTAGGCATGCACATAAACACATGTAAACTTAAACCGTACACAAATTAAACAGTGTAATATTTGTATGATATATAGCCTATAGCTTATATATAGATACATTCAGTAGATTAACACATTTACAAGGGGACCAAGAAGCCACGCACACGAAGCAAATTCTTTCCGATATAAAATTACGTTTCTGTTAAACCAGTCAAATTAATTTCAAAATATTCAAGAGAAAGGGTTAAATTTAAGGGTTAAATTTAAGTGTCTGTATGGCTGTGAATAAAATTTCCTTTTAATTTGAAAACAGTCTTTAGCGTGTTTATATTGTAACACATGGCAGACACTATTACCCAATATTTCCTTAATCTTGCGTCCATAAAAAAACTGAGTCCAGTAGGGCGGAAATGGCCACGGTATATAACCATCTCCGCCCGAGCGATATAGCCATCTCCGCGTGAAATAAAGCGGGCGGACATGGCTATACTGACCGGACAGAGATGGCTGGGCGGACTTGGCAGTGGGCGGACATCGCCAGTCACCATTTAGACAGATCTATTCTTGCACAAATCAAAGTTACTGATCCTGCCAAGATAGCTGTGTTTTCCAAGTGGGTGGGCTGCCAAGCATCCTCTATGGGTAGGACCAGCCTCATTCCCACCTAGACCAGACATATTAATATAATTATACTACAGCTCGAAAATATGGGTGACCACAGTTTTTGCAATTGCAATGACATTGTATGGAGATTGTGAATACAGTCAACCTGAGTGTCTGTGTTTCTGACATGTTGGTGATCTTGATTGATACGCGTGGCTGGTTATCTGTGGATGATTCTTGCGCTGTGGTGAAAATGTGACATCTTTATTGCCGCTGGGTGGGGGAGGGATGCGGTGGTGCTGTGTCAACTTTATCGAACCTGCTGGTGGATCGCTCTGTAATGGCTGAGCCCGTGGGCGGGACAGAGTTATTTTAGAGCATAGATGACCTGAAAGATGCTGTCATAACTTTGATCAATCCATCTTCTTCTTTTCATTCGCTGATCATACCGCCAGTCCTAAGTGACTATCGACATGATCATAAGCGTTAAGTGCGTGGATCCATGGTTTATTAGAGTGCGCCATGCGGCCTGGAACCTCCGTCTTCAGCACTCGAGGTTTCTGTCAGGGTTACCTCACCCTTACCTCCTTTAGTCGCCTCTTACGACACGCAGAGGATACGGAAGGTGTATTCTAAGCCCCACCTACAGGGCCCAAGATCAATCCATTATCGAATTCAATTTTTCGGTAGCAAAATCCTACTCATGACTGACGACATTGCGGGCATCTTGCTCTCTTAATAATATTGACTGTTATTATGTGGGTGTAGTATCATTAGCTGTTTCTGTACAACGTTTCCGGGAGGGGCAGGGGGTTTGTGGACGTTTCCCCCATAGCACGTACTGTAGATGGCTGCGGTGCATTCCTTCTACCTGCATGATCAGCTCTCCCATAACCGGATACGACGGTGTGTGTGGGAGGAATGTTGGCTGGTGTTGATGACGATAGTCTGTTGTTGTAGGGAGATCCGGGCTGTTGTATGATGCTAATGCTATGCATGGTGGGCATATTCCAGTTTTCCACATTGGTGAATGCTGAGTCTGTTGTTAATGCGGGAAGTCAGGGTTGCGGGAGATAATATTTCTCCAGCATCTTGTGTGGAGGGATTTGTTGCAGGAAATTTTATGTCTCTAACGGTTCTTAATTAAAATCGTTAGGTGCTGCTAAGCGGTGTTGTCACCAGTGATGACTGTCTCCGTTATGCTGAGTATAACCGAGTATGTGTGTGATGTGCGCGCAATGATGAATTGACGTATCCAGTCCTGAAGGCATGTGTGTTCTGTATATGACTGATGTTCTATCTGCGTTGTGATGTTCTGACTGCTCCCGGGGGACTTAGTGGACCTTATGGAGAGGGCGGTCCTTGGACAGGGGGATGTGGTCATCTCCCATTACACGACGGTTATTGCCTTGTCGTAATTTTTAGGCACTGCGAAAATTCGAGCCGAGAGTCTGCTGAACAGGCTGCTTCCCTGTCCACCGTGGGGGTGGGGGGGGGGCGGCGAGTGGGGGTATTGTTGGTCAGTGCGGTACCGGATGCCACCTCCTCTGTAGCAGCAGTCTCTTTCATATCTGAAGATTGACAGTCAACAGACGATGAGTGGAGTGTGAACTAGACTGGGCCGGTGATGTCCGAACTTGGTGCATAGATGAGGGACGCCAGTTGGAGCTGAGATGTTGGTGCCATCATGGTCAAGGGTGCGGCTTGGTTGGAGAGTGGTCCAGCGATTTTGGGGCGTGGTTTGGTACACCAAGTTGTACGGTTGTGCTGTTTTAGACATACCAAGGCCTCATCTGGCCTCTTCACTTCCATGCTATTCATTACATGTTCCACCCCACAGGAAGCATGGCTTGGGTCAGCTTCAGCTTCCGCTTGTGGTAACTCTATAATGGGGGGTATAGCATGAAGTGGTGGGAGTGGGAAGAGGTCAGGGGAACAATCCTTCCATCCGGCCCCTTGGACAATACAAACGAGAAGGTATTCAAATACAACATCCCAGATCGAGTAGACCTGTGCTGAGGAGGGAGAGGGCGAGTATGTATCTTGTCATCGTCCTCAGCATTAGCCGCTCATTCACCAGACTCCTGGCTTGGTAGAAGACGGGCTGAACTGGCACCGCGGTGCTCTGCGTTAACTGTGGGAATACTAGTTTCCGTAGAAATTTCTGTCTGGGTACTGGTGTCACGGGGAATGCCCGGCCCGAGCTCTGGTGCCAGGTCATCACTGACACACGGTTTAAGCCGATCAAAGTGGATGACTGAGGTCAGGCCATCTGAAGCACGGATACAGTAGGTTACATCCGACGTCTTGCCTACTACCACATAGGGGCCTTTCCACTGGTAACCCAGTTTATTTGGCATGTTTATAGACCGTCGTGAATCATGTACCCATACCATCCTTCCTGCATCATATGGATCTTCATGCACCCTCAGGTCATGCCATGTCTTTTGCCGCCGGTGTGCAGTGGATAAAGTTGCTCTCACTAACTCATGGGCCTGTTCTATCCGCTGCTGAAAGAGTTCAACATAGAGAGAAGGTGAATTTTTCTCTCCTGGTATCCGGCGCATAGCCAGATCCAGAGGTAAGGCTAATTCACCCGCCTAACATTAACCGAGCAGGGGTGTAACCCGTGCTGGAATGTACTGAAGTGCGGAAAGCCATGAGTACATATGGGAGTTGAAGATCCCAATCTCTACAATCAAGGCGTGTTTCCTTCATCAACATTTCCGCTAGCGTAAGGTTAAAACGTTCTACCATGCCATCGCTACGTGGATAATAAGGTGTTGTTTTTGACTTGATGATATGGAACAATTTGCAGAGCTCTGATATAAGCCGGCTTTCAAAATTGCTTCCTTGATCGGAGTGTAGCTCATAGGGCATACCTAAATGCCAGAACACATTGCTTGCCAGGACCTCCGCTATGCTGCATGCCTCTTGGTCCGGCAAAGCAAATGCTTCTACCCACTTCGTAAAATAATCTTGTAATACGAGGATGTACTTGTTTCCGTCATCCATTGTATTCAAGGGTCCGAGCACATCAATAGCCACTCGCTCCCATGGTGCACCAACTATCTTAATTTGACGCTAAATAGTATTAGGAAGATAGAACCTAATACTATACACCCTTTGGCCTTTCCCAGTGGGGTATGGCTTCGTCACAGGACGTTGCCCAGTGCCTCATGCAGGAACACAGCCTAGGCTAGGTGCCATTCCCACATATGCGTATGAGACTAAGGACTATGCCGTATAAGAAGTATAATCAAGGTGTAGGACAGCTAGTCCTACATGAGACTCCGGCTCATAAAACATGATGAAAGAACATAGCCCATGGGACTCTAGTCTAACATGAGATCGAGAACCAGGCACAAGAAACATGATTGAGAGACAATCTAAAAAGAATATGCAGAGTCTAGCCCTGGGAGAGGTTTGTCGCCTACCACCATGAATGTCTACATACCAAGACAGGATGAACCAAAAATCTCGGTAGCCCGAACAATACGCCGACTAGACGGTACCACAGTAGGATGTTAATTCATCCTTCGTTAGACATGGAGGCCTTCAGTATCTCCTCTGCACTACTTCCATGTTTTAATGTGCCCCAGGCTCTCGTGAGCCCACTGCTGCCTGTTACCTCCACCCTTCGAGGAGCCTATCCCTCTCTGGTGTAGGTGCGAAATGGTTCTGGCCAACAGCACATTTTTGGCATGGTAGTAATATTTGGCCATTGGAGATAGTGTGTGTCACAGATTCTCTGGGAGGACGTATCCCCTTCTGGATCCACGCGTATATATGTTGTATTTGCACGTCCATTGCTTGTTCATGTGCGACTTTCTCCAGATTCCACTCTGCTCACTGCAATTTGAGGAACTTCGGAGTTGGCTGTGTAGATTGTGTCATGGTTGCGGCCTCTTCGTGTTCATCTCCTTGCCTGATTCTGCTTAAGGCGTCAGCATTTCCATGCAATTTGCCGGGATGGTGAACAACGTTAAACTTATAGGCCTGCAGGGATTCCTGCCATCTCGCTACCTGGCCCTCTGGATTTTTAAGGTTTCTGAGCCAGCGTAGTGAGGCATGGTCTGTATGGAGAGTAAATGGGCGGCCGTTCAGAAAGTGTTTATAATACTTGACGAAGTGTACCGCCACAAGTAGTTCTCGCTTCGTGGTTGCGTATCTTTTTCTGCTTTGTTTAATGTACGTGAACCATAACCCAACACCTGCTCCATCCCATCCTCTGTGACCTGAGATAGAACCACGCCAATAGCATGAGCTGACGTGTCAGTGTCCAAGATGGAATCGAGGTTTGGATTAGGATGGGCAAGAATCGGTGCGGTCGTCAAGAGTTCATTCAATGCCCTGAAGGAACATTCACACTCACTTGTCCACTCAAATAGTTGATCTTTTTCAGTGATCTTATAAAGAGGTGAAGTGATCTCACTAAAATGACAGATGTGTCAGCGATAGTACTGGCAAAGGCCAAGAAAACTCCGAGTTTCTGTGACCGAAGAGGGCGTTGGCCATTCTGCTACTGCCTTTGTTTTTGATGGCTGAGTAGTCACTCCATCACCGGATATGACGTGTCCCAGGAACTCGATGCTCTATCTAAAGAGATGACATTTCTTTAGTTTGAGCTTGAAATTAGCCGTGCATAATCTGGAAAGCACGGTATCCAAATTGGTCAATATGTGCTCAAACATGGGACCAAAGATGATTACGTCGTCGATGTAACACAGACAGATTTCCAATTGCAGGGTAGTTAATACCTGCTCAATGAGACGCTCGAAAGTTCCAGGAGCATTGCACAAGCCATCTTGCAGAATTGAAAGAGACCATCCCTACATACGAATGTGGTCTTTTCCATGTCAGCTTCATCCATGGCCACTTGCCAGTAGCCACTAGCTAAATCAAGGGTACAACACCACTTGGCTCCAGACAAGGAATCCAAGGCCTGATCTATCCTAGGTAGGCTAAAGGATAAACGTCTTTAACGCTAAGATCGTTAAGGCAGCGGTAGTCAATGCAAAACCGCAAGGATCCATCCTTTTTGCCTGCTTGTACTATGGGGCTGGCCCATGGGGATGCTGATGGTTCAATAATACCGGTCTGCAACATGTCGTTTACTTGTTGATGAGCCTCTGCTTCCTTATGAATAGGGAGACGTCATACTGGTTGTCGCACGGGGCGGTTATTTCCCATGTCGATGGAGTGTCACACAAGATGAGTTTCTCCGAGATCCATGTCTCCTGATGAAAAACTATCGCGATACTTATAAAGTAATGTCCATACACATTGTTTTTTAGATGGCTGTAAACCTACTGTGGCATGTAAGTACAAATCGTGCAGATGTTCTGGTAAATCTTCAGTAATGTCTGTGTATGCAGTGGTGTGTGTTGGTGTTCTCAAAGAAATCACATCCACCAAGTGGCCACAACCGACTCCCGGTTCGAGAGTTATAGGGTCTGCTGTGCCATTGAACACACTAAAGGGAATGTGTTCCTTATTGGTGGTGTCCACAATCATATGGGGACTTGCGCATTGGGAGGCTATCATGTAGTTGGGGTCGGGTTCCAGCATGGCGATGGCGATGTGTGTGTTGATTCCTAACTGTGGTGTGGTGGCCCATAAGATTTGTTCTTGTCCCGGCTCAACTGTGGCTGTACTTGAAAGTATTAGTACACAAGTATCATATAATGATGACTCCGGGCCAAGAGGTATTGGTTGGCCGTGTAATGTCGAGTTCTTGTTGCTTGCAGTGTGTTATGGCTTCGGTGGCACTAAGAAAATAAGAGCCAAGAAGGGCATCATTTTGAATAGAGGCGATGACAACTCGCTGTATGAATTGCATCTCCTCTATTTGTATGATAAGATTAACTACTCCAGCCACGGGCACATCAGCTCCCGTAGCTGTCTGTAAAAAGATGTTTGTAGGCCTAAGGGGTGACTTCCTATGAGGTGGGATGCTCTCATGCAAGTGCTTGTTAAAAATGGTGATGGAAGCCCAAGTGTCAACTGTGGCACTGGTGAAAATATCGCTAAACAGACAGGCACACATGTAGATGACTTTTCGGTGAACCTGTGGAAGTGTCTCCAATGATCCCATCTGCGGAAGTGTTTGTGGAGTGGAATCATTCTGTATGTAGTCAGCTTGTTTTGGGATGGCTTCCTTTAATGTTGCTGATGGGTGATTGAGGAAAGGGCCAGCCCGTCGTCGCCGCTGCTGTGAGTGCTTTGGTGAAGACGGAGCTGGTGGTTGTAGTGGTGATGGAGTTGTTGCCGTTTCTGTATGTGCAGTGTTCATATAGACAGCGGTGCGGATGGGATTTTCGCGATCACGGATAAGCGCTACCTGCGCCAGCCACTTCTTGCAGTGCATCATTAGATGTTTGGTGGATGCACAGAAGAAGCAGTGACGTCATGGAATTCGCTCATATTGGTGCCAGCATCGTCGTTTACGAATCCATGATGCGGAGTGGATAGTTTCTCCCATACTGCTGCTGTCTGTGGATGCGGGAGATGATGCTGTGCAGGGCGGTGTGTTGCATACCACCAAGGGACACTGAGAGTCCAGTGTCCTGGTGGCGGGATGTGGTGCTTGCAGAAACGTTGTTTCAGCAGAGGTGCTACAACCTACCACTGCCGTTTTACACTGGAAAGAAGGTTTATTATATGTGGATATTGCGGGGTCACTTTGTCCACAAGAGGGGGATGGCGGTACTGCTCATGTGGGAGGCATCATAGGCATCGACATATATGAAGCCATGTGTATGGGTGTGCGTGAGAATGCTGATGTCTGTTGATGATGGTTGGCCACCGGACATTGTTGTATGGAGGCCGTAGTTGAGCCAGGTTGTAAGAACGGGCACCGAGGTGACTCTTCAATCAGTGCCCTTAGGAGTTTGATGGTTGATCAGGCTGTCATGTTCTGTGATCAGCGGTTGGTGTGGTAGACAGAGGTCGGTTAGGGCACCGTTCCCTCCGGTGGCCAAGCTGACCGCATCCGAAACATGTGTTCGGTGGCGGTGCGGTGTTGGTTGTTTTTGCGGTCCTAATGTGTGTGGTTGTGAGGTTGGTGCTGAGTGTGGTAACAAGATTGGTGAGTGCAGAGATTTGCTTGTTGATCTCATCTATTCTTTCATGTATGTTTGGACGATTGTTGTTGTTGTTGTGCTGGTTGCCATGTCCCGGGGCTCCGTTGAGGCCCCCTCGGTTGCCACACCCCCTTCCTCTAGGTGCGTGATTCTGATTGGTATGTTGTGTTTGCTAGGGTTCTTCTTGTGTGCATGTTCCTGTAGCTGATGCCGTGGTGGGTGTAGTGCGGTTGTCGGCTGATGTGGCGAAGTTAGCACCGTCCAGTTCATTGATGGGGTGAAGTTGACGACGATTGGCCTTTTCCCCACTCCAAGAAACCTTCGATTCATACCGCGGTGGCTGTTAATTGAGATAGGCTCCCGTGGGGTGTGGGAAATAATTTCTCCTTGAGAGTGGGTTCACCGCTTACCGCATCAATGAACGTGTCCAAATGCAAATGGGTGATGCCCTCAATATTGGTGCTGGGGTAAATGCGGGTGACAAGTCTCCAGATGTGGCTTGCTAAATTCAGTAAGGTCTCTACTGCGCGTCGTCTGAGATTTTTCAATTGAAGACGACTGGTCTCCCCTAGGGTGGTGTAGCTGAGAATTTGGAGTGCTTTTCCAGAAAGTTTCGCGGCGAGACATTCTCCCATTTGCCGATCGTTCCACCTGTTCGTTCGACTGATGATCTCAAACTGAGCGTTGTAGCTGGGCCAGTCATTCTTCCCGCTAAATTCAGGGTGGTGAGGGTGGGAGAATGACTTGGCCAGGTCTACGTGAAGAACCATGTGATGCAAAGCCAGGTGGTGATGGTAGTTGGGAGACTGAGGAGAATGCTGTTGCAGGTCGACGTATAGGTGTTGGTGTTTCCTGTCAGAATTGCTGATGATGATGAGGGTGCCTACCCCGAGAATTATGATGGTTTAGATGCGTACATGAATTTGCTGATACCGGCCCTGATGCAAATCCATAGACTGGTGTTGATCTAGGGATGGACGGCGGAGTGTTGTGTAGATGACGCGGGCGTTCTACGGGTTGTTGCAGACATTCCTCATACAGTGGTGGTGCTATAGGCTGATGGGTGTGGTGTGTGGCATGACTGATGTAACGATGGAACGGAGGTGCTGATTCCTCTCTTTGATGTCGTGCCATTCTCTGAAAATAAGGTGGTAAATTTAACGGGGAAGACATAGGATATTGTACATTACAATTGTCACCCCACCACATATCACCTACTGATGACACAGGTGAACGGTAATTTTGGCGAAGGATAATAAGTTTGTCCATATATGGATCTTGGTCGAGACCATCCATGACCCAGCCCTGATGGTATTGACCTATCGTGGATATCTGAATTAGTACGGAATCCAGTCCCTGCTTGTGAGGCATCACGGAATGTCCCCTCAATGATGGGCGAGAACTGTTGTAGATGCAGTGCTGGTGATTCCGCACCACTGGAATTTCTCACATAGTCGGTGAACACGCGAGCATGGTGTCCATCATATGATGCTACCTCTTGATCGAGGGAGTCATCGCTAAATGGAGACATAGAGCTAAGCTCGCTGTAAGGTGTGGGCATGAGTTCGCTCCATGATGCTCTTCGAGCATCAGGCACCACTTGTGGCTTGCAGGGTTGCGTCGGGCCATTCTTGTCTGTGATGCCGGGTCGCCACGCCACATGTGCATGATGAACGAGATGGCTGGTTATCTCCCGGTCTCAGGGCTTCGGATCCCATGCGACGCTGACCTGCGGTTAACAAAGACCAGCTCCTCATGCCGGTGGAACTCAATTGTTCTGGTGGGGTCGTGCAACCATTGCCGCTAACATTAAATTGAACAGTGTCAGCCCACAAATTGGTGTCACCGGTATGCCTCTCCATAGCAATTTTGAAGCTATGGACTTACAAGGATTGTGAAAAGTCTAAAAATAGTAATTAACAAAATATAAAAATATACAAACTGCAAAGTTTTCTAGATAACAATGAGCATACAAATAATACATGACATAGAGACAGCTGATGAACCTCTAAACGTGGAAACACCGGAGTACCGCACAGACCCTTGAGTCCGCAGAGGTACCCTCGCAAAGGAGGACCCTGCATACGAGATCACTAATTAACTTTATATAAGTTACAATACCTCTATGCTGAAAAGGATGAGGAGACGAAATTCCTAGCATAGCGAGATTCATTATGCCTCATGCAGGCATTACTTCTAGATGCTATAAAAATTGTGGTGAGAAGTAGTAGACTCGCATGGGCCGCTGTCACTGGAAATCTTGCGAGAGGTAAGTGCCTCGCGTGGGCCTCTGTTACAGGAAAATGCCCCCAGTGCCGAAGCGGAAGAAAAGTGTTGGCCAAAAATTGTTACAAGCAGATCCTTATGACTGACCTATCATTATGGCGAGGATAGAGAGACGAATATCCACCGCAAATGTCCTTCCCTTGAGGGCGTGACAGATTCCAACATCTTGCCCAGACATTTTAATGAGTTGGGTGGAGATGTGCATCTCGTCCGTCACCAAGTCGTATGGAGCCAAGTATTGACCTCCTATTAGGTTTATATTCAAGTTGCACAATATGCACTGCGCTGCGGGAGAACTATTCTAAAAGAAATATGAAATCATAATTATAATGTGTTCGCAGTGTTTCCTACATTGGCAAAGATAACTAACTACTAAGTATTCTAAGATACAGGGGACACCGTACCTTGGCCATCACTGCTCGGAAACTTCTGATAGTTTCCCAGAGTCGGATCAGCCCCCGGTGCGGGTAGGGATATCCAAACAATTAAGAAGCCATCAGGCTTAGTGGAACATGAAAAGAGACAATAACTTTATAGATATGAGGCCCTATAGGTATGTTGGTCAATTCTACACAACCTTGCCGGGGTGCGGGGCTAGATTACCACACGACCGGAAAAGAGGCGTACACTATGTGTCCACTAACGTAGAAATTGTCTCTAATCATATTAAACCTATCCTACCGAGCTGAATAGTAAGGTTTACTCGGGAGCATGCCGGGCTAAACAGAGTTAAAGCACAGACAGTGACCTCAGTGTAAGATTGTCGGAGGCGGGAAAAAGTGATGCATATATAAATGTTGCTGTGTAGTATTTCCTAATGCACTGCAGTCCTAAGTTTTCTACAAATAAGCAAAACATATCAACAAGATTACCACTGGCCATATACCTAACTAACCAAGTACAAAACAGTGACAGTATATGATTAGATTAGAACAGAGGTAATACAGGTTGATAGACCTAATACGGTGCGGTTAGTTAAAGCACCTTACAGTAGTAAACAAGGATAACTATAAACAGTAATATACAGAAATTATAAGATGCGGTCCAAGGACCGGTACGTATTAGTCATCAGTACCATTTACGGTGGTAAATTATAATAATTAAAGGTGTAATTAAAGATACCATGTATAGTTACTTGAATACTCAGGAGCTATCCTTATAACGGGCTACTATGCTTCTGAAATTGAGACGTCACTATACTTGAGACATGAGTTGACACATTCTCTGAAAGCTGGATACGTCTCCACATGTAGATCTCCCGCAAGACAGGGTTCCCGCATGCTGCTCCAGGATGGAAGTGGTACAAACTCAGGACAGTGAAACACAGTATAAGCAATGTCTACTGAATAGTCAGTAAGTTCTACATAAAAATACTGTAGTGACAAAAGTTCCCATCTGATGACGGTAAGTTAAGAAAGTTAATGATAACCCATTAACAGGAAGGGTTATTAATATAATTGTAATTATGCCTGTACATATTAAAGCTTAATGGTGTGTGGTGCGCCAAATAGCTCTTGTGACGCACCGGGCAAAGTTTACTTGGCTGTGGTCAAAACATAAAACAAGACACACACGACATGCAGTGTGGTGGTTGAAGGTCCACTTTCCGGCGTGGCTGGCAGATCCTGTGAGTTATCCACTGAGGAACATAGTCACTCTATGTCATGTAGAATTACATGACTGGCCCACAAGGGCTCACCGCAAGAACAGTTCCTTTAGAGATGATAATTAAAATAGGAACCTATTTAAGTTCTAACATTCTTAGTGCGGTGAGACGGGAACTGATTCGGTGCGGGCTGATCAAAAAACCTCTTGAAACCGAGATGATGTGTGTATCTGTATTCGGTTCATTTGTCAGGTTCCCATACATTGGGCAGCTCCTGACTGTTCGGCCACTGGCCGACGATGCTCACGGTCTACTGAAATCATCCCTTTTTATACTCATGGGAATGTCATAACTGGCTGCCTCAACCAATCAAAATTTGCTGAACCAGCCAATCAGTGCACTGTAATCTTGTGACGTGTACACAATTATCTAAATATCGCGATAGATATAGATGTATAGATGACGTAGTGAGTCACGTGTTACACAAATCACTGATTATTTAGCTGTATATATATATATATATATATATATATATATATATATATATATATATATATATATATATATATATATATATATACGCAATTATGACACCATTTCTATATTTTGAGCATAATTCTATACCGATTTCAAAACGGTTTATAGTTTTGAATAGCCCGCCCAATTCTGATTCTGATCCATACCAGAAGTGATGGAACAAGTTATTTATAACAATTAAAGAGTACCACCTCGGTACACTAAAAGTACCACTCGCTCTTGGACAGGCTGCACGTGTGTCGTTGAAGCAGCGACAGGTGCGTGCATGCGCACCACGCTTTCTAACGAACTTAGTCGTTTTCACGACGAAAATCCTCTCGTATAGGCTTATACACGCTTATTGCTCTACCAGGGTGGGGGCGCTTATAGGAACGAATCCAGGATGGGAGGCCCATGCCCAGCTTAGCTGGTATGGCCGGTAACCGACCAGTCGATCTGTGCTACACGTTCCAGAGATGAGCCTGTATGGTAGTGAGATATCGGCGTTGGAGGATCACCCGCCACGTCCATCCTGTATGAGTCGCGATACCCAGACCCACTGGGGAAACTTCGCCGCAGATGTTTGTGGACACTATTGCCGAGGTTGCAGCAGGATTTATCAATAGTTGTGTGAAACACAGAACTTATTATTATGTTTATTTGTTTTAAATTACTTTTCTTATTATTATATATGTTTTTAACAATCGAAACCCAGTCCCTAGGTTGACTACGGTCATCCTACACAGCTGCACGATATTCTTGCATAGCTGTGTCTCACCATAAACTAATCGCTGCAGATTCCTGTGTTGTAAACATGTCATGTGTGATGTAAGTACACAACCCACCGTAGCGAATATGTCATAATCCTGTCATGCAGTCCCAGCTACGCTGGGGCTGCCTGATGAACTAGTCTTTTTACTTTATTATATATTATTTTTCTTATTATTTTTAAACCCCGCGTCAGTATGATGGGGTGGATTTGGGGCAGCGGGAACTGCTTGTGTGGAATCCGCACTGTATGCATCCGCTCATATAATAAGGATGCATATCTCTAATATATTTATACATATCCATGTGCATCCCTTTATTTACCCGGGATGCACCATGTAATTAAAGCAATCTGTGATACTCTGTCTGGTATAGTTACATGATTATATAACCTGTATACATTCTACTGTATTGTAATTGTGGCACTTGGGTGTTGCCTGTGGAAAAATAATTATCCGCACCAAAGAGAACACCCATGTGAGCTATTGTTTAGGGATCATTGTCTAGATAATTAATAAAGCATGCACCAAGAAATAAACACAAAACAAAAAAAGAAGACCTGGAAAAATAATTCCAGTTCAAAAATTAAAATCAATGGTATGCCTCCCTCCCAAACTCTTACGCACCCTATGTGCTCTGTCTTATAAACATGCGTCTTTTGCGTCACTTTCCTCTCGGCTATGTGCCTACTCAGGAAGCCTATAATTCCCACCTAGCATGCTCCCGTGCGCTCGATCCGCCATGCGTGATCGTTTGCCATGGGTGTCGAACTAGGAGGGGGTGGTGTAGCGCGGACTGACCGGACAGGTACCGACTGTCTCAGCAAAACTGGGTATGGAACGGCCACTCCAGATTTGCTCCAAGAACACACCCCTGGGTAGGATAATACGCGTACATAAGCCCTATGAGAGAGGTTACTCATCAACAATTGGCTACGTCCAATAAGATGCGTGGTGCACATGCTCGCGCATCAGAGCTTCCCTGACAACACGTCTTGGAATTGGAAGCGAGTGCATGCCTATAGTGTACCGAGTAGGCACTCGTAAATGTTTATAATTTATATGTTCTCGTTGTTCTTGGTAGCGCTTAGAACCAGAAATAAACGAGCTTTTCAAAACTGTAAACCATTTTAAAATCGGCCCAGAAATGGTTGAGTTATCGTCGAAGCTCCCCGCTAAATTATACTTAGAATATTGCTATAATGTCGTAATCGTGTGTATATATTAAACTAAATACAGAGTGATTTGTACACGTGGTCGATGCGTCACTAGTATACCAGCACGCTGATTGGCTGGTGCTCGGCTAATGATTGGTTGAGGCGCCCAGCTCTGACGTCACAGCGAGTATAAAAGGGGTGAAAAACCGAGGATCAAGAGCATCACCAGTATGGAAGCCAGACCCACGCAGGACGGCTGTACCACCAGGATGACGGATGTAACCTGCTGACCTACCAGTGTCTTACGGAATCCAGCACATCTGCGGTGGTAGGACGTCCTCGGCTCCCACGGAATTTTGGATACTCCTGGACGGCCATCTGGGAGTAATAAACTAATTTAAAGTTGGACCTTCCGCATCCGGACTTTCCTAATGCAACTTCTGCGGGAGGGGCTGTGCGGGCCCGGAATGTAATCCTACACGATGTGGAGCTGCGGTGATTCTTGGTGGATGACTCGCCGGATCTGTCAACCATGCTGAAAAGTGGACACTAAATCCTGCACTGCATGCCGTGTGTGTTTGAATTAACTTTTTGACCACAGTCTTGTGGACTTTGCTAGGTATGCCGCAAGAGCTATGTGACGCATCCCGCACTGTGTGCCAAGTTATGTCACTGCTTAACATTATATACTTCCCTCTCTGTTAATGGGCAACCTTCAACTTTACTACTTCCGTTGCCGGACAGAAAACTTTCTCACGCCCGCATAAATTGTGATTTAGTTACAGAGACTATCTAATAGATGTCACTTCACTGCGCTGCTTCACTGTCCTGAGTGTGTACCATATCTACCCTTCCTGGATGAGTCGGCTTGCGGAGCCAACCTGCGGAGACCAGCAGTGGAAATCGCCTGCAGAAATCTCTCCAGCTCCAGAGAATGTGTCAATTCGCGCTATGAATATGTTAGCCGCTCAATTTCAGTAACATAGTAGCCTGTTCCGTACCGATGACTATTAGGTACTCAAGTAACTATACTATTGTACATCTAATTATTATTTTCATATCTGGCACTGATGACTAATAGGTGCCTTTCCGGTCTTAGGACCGCAATTTATAATTTCCTTATTACTGTTCATATTATCCTCATTTACTGTAGGTGCTTTAACTAACCACACCGTTTAGGTCTTTCAATCTGATACTTACTACTTCATTAATTCTTATATAAATTGTCATTGTTGATTGCCTTGGTTAGTTGTATATGGCAGATAACCATTCTGTTGTCATGTTTTGTTTAATCATAGAAAACTTAGACCACAGTATGCTAGGAAATACTAAACAGCAACATTTATATCCGCATCACTTATTCCCACCATTATCAATTTTACACCGAGGTCGCTGACCATGCTCTGATTGTTTGAGCCCAGCATGTTACCGACTAAACCTTACTATTTAGCTCGATAGGATAGGTTAAAGTGGTTAGGGACAATCTCTTCGTTTGGAGACATATAATGTATGTTTCTTTTCGGGTTGTTGCGATAATGTAGCCCTGCACTCTGGCAAGGTTGTGTAAAATTGGCCAAATACCTATAGGGCCTCGTATATATCAAGTTCTTGTCTCTTTCCATGATCCACCAGCCGTATGGTTTTATAATTGTTTGGACGCCCCATCAGCACATTGGTCTGATCCGACGCTGGGAAACTATCGGAGGTTTCCGAGCAGTGATGGTTAAAATGCTGATTTACATACATCTCCCCCGTATCCTTGGATACTTGTTAGCTAGATAATACCGCCAACGAAGGAAAGCACTGCAAAAACATATAGTTATAAATGTGAATTTGATAGTTTATTTACCGGCCCGCAGTGCATATCTGGGCACATTGGAAGTTAATCCTAATGACAGGTCAAAAGTTAAATCCGTATGAAGTGGTGACAGACGAGACGTGCATCTCCATCCAACTCATTGGAGTGTCTGGGAAGGATCCTGGAATCCGCCACGCCCTCCCGGGAATGACACTCGCGATGGATATTTATCTCTCTATCCCGACCTTAGCGATATGTCACTGATCAAACTTGCTTATGTGAGATGTAGCCATTGTCCAGGTGATGTTTTATCTGGTTGTGGGGCAAGATACCCAGATTTTCATCAAATTTGGATGCGTTGCGATGTAACATGTACGCATGCTGTCCATGGAGGTAGATGCTCTTTCAAAGCGAGCTATGGGAAGCTAGGCGTCTGTGCCCATTGGACAGCTGTATCTAACGATAGTTAGGAATCCCTGCCACTTGCAGCCAAAGCTAGTTTTCATCTCTTACAATTAAATGGTAGATTAGACTGTAGCAGAAGGCCCGCAAAAATAAAGGGGCATCTACCAATACAGCATCTTGGAACTACATAAGACGGTCATGTGGGAATTCTTCGGAGAACACTTGTACCGCCTTCACGTAAACCAGTACGCATCATGTTAATTATGGCTTTACTAGGATTTTTCAGCACTTAGCATTTTTCGTTGAACAAATGTGTGACCCTTTTGTCAACTCTTTTCCTCTGCTTCGGCGTCGAATGCAGTTTCCTGTGATGGAGGCTGGCGTGAGGCGCTTGCATCTCACAACAGCGAGAATTCCTGTGACAGAGGCCCATGCGAGCCACCTTCCTCTCGCACCATCATGAAACATTCAGTGACGGAGGCCCGCGCGAGGCACTTTCCTCTCGCAGCAACAATGTTCTCTCTGTGTATGTTAGGGGTATATTGACTTATATTAAGCTACTCAGTGATCTCTTATGCGGATGCTTCTCTTGCGGGAATACCTCTTGTGGTGCGATGGGCGGATATCTATCAGCAGACCAGCACGTACACCCGTGAGCTACACATAGCTTTCCAGTCCTTCTGGAAACTTTGGATTCATAGATCAAAGATGCCCTTGATAAAAATGCTACATTTATATAATGCAACCTGTGTGCCCTTGATGCTGTATAACTGTAACAGTTAGGCAGCTCCAAAGGCATCTGTAGACAAACTCGATGCCTGCTACCACAAACACCTATGCACCATCACTGGACACTGATGGCCAGACAGCATAATTTCCAATGATGCACTATACAAGATGTGTAATACGTCACCGCTGTCTGTAAAAGTAGCCCAGCAAAGATGGTTCATGTTTGACCATGTGCTAAGGATGCCAGAAGAGACATCAGCAGAGAGAGCATTGGAATTCCCTATACTCGGAGCAAGCCAATACAAAGCCAGGAGAGGACGTCATTGCATAAATCTGCCAAACGTGCTATAAGGTGACCACAAGAAAGCAGGACTCGGTACACTCAAGTCCAGAATGGACCTGAGGAAGCTAAGGATTTCGGTTGATGACAAGACACAGTGGGCAAAAGCGAAGAATGACTGATTGCAGCTGTCGGATGTTTCTACTACTATAGATGCAAAATACAGTAATCATTCATCATACATAACATGGTCTCTGATAATTGTCTCAAGAACTTTGCATAATATACATGTGAGTCTTACTGGTCTGTATTTGATTGATGTCTTTCTGATGACTTTTTTTAATATAGCTGTGATATTGGTTGTCTTCCAGTCTGTTGGTACTTTTCCACTGCCAAGGGAGGTGTTAAGAATTATTTGTAATGGTCTACTTAATTCTTCATGCATATCTTTGAGTAGTCACGGATGTACTCCATCTGGCCTTGGTGATTTGTCAATTTTGACCTTCGATATCTTCTTTTTAACAATTTCCTCTGTGATCATAATGTTGTGCACTTTATCAGATTCTCTCATTAATACTGTCGGCATATCTGTGCCAGTTTGTATTGTAAAAACACTTGAGAAGAAATCAGGGAGCACTTGTGCATTTTCCTAATCAGTTGATGCTAGTGTTTCTCGCTCTCCCGAGCCAGGTATAACCAGATCTGACACCAATTTTGTGTTTTTCATCTTACGCGTAACATATTTCCAAAACTGCTTTGTGTTGGTCTTTGAATCTCTTGTAATAGACCTTTCAATGCCCTTTTATAGTCTTCTTGTTACGGCTCTTACATTGTTTCTCTGTCTTGCGGTCTTTATTCTTCTCGACTGGATTGTTCATTTCGATATATCTTTGCCAGCATCTCTGTTTCTTTCTTATTGCATCAATTGTTCCTTTGTCAAGTGGTGTTCCATTTTTACTTTGACTATGTAAGGGGTGTGACCGTTTTGCTTGGTATAAATTTTTCTTCTGCTTTACATAGGATTTTCAAAAATTCTTGCCATTGCCACTCTACATCATTCTTGTTTACTGCTAATTGTTGTTCCCAGTTAATGTCTAGCGCTTTTTCATATCTTCATAGTTACATTGTTACATAGTCATCTTCTGCTTGTTAGGCTACGCAGACTGTAGCAGGTCTTCACTATCTTCGCTGGCGGCCGGATCCTGCACCTGTTGAACTGATGTGTTGGTGTGGACGGACATGATCGGGGAATCGATCGTGAATGTGGCCTCGCTGTGGTGTCTATCTAACCTTGGCTGGAATGAGTTGATGGACTTTGTAATTGATTCATAATTGCCTTTGTCATAGAAAAACTTTTTGAATGTCCGCCCTCTGCTATCAATTATTGTAGCATACGAAGTCAAAGGTAATAATGCAGTGGTCACTCTTACCTAACCTGATCCACATTGCACTTGAAGCAGGATAAATCTAATAGAATTTGTACCACGTGATACGAATTTATGCCACATAATACTGTTATTCTCGGTCGTTCGGATATGTTATCGCTTACCCCGATAACGTAACCGAACTTATTGCGAGATTGATCCGCGAAACAAAAATCGAGTTAAAAGATTCCTAATATCGCGCTTGAAATAATTACCGAGTACTCTTTGTGTCATACGGTTCTTAAACTGGAGTCGCTTTATTGCATCTTTAAATTACGAAGAAGGAAGCTGAGTTTTGTTTGCATCTGCAAGCATGGCACTGTGTAAATGGAACATGAACTTTGTCATAAAATAGTTCCGGTTAGATTTAAGAAATCAACCAGTTATATAATAAACGAGAGGAAAGTACAAAACACAAAATGTCAGAGAAAAGGAACAGAAAGGATAAGGAGGTTCTAGTGGAGTTCGAAAATCTCGTTAAAGGTAGGATTGTTTTGAACTTGAAGGATGAGTGAATCACTCAATGACAGCTGAAAGTGTGATTGTTTAGTTTGAATATTGATTTTCATATTTGGGTTGAATGTAGGGTTTACGGCGGCTGTAATACTTTATAAAAGAATATTAATTATGATATAATCATGTAGGCCTCATCGCAACTAACTGTCATGCATGAACATGCTATTCACTACTAATATCATATGACAACCTGCAGAAAAGTCAATAAATATGTAATTTGTCGTTTTTCTCAAGAAGCTGGACTATGCCACAGCTCAAAGATGACAGAATGTCATTGTTTTGGTGTTGTTTCTAGACCTTTCACTCCAGTATCATTATCACTGGTGACCTACATTTAAATTTAGGCCTTAGTACCAGTCCATTATCTGATCCTTTAAGTTAACAAGAACCTCATTTCAGCAGGAATGAGTATAGCGTAAGAAACCTGTGAATATTTTAAAAACAATTTTAATGAATCCTGTTACTGTCCAACCAAATTGTTTTCAAAATAATCATCAATGTATTATCGTATCTACGACAATAAAACCTGTCTTAAACAGCCACCTTACGGAACACACAGAGTTACTCACTATAGTTCGACAGGTGGTCTCTTAACCCTTTCACCGACAACACCCACTAAATGGATATTCGTTACAATATAAATATATTTAATCTGTGAATAATTTGAAATTAATTTGATTGGAAGCTGTTGTTTCCTCAGGCAGCAACAGTTTCCAATCAAATTAATTTCATAAATCATAATATTCAACAGTTTCCTGTATTGTAGCATTCCAAATGAGATATATGGGAAATTCAATTTTGAAAGCATTAAGATAGATGGTTTGGCGGGCAGGTGGTCTCTTGGGCAGGTTTGATGTAATTAAATTCTTGGATGCATCCTACCTTAACCCCTCGGACTTGAGGGCGAAGATAATGCTTTTTTTCAAATTTACCACTTAAATATTTAACCCTTAACCCTTGAATTTGTTCAAGAAAATTTCAATTTTCTCATAGAAAATGTCCATTTGCAGACCAAGAGAAGACTATTTTTGAAAATTACCACTGGAATGACGGACTCGATTATCGAGCCACGTCATTCCAGTGGAAGATTTTCAAAAATAGCCTTCTTTTGGTCTGCAAATGGACATTTCTCAAGAACACTGCAGAAGCGGTTTTTGGCTGATATGAGTGATAAATGGTTAAAATGACAGAATTCTGTTTTGAATACAACTGATGACCTATTTTGAATACAATTGATGACAGGAAAGATGTTCAATATTTTGAAACAAATTCGACTGGAAGCTGTTGCTGCCATATCCAGCAACAGTTCCCAGCCAAATTACTTTCAAAATATTCAACATAATATTCTTTGTAAACATCATAAAGAATTTGCAGTGTGCAGTCTCTGGTGGGTTTGTTTGCCATCAGCTGGGTAAGCGTTAACATAATTATGTAATAGATTGTGTCACATATGGATGTGAGTATAATGATTGTTCAGGTCATTGAAACTCTGCATCTTGTAATAGAGGATCGATTATCTAATTTATTGCACCCTCTTTTCCCCTCCACACCCTTAGAACTTCTGTTATTCTGACTACAACAACATGCACCAATGATCAGTTAACCCTTTAATACTCAAATTTGTTCAAGAAGATTTCAATTTTCTCAAAAAATTTTGATTTGCAGACCAAGAGAAGACCATTTTTGACAACTTACCACTGGAATGACTGGCTCGGTTATCTAGCCAGTCATTCCAGTGGTAAATTTTCTAAAATAGTCTCTTGTTCTGCAAATTGACATTTCCAAGACCACTGTAGAAGCTGTTTTTGGCTATGTTCCTATAAAAGACCCAATGCAATATTATAAAATTTTTTTGTTTTTAATAAGCTATTGTGTCAAATGTTGCAGAGGCAATCCAATCATCTTAATAACATTCAATACTTATGCACAAATTTTATTTGTGTCACATTCTCAGCGAAAATTGTTACGAGCTCTAGCAATGTTGTGTGGTTTCTGAATTTGTAATTTTGTATGCGTTTGAATTTAAGTATACATACAAGAATTATAGAATTATGACTTGACAAGAGTTTATCTAAGTTATGTCAATAATTCCAGGATGTTCAACGGCCATACCCTGTAGCTAAATCAAACCGTAACCCTTTGATGGTCAAAGCGGCTAAAATTATGGCGTGTGCAGTGGTCTTGAGGAATATCCATTTTCTAGACAAGACTATTTTTGAAATTATACCACTGGAATGGCTGGATCAATAATCTTGCCTGTGATTCCAGTTGTAAATTTTCAAAACTAAGCTACTTTTAGCCTGCGACAGTCTTTTTGGTATGCAGCAGATAAATTCTCTTTAAAATACTTGTGTCATGTTTTTGTGTTTTGCTAAATTTTCTGGTAGTTACTTTCAACAACAAATCCCTGAAAGTAAAGGATTTATATAACATATTTTGTATAGATCTGTTGAGTATTTTGAAATTAAAGCTTCCTGTCATGTTAATTTCAAAATATTCACAAGCTTTCCTGTTTGTTTGCCCAGAGATTGAGATATATATTATGACAACTTTATCGGTGAAAGGGACAAGTGTTAATTCTGAATAAAGGAGTTAATCTGAGTCTAGACCAATGTTTACAAGGCACTTAACCCCTTATGGTAGTCAACCAAAAACAAAGTTTTTGAGAATATACCACTGGAATAACTGCCAGTGCGATAACCAATGTTTTCTTTTCTTGGCCTGCAAATGAAGATTTTCTGAGCAAATCCAAATTTTCTGTGAATAAATTTAACCCTTTAACACTCATATGATCCAAAAACGTTTTCTGCTGTGGTCTTAAGAAATGTCCATTTGCAGACCAAGAGAAGACTATTTTTTAAAATTTACCACTGGAATGACTGGCTCGATAACCGAGCCAGTCATTCCAGTGGTAAATTTTCACCAATACGTCTTCTCTTGGTCTGCAAATGGACATTTTCTATGAGAAAATTTCTTGAACAAATTCAAGGGTTAAATGATTAATATTTGTTTTCTCTAGCCATGATCACCTATTCTCACCTTGTATCAGAAGATCAAACACAATAATCCCTTTGATGACCTGCTAGTGATTACAACAATCAGGTGTTGGACAGGCGGCTAATGGGATGAGCAGAATTTTAAAGCTTTGTCAGATTGGATAGACATCAATAGCTTAGGTACATGCCTGATTATTCAGAGTCAATCATATGTGTAATTAGCTGGCTGGCCAATTTTCTTTATTGTTTACATTATTAAATATATACAGTTGAACTACTATCTAGACTAATAGCTTGATCCATGCTTAAACCTGGCCCAAAGCAGCTTTTGTAGTGGTCCTAAAAATGTCCATTGGCGGAACAAGAGACTATTTTTGAAAATTTACCGCTGGAATGGATGGCTCTATAACCGAGCCAGTCATTCCAGTGGTATGTTTTCAAAAATAGTATTCTCTTGGTCTGCCAATGCATATTTCTGTGAGAAAATGTTAATTTTCTTGATCAAATTCTAGAATTAAGAAATTAAATGTCTATAGCGAATGCATGTTGGGTGTGTTGGTAATTCACAGTTGGGTGGGTGGGTCTCAGAAGAGTGACAGATAGCCACTCACTGGATGGACATATCCATACTGTGGAGAATAAATGGAACCCTTTCACTGCGGAAATCGGATGTAAATAGCCATTTGCGACAATCAGAAAAGGTGTTGAATATTTTGATACAATAATTTCACAGGTTTGGCTGTTGCTATTCTATGCCTGGCTTCCAGGTAAATTAATTTCAAAATATTCAGCAGCAACATAATAGTCATTACATGTGCATCGCAAACATGAGGCATAGAAAGGGTTAATTTGATTTGATTGGGCTCCGAGATGATAAAATGTTTTGATTCATTCAAATGTATACATAAATGTCCTCTGCCAGTAATTTCGACCTAAATAACTCCATATATACATATCCAATATATCTAGACCTCAATGTGTGTCAGAGACTGCTTATTGTATTAAGTATTAACCCTTGAAGTGTCATTGTCTTAATTTTAAGACAACTATGCAGGAAAGCTGTTGAATATTTTGAAAGTAATTTGACTGGAAAATGTTGCTAACATAGGCAACAACAAGTTCCAGTCAAATATGTTTCAAAATATTCTATGGAATATCCCGCTCATCATTAAACAGTTTGTCCTTTCTAGTTTGTGAGGGGTTAAGGGTTAATGTAATGAGCTGTCATAGTGGACTCCAATTTAGTGGACATGTTTTAGCTATGCGCCTGTTAATTTGGGTGGGTTGGGGTGAGGTGACAGACTGTCTAGACTATACATACTCGAAATCAGGAATCTGCAAGTGTGTGTATGCAAATGTGGTTTTGAGTTTAATAAAAACTTACAAATGGATACATGTCAGTCAGTCTGTTTTCTGGATGCCTATAATTATAATAGATTCATGTAATTAGTTTGTTTTGTCAATATTTCTAAAAGCAGAAAATTGCTAGCTAGATCGAAACGCGTTCAGGACTATATAACACTTGTAAGCTGTCCAGAATTCCAGCTCATTGCTATCAAAAGCCGCGTCATGGATGAATCAGACATTATAGTCTAAGCATTTAACCCTTTAACCCTCATCAGTCAAAAACAGCTTCAGCAGTGGTCTTGAGAAATGTCCATTTGCAGACCAAAAGAAGACTATTTTTGAAAATTTACCACTGGAATGACTGGCTCGATAACTGAGCCAGTCTGCAAATGGACATTTTCTAAAAATTCAAATTTTCTTGAATAAATTCTGGGGTTAAAGGGTTAAGTCAGGACAGGACTCATCCACCCCCCCCCCCCCACACACACACACACACACACACACACACCCCCTCCACGCAGAGATCCTGTTGATGGTGGCCCACAGGTTTGCCAGATATTGGCACTGACTTCAGTTTCAATGCCTACTATCACAGATAATCCTGTCTCCGCCGCCGTCTACACCTGGGGTGTGTAAGATAAAATGGAAATCGTAAACGATAATACAGAGTAAGAACTGTATCTATGTTTTCATCTGAAAATGGAATCTGTGAATGATATTGTGGAGGGGTACAGGTGAAGATTCTATCAGTGATGACATAGGCTATGTCTCTCCTCCTTCCCCAGGAAAAATATATGGGAAAAGTCATCTGGGCCAATTTAATGCTATAGCTGTCTGACTTCTGCAAGCCACCAGGCAATAATAAGTGGGCAATAACTCTGGACCTGCTGATTGTTTTGAAAACAATTTGACTGAAAGTTGTGGGGGGTGGAGGGGGCGGGAGGAGATCGAGAGGAAAGGTCATCTGTGCCAATTTAATGCTTTAGATGTTCGACTTCTGAAAGCCGCCAGACAGTTTTCAATGGGCAAAAATTCTGGACCTGCTGAATATTTTGAAAACAATTTGACTGAAAGTTGTTGGTGGCTTATTATTGCCTGATGACATTTTTGTCTGATGCCATGTAGCAGCGAGACAGTCAACACTTGCCACTCTGATGTCAATATTCTATCATTTACTGTGTCAATAGCAAAGAAACTGTTTTTTTCAACAATTTTGGTGGATGATGATGTAGCTGTCTACGAAAATTGAACACCAGTTCCTCTTTTAACCCTTTAAGCCTTCAATTTGTTCAAGAAAATTTCAATTTTCTTAAAGAAAATGTCAATTTGCAGACCAAGAGAAGACTATTTTTGAATGTTTGCCACTGGAATGACTGGCTTGGTTATCGAAGCAGTTATTCCAGTGGCAAATTTTCAAAAATAGTCTTCTTGGTCTGCAAATTGACATTTCTCATGACCACTGCAGAGGTGGTTTTCGGCTCATATGAGGGTTAATTGAATTTGAAAATTTAAAATTTTGATATCAGAGTGCTAAGGGTTAAGATTGTCTAATTTAGGTTATCAATATTTGTCTAATTAATTTGCTGGTAATTACCTATAATAATTATCCTAGGACAGTGTTTTATTATAGTTCTGTGCCATTATCCTGGCAGTCGAATTCAATTATCAGTCATTTTATTGGCCTCTGTAGGTAGGTGGACATCAGATAATGAGGGCTGATTATGCAATGATATCTAGGCTATGTAATATATATATATATATACCATCTAGGATCGTGGCTTAGTCTGTTATCCCAATGGCTTACTTAGTCTGTTATCCCAACATTTTTCGAAGAAAAGTAGTGGTTATGTCATGTGGCACACAGACGCACGCACGCACACGCCATTACCATAGACATGGTTATACAGGCCTGAAGTCAGAATTGTTTGTGAGTTCCAAAGATTCTGTCCTAGTGTTGAGGGATCTTCTCTTCTTTTCGTTCGCTGATCATACCGCCAGTCCTGTAAGTGACTATCGACATGATCATAAGCATTAAGTGCGTGGATCCATGGTTTATTAGAGTGCGCCGTGCGGCCTGGAACCTCCGTCTTCAGCACTCGAGGTTTCTGTCAGGGTTACCTCACCCTTACCTCCTTTAGTCGCCTCTTACGACATGCAGAGGATACGGAAGGTGTATTCTAAGCCCCACCTACAGAGCCAGTGTTGAGGGATTAGATCTGAAGATCTAATTCGAAGAGACAAGCTGCTGACATTTAGATATTGCAAACAGAGTAGCATTAACAGTGGATTGACAGCCAGAAACAATTTTTGGCAAGGTTGGCATTTAAAACCATTTAGCACTCATATCAGCCAAAAACGTCACTAGTCTTACGAAATGTCCATTTTCAGATCAAGCGAAACCTGGTTTTGAAAATTTTGCCACAGTCATTCCAATGGTAAATTTTCAAAAATAGGCTAGATTGTCTGCAAATGTACATTTTCTATACGAGAATTGAAATTTTCTTGAATAAATGTGAGTGATAAAAGGTTAAAGGGGCTACATTGTCACAAGAAGGGTTAGACTTTATAATATGTTGGGCACATGGGTATAAGGACACATATATGTGCAATGATGCCTATCATTGCTTCGTTGTTATTTTGAAAATAACTTGACTAAAAGCTATTGCAGTGTAGGGATTATCAAGCTGTATTTGAACATTACTCAATATGCAATATTTGGCACAAAATTCTTGTTAAACAATACTAATTTTCTCTGCCAGTTATCTTAAGCTATACAGGCAACATTAACCCTCTAATGGTCATACCGGCCAAAACCGGCCTCTGCTATGGTCCTGTGGAATGTCCATTTACAGACCAAGAGAATATAATTTGTGGAAATTTAACACTGGAATGACTGGCTCGATAATTAATTCCGGTAGTTCCAGTGATAAATTTTCAAAAATTGTATTCTCTTGGCCTGTAAATGGACATTCAATAAGAAAATATTTTAATTCTTTGGACCAAATTTAACCATTAACCCTTTAACCCTCAAATTTATTCAAGAAAACTCATAGAAAATGTTCATATGCAGACCAAGAGACTATTTTTGAAAATTTGCCACTAATGACTGGCTTGGTTATTTCTCAATACTACTGCGGAAGCCGTTTTTGACCATCATGGCCATTGAAGGGTTAAATGTTTGGGATATTGTCATGATATGAGGGTTAAAGGGTTAATTGGTGGCTGGTGATCAGAAAAAGCGTGAAGTGTCATCATAGGTTGCCCTGGGGGCAACTAGATGTTTTAGGATATTTCGAACTCTGTTAGCAATGTACCTTGTGATTTTCTGTGTATGACCATTCTGTGTAGCATTTAAAACCTGTCCTTAGAAATGCTGTGAGATTTAGTCTTTTATCCCTTCAATAACCATTTAACACTCATTCATATCAGCCAAAAACTGCTTCTACCAGTGGTCTTGGGAAAGGTCCATTTGCAGACCAAGAGAAGACTATTTCTTTTTTTAATTTACCACTCGAATGACTCGCTCGATAACCGAGCCAGTAATTCCAGTGGCAAATTCTCAAAAATAGTCTTCTCTTGGTCTGCAAATGGACTTTTCTATGAGGGTTAACCCTCAAATCTGTTCAAGAAAATTAAAATTTTCTCAGAAATGGCCTCTACGGTATAGGAGTCTTAAGGAATTTTCATTTGCAGACCACAAGATTATTAAAAAAAATGTATCACTTGGAATGACTGGCTTGGTTATCGAGCCAGTCATTCTAGTGTTAAATTTTAAAAAGACTGCGAATGGGTATTTCTCAAGACCACTGCAGAAGCCTTTTCTTGGCCAGCTTGAGTGTTAAAAGCATTTAAATGCCTTAAAATATTTTATTAATGGGTGTAAATTCTGACCTGCATTTTGAAATGTATTGCACTGGTTTAGGCCAGTCTTAAAAGATTTCTTGATTGTCCTCTCCTGACCCTGGTGGTTAAAGTATGGTAGGTAGGTAGGGAACATCTTTTTTTCTACCTGTTGAAATATAACATTACAAAATTGAATTTAAAGAAGGTTTTTATTTGAACTTGTGACAGAAGCTATAAAGCAAACAGTTTCTAAAGGTTATATGAGCCCATTTTGATGAAAGGATTAATTCAATCAATTCAATTAACTTACATAAAAAAATTAAAATAATTCTTCACAGGAAACTCCAAAAAAAAGAATTTTGAGTCAGCAATTTTTTTTAGTGTCGGACGGGAGGGACAACCAAACCATTATTTAAGAATTGGCCTTATTTCAAGTTGTTATTACGCCACAAAAACATCTTGACCGTTCAATCACTACTTGCTAAATCAATTATCTGCATTTAGCTATCAGAATAAGATTTTTATGCTCGCTTACATACTCCCTTATGCCTTTATCATCACCATGCATACCCTTAACCAGGCTACTGTTAAGGTAACCCCAGCATATGCCTCAGAATAGACTGGCACCAGTCTGTACTCACTCCTTGGTGACGCCTGTCACTAAGCGCGCCCGTGCATGCGCAGCAGATCCCAAATAGGAAACAGATTCACTTTTCAAATATTCTGCTAGCAGGACAGTCGGCCTGCTATCCAGCTTAAGTTTTTATAGCTTTGCGCTGAAGTTCAGGTACATATTTAGGAGTTTCTGATACAGGAATCATGTCTATAATAAACTCTATTCTCCCTAATATGTCGATTGTATACTTCGTGGCGTTTTTTTTTTTTTTTAACTCTGGTTTATAAGTTACTGGTTTCCGTGTCAAAAAACTTTGAGGTATTACAATCCATGCCTATTTTACTATCATAAATCAAACCATGCTTTAAAATAAAACCCCTTAGTACTCGCGTATTTATTCTATTAGTGCCTATAAAAAAACAAAACTTGCGAAACTTCATGAAATTCTTGGTCTTTCAGTGAGATTTTGAATTCTCCTTCGATCAATACTCATCATTCTATTACTTCTGATACAAGCTATCGTGGATAGCTGGCCTTAGGACTATAAACTTAGTAAGCTTTACCGTCTCCTGGAACCGGGTACTCGGCTCCCAACTGCCGAGTACCCGTTTGCCATGAAGCTCATTCTTGTTTGCATAGCAACAAGAGCTACATGCTTTTTGTGCAGCTGGAGTCTTAAGTTTTCTAAGTCTTTCTGCGAATTGTGATAGCTTTGTGCGCTCTCTAAGGATTATATTGGATTTCCATGGAAGGAGCCGATGATAACCAGGTCGTATATTTCCATGTTATTCTATAGTTAAAATACTTAGGTCTTCAAAATTTTGTCTGTCGCATGTTCCAATTTCTGACCCCGAATCTGGGACGTGTGTTAACAACGAAATATGCCAGATTGATCGCCTTCCTTTAACCCCAACAGGCGATCGGCAGATATGAAATAAAGTGTTGGCTTTACAGTGTTTTAACACGAAAATCGGCTGATGTCATTCTCAGTAAGATCCGAGCGGGTGACGTCACACCCGTGTTGTTTCAGATTTTTATGTGAAGAAAATGTTTCATTAATTCGTGCATCTGATTCTGGGTGCTGGGTACTTTATTGGTACCAGAAAAACTTTGGAATTTTAAAGTTTTGCGTGTTATCACGATCTGTTTGCAATGATAGGTGGCTTCAAAATTCTTGATCTAGATGTGTGGTCTGCGGTTTTACTGTGTGCTACAGCAGTTTGTTTACATTTTGTTGTTTCTTCACATATTGTTTTGACCTTCGTTAGGAGTATAATTTATATTGATTAGTAAATATACCCCGAATGCTATGCGATATGATTCCTGGTTCCGTGATACATCCTTGAGGATCAGTTTATGGGTGTATTTTGCCCGCTTCGTTCTTGTTGTCATAATCAATGCGATCTTTGCTGTAACGTTGCGGGAGGGTTAACATTTAATTTATGATCAAATTATTTGAAAATTAATTGTCTGCCTTCCATTCCTGTTTCGTTCCGCTTGCTTATTGTAGGTTTGTGCTTATTTATAGGCCAAGCCAGCCCCGCCATCATGTGACGAGTGCCATAAATTTGTGAGGGTTCTGTTCAAGGACCACGTCTGTCTTCGTTGTACAAAGTGTAGTCTTGACAGTAGGTGTAACATTTGTGCAGTGTGGTCGTCCGACATGATGGTCAAGTTCCTTGCCCAGAAGGACTTGGCAGGGTCTAACATGGGTCAAGCGGTCCGAAAGCAAATCGTGGAGCGTCCGTTTCGGCCCTGGGGGTGCGCTCCACGTCTGCAACCGGAAATTGGAGAGACAGCACCGCCGGCGTGGTTTGTTCCTGCTATGCAAGGCTTCTTGCATAACGTTCTGCCTATTCTGGTGTCGTCCCTGCTTCCAAAAGTTGTAGGGCAGTCTCTTCCCATGCTTGGTTCGGACCCTGTCCTTGGACAGGGTTCTGGACTGGCCACCGAGGGAGCCAGCTCATACGGCTCCCTGGCAGTCCTGTCGGGCTCTGTCCTGATGGGTTCTGTCACTCTGCGGCCACCTCCGGGTGGGCCAGTAGCGGTGGCCGGTCCGTCAGGCATGGGTCTGGCGGACGGCTCCACGGTTTCCTCGTCTGGTGACGACTCTTCGGGGTCTGAAGACGAGAAGGCCGAGGAGGAGAGATTGCTGCGGCCTGAGGTGCCGCGGGTGGAGGGCATGGAGGTCGATTCCGTCCTGGATGGAACTGTCCTCCATCTGTCTGGCTTGGCGCAAGCCAGGGCAGCGGCTCCGCCCATGGTTGAGGCCACTCCGGTACCGGGCACCGGTCCCGTGATGGTTGGCTTGCTGCCAACCGACACTGTGACGGGTGTGGCTGGCCAGGCATGGTACTCGCCTATCTCGCCTGGTCCTGCAGTCAGGCATGGGGTGCCGTTGGTGCCCGTGTTTGGCCATGGTTCCTCAACCATTACGGGGCTGCACAGTTTTCCGTGCGGGCCTACTCCATGGACTGGTGTTTTTCATGGGGTGGCGGTGGAACCGTACGGTAGCGGAGTTCCTGGCGTATCAGCAATGGCTCCTAGCCAGGAGGCCATTGCTGGTAGGGCCATGAACACGTCAATGGGTGACATGTTCACTGGAGTGTCCTCGGAGACAGATTGGTCAGAGGCTCTGGTTTGGCTAGCCAGGGTAGACCCGTCGGTGGCATCGATTAGGACGGGGATCTTGACCGCAGCCCGGATCCAGTCTATTGGACTGGATCCAAGGTTTATGGAGTTATTGGATGCCATTTGTAGCAAACAGCTCCTGACCAAGGGCCAGCTTCCTGCAGCCTCCAGGGAGGTGCGGGCGAGGTGTTGTATCCCACGGAGGGAATATGACAGATATGGTGTTGTCTCAATGGTCACCGAGGATGACCGCCGGGTGCTGGGTGTCCAGAGTGCTGGAGCGGGTGGCCCCGCCCCGGCGCTGGTGGACAAGTCTCAGGTACACCACGACGAAGTCCTGTCCCTATGCGATGAGGGGGTGAGGGCAGCAATGAGTGCTGTCAATCCTTCTTATCGCCTTCTTCAGTCGGTGTGGGCTGAAGCGGGGGCAGGCCACCCTGTGCTACCTGTGGCGCTTTCATGTGTCAATGACGCCCAGGTGCTGTCTACGGACGCATTGGCAAGGGTGCAAGCGCGAGTGACGAATTCTAGGGGGTAGATGGTACTTGACCATATGCGTCCAGCTACTGCCGTTAGGGAGCATCTTCTTGGGACACCCCTTACTGGCCCTAGCATTTTTGGTAACCAAGCGCGGGCCATCTTAGAAGACACTGCCAACATCGCGCAGAATCGGTTGGCGGTTAATCTATAACTGGAGCTAGTGCATCAGGCGCACGCACTAGGGGCTGTAGCCAAGCCACTAACCGGGCAACCTTCTAAGAAGCAGAAAAAGCACAAAAGCAAGGCGAAACCTAAGCCTAGTGCTGCTTCTGCTTCTACTGGGTCTTCTCAGCCGCCTCCGGCGATGAAGGCCAAGAAGGTTGTGGAGGCCCCTACCCTCCCCAATGTTGCTCCTGATCGCCTGAGAGGCGGGAAGGGTAAGTCCTCTAAGGGCGGAAAGAAGGGACCAGATCATACCTGAGGGTACGAGGGATCACTTCGTATCTGCCTGGACCGCACCTGTGTGACAGGAGCAGCGGTGCCAGTTAGACCAACCAAGCCAAGCCAAGACCAAAATGGTTCCCAGTTAGACCAGGCAAGCCAAGACCAAAATGGTTCTCACTCTCTCTCGTCAAGAGAGGGGGGGGGTGGTGGCGGAGCGGATCGCGGGCCAGACATCAGCATTAGGCGTCGATGCGTCTATAGTGGGTGGAAGGCTCATGCGTTTCATCGAGGCTTGGCGAGGTGTGACGTCAGACAATCTGGTCCTGGGATGGTTATCCCAGGAGTACATGCCGGAGTGGTGGGATTTTCCACCACAAAATCTGTCTTTGGCACCTGTCTGGACACCCGTTCCAAGGGAACCAGACAAGTTAGAAGCCATTCAAAACGAAGTGTCAGATTTGCTTCTGAATGGAGCAATAAAACCAGCAAACCGGAACACTCCAGGATTCTATTCAAACATGTTCCTTGTCCCCAAGAGCGTACTCAATGGAAACTCGAGGTCGGTAATGGCAGGATTGAAGAAGGGAATGTGGTGTGTATCGATTGATCTGAAAGATGCATATTTTCACATTCCAATGAACAGGAGTTGTCACAGGTTTGTGTGGGAGTTTGCAGTCCTCCCATTTGGCCTGTCGACAGCTCCACGGGTTTTCACCAGAGTGGTCCTTTGCGGTGACAGCGTTTCTTAGAAAAGAGAACGTGGCGCTTCACACCTACATAGACGATTGGCTAATCAAAGCAGACATGTTAGCCAGGTTAGAGGTGGATACTGCACTGACTCTGAAGTTACTTTCAGATCAAGGCTGGATAGTCAACAAGGAGAAATCCGCGTTGACACCCACTCAACAGTTCTTTTGCGATGCGATTCGATCTCGAGGAGGGCAGGGTTTACCCGTCAGAGCCCAGAGTGGTGTCTCTGTTAGCCATCCTCTAGAGTTTCGATTGCGAAACCTCATTCAGGCGAGGCGGTTTCTTCAGATGCTGGGCATGATGGTCTCCATGAAGCAGGTAATCCCACTGCTCTGATGCTAAGACCTATCCAGTTGTATCTGATGTCTGTGGAAACAGAGAACAGAACGTCAGAATCTCCTATTAGGGGTTTCGCTGCACCTACCCCACCCCAGCTGTCCTTGTACACGGATGCATCGCTAGAGGGATGGGGGAGCCTGCCTGGGAGAACACCAGGTCTTGGGCACATGGACTCTGCAAGAGAGCCAGCTGCATATCAATCTGTTGGAAATGATGGCAGTGGAACAGGCATTGGAAAAGTTACTTCCAAAAGTCAAGAGCAAGGCGATATTGATACGGTCGGACAACTCGACAGTAGTATCATACATAAATCGCCAAGGCGGGACCAAGTCACCCACACTATTATGAAAGTGTGGCACTTGATTCAATGGTGCAGGAATTACTCGGTTGTTTTGAAAGCAGCTCTTATTCCTGGGCGATTGAACATTCTGGTGGATGCTTTGTCTCGCAGACAGAGAATTCTGCCAACAGAATGGTCTCTCAACCCTCCAGTTCTTCACAGGATCTTCGAGCATTGGGGCAAACCCAATGTGGACTTGTTCGCCACAAAGGAAAATGCTCATATCATGTCTTATGTATCGCCGATTCCAGATCCAAATGCCGTTGATACAGACGCTCTGGCGATAAGCTGGAGAGGGATGCACGCTTACACGTCCCACCCACCATTCCTCTAACGAAGATATTACTGAAGATCAGAGGGCGTGGTTCACGGATCTTCTAGATCTGCTGGTGGACAATCCAGTGCAGTTACCCGAGATTCCGAACATAATCTCCCAGGCCAAGGGACGCTTCCTACACGAGCATCCCGAAATGTTCAAATTGACTGCGTGGATGTTATCCACGTAGGAAGGTTTTTCTCAACAGGCTGCGAATTTCATCGCAGCTGCGAGAAGGAGGTCAACTTTCAAGTCATATAACAACAAGGTTAACAGATTTGCAGACTGGTGTGAAGGAAAGGGTATTGATACCTTTCAATCCACTACTCAGCAAATAGCAGACTTTCTCTGTGAGCTGTTCTTTTCAGGACTAGCTCCTGTCACAATTGCTGGATACAAATCAGCTTTGGCATCAGTTATCCCTTGTCTAGCCAACAGGGATAGTCCAGAGGTGGCTCAGTTGAATGTGATGGTGAAGGGAATGAGCAATCTTCGACCGAGACAACCGATAGTCATTCCAGCCTGGAGTCTATCTTTAGTGCTTAATGTACTGGCCAAGCACCCATTCGAACCATTGCGTTCGGCTAGTCTAAAGCATTTGACTAAAGGCGGTTTTTCTATTGGCAGCTTCCTCAGCTAGAAGGTGCAGTGAGATACATGCACTTTGAGCAGAGATGGACCGATTTATTGTCTCCTGAGAGGGTCTGCATCTACTGCCAAGAGCAGAGTTCATGTCAAAAAATCAATCTTTTTGATATCCCGGAAAACCGATCATTATACCGAAACTAACTAGGTTTGATCGTGATTCCGGTGTCTGGTGCCCAGTCCATACTTTGACTAAGTACAAAAGACGGACAGACTCGTTACGGTTGAATGATAGACATCTGTGGATCTGCCACAAGAAGCGATATGACGCCGCATCCATGGATTCTATCTCTCGTTGGTTTCAGAGTATCCATGAGATTGCGACTGGGCACCAGGTGCAATGCGCAAGGGCACACGATGTTAGAGGAATAGCCGCCTCGACCGCCCTTTACAATGGTGTTCTGTTAGAGGACATGGCTGTTGCACAAAGACACTGAGTCCTCTTTCACGGATTACTATATGAGGGATGTGTCAGACTCCGCCAATCCTCTCGCTTTAACTGTTTTGAAACGATAGTTATACGACCACACTGCTCTTCTCCCTTTGAATGGTTGGAGGCTCCATGTCTGAAATCCAAATATCATGAGGTAATTCAAGATTGAGAGTTTTTTGTATTATGTCTATATATCATGTTCATTCATCTTATATATTCATGCTCATTCCCAGGCTAATATATGCAAAGAGCAGTTAACCCTCTTGGCATATGTGTGTTTCAGGCGAGATGCATGTTCGTGAGTACTATCACTTTTCTTAGGAGAAAAAAAGGGGGAGGGGGCAGTGATGCGAATGTGATTCGGTTCCGTTAACTTGATGGTCTCTTTAGGTCTCCATTAATCAAGTTTAAGTCTAGCTCTTTCTCCAAGGGGCAAAAGTAGCAATTGATGGCTTGCCCCTTCGCACCAGGTTACTGTCTAAATCTGGTGTATATCAGAAGTAATAGAATGGTGAGTATTGATCGAAGGAGAATGCAGGAAATTTCAATTTCCATTTCTCCGAGATCTAACAATACTCACCATTCTATTACGGACCCAGCCTCCCAGCCCCACGGAGGCAAGCCATGGGTATCTCTTGTTTGGCTATGCAAACAATATGAGCTTAATGGTAAACGGGTACTCGGCAGTTGGGAGCCGAGTACCCGGTTCCAGGAGTCGGTAAAGCTTACTAAGTCTATAGTCCTAGGGCCAGCTATCCAGGATAGCTTATATCAGAAGTAATAGAATGGTGAGTATTGTTAGATCAGGGAGAAAGGGAAATTGAAATTTCCTTCAATCCGTTACTTTGTCTCTTGTATAGAGGTTTTGTTTTCTTTAGCTGATTACCATATTTAGAGATCTCTTATTAAGTATGTTTTTACATAGTCTCTAGATGAGCGGATATCTATTTACGTGTTTATATAGAGGATTAGTCTAATTAAGACGATAGGCGTAATTCTTGCGGCCGTTTTCGCAAATGGTAGAATCCCACGTCATTCACGACCAGGCAAGAATTACTTTCTATGTAGACTAAGGCTAAGGATTTCAGAAAAAGCCTGTAATATGACTTCTGGTAAGTCTCAGTCTAAAGACCACATAAGTCTTGAGGGGTGCATTACCCTCATGCAGTGGCGTCAGTGACGGAAGTTACCGATAATTCATCCCATGCAAGGTAAAACCGGTTATGTTAGATCTTTGATCTCTATGTCCGCTCCCGTTATTGCTCCTGGCTTGTCCGGGCAAGCTGGTTCTAAATCCGGATTGTCTTCTGGTTTGACCGGGCATCCGGATATGAGCTCTGTGATTGTTTTGGCTTGGCTGGACATTCGGAGTCTCATTTTCATCTAGCTGTTTCTTCTTATATTTTCCGTTTTTTTCCACTTCCATTTCCGGTAGTAGTGTATCTGCTTCTGGTAGGAGAGATGATTTTCTGGGTCTGTTAGATCCGGCCAAGCATCTGTTATCAATTTCCGGTTCCGGTTTGTTCCGCTTCTGTTTCCGGTAGTGGTGTATCTGCTTCTGGTATGAGTAGTGCTTTTTCGGGTCTGCTAGATCCGGCCAAGCATTTGTTATCAATTTCTGGTTCCGGTTTGTTCCGCTTCTTTTTCCGGTAGTAGTGTATCTGCTTCTGGTAGGAGAGATGATTTTCCGGGTCTGTTAGATCTGGCCAAGCATCTGTTATCATTTTCTGGTTCCGGTTATTTCTGCATCCATTTCCGGTAGTGTATCTGCTTCCGGTAGGAGAGACGATTTTCCGGGTCTGTTAGATCCGGCCAAGCATCTAATATCATTTTCTGGTTCCGGTTATTTCTGCATCCATTTCCGGTAGTAGTGTTTCTGCTTTCAGTTTGAGAGGTGCTTTTCAGGGTCTGTTAGATCGGGTCAAGCATCCGTTATCTTTTCTGGTTCCGGTTATTTCGCTTCAGTTTCCGGTAGTAGTGTTGCTGCTTCTGGTTTTCAGAGGTGCTTTCTGGATTGGTTAGATCCGGTCAAGCTTCCGTCTTCAATTTCCGTTTCCAGTTTTCCGTTTCTGAGTATGTATCTGCTTCCGGTAGGAGAGGTGCTTTTCTGGGTCTGTTAGATCCTGCTAAGCATCCTACTTCTGTTTCCGGTTCCGTTTTTTTTGTATGTTTCCGGTAGTAGTGCTTCCACTTCCGGTATGAGAGGTACTTTTCTGGGTCTGTTAGATCCGGCTAAGCTTTCAACTTTTCCGAGTATGTATCTGCTTCCGGTAGGAGATGTGCTTTTCCAGGTCTGTTAGATCCTGCTAAGCATCCTACTTCCGGTTCCGGTTTCGTTGTATCTATTTCCGGTAGTAGTGCTTCCACTTCCGGTTTGAGAGGCGTTGTCCGGGTCTGTTAGAGCCGGCTAAGTATCCTATTTCCGTTTCCGGTTTATCAGTTTTTACTGATTCTCTTTCCGGGAGTTATTTTCGAGCTTATGGTTATGAATCGCCTGATTGTTCAAATTCTTCTTCTAATAATAATTCCTTAGTTCTGACTCAATTTGTTTCGCGCTATTCTTCCTACTTTTCTTTTGTCCTATGTCTGCTCGAGATTTTCTTTAGTCTTGTTTTCCCAATCTTCTCTCTTATTCTTTGGCTACCCCTCCTTCTCGGGGGTTCCTCACTTTCCTTTTTCTGCTTGTCCTAGTCTTTTTTCTATGTATCATGTCTTCTTTTTTCAAGTCTGGCAGTCCACGCCTTCTCAGGTGAGAAGGGTTAGTCTTATTTCTGTGGACCTTGATCTAGTCATAGAGGTCGTTTCTTTAAAGGTTTCAGAGTGAAAGAGTCTGAAGAGATGGTTGTGGCCTGGGTAGGCCTATCCCTTTCTCTTTTTCCTTTTTTATCCCTTCCTCTTCCATTGCCTTTGGATCTGTTGGTGCTCCCCTTTTCTCCCAGCGTGCTAGTAGGAGGGCGCCTGTCTCTATTTTTGGGAGACTTGGTAAGCCCTCGTTCAGGTCCCCTGGATCATAGATTCTCGCTGGGGTTTTTTCTCGTACCTTCCTGGATTTTTCATCCTCTGTCCTTCCTTTCTAGGTGGACTCGGTTTCCTTTCTTCCCAGTGAAGTTGGGCGCCCTAGAGGATGAGTTGGAGTAGATGATTCTAAGAAGGCCTTAGAAGATGTTCCACTAGGGAGCCCCAAGAAGTTGGGTGGATGGCGTCCGATTATCATCTGAAGAAGTTAATTCTTCTTATCTTATCTCCAAAAATCTAGATGGAGGCCATATCTCAGATTATCACCAGTCGGAATCTGGGCTTGTGATTCTCTTCCATAGAGATTTAGGATGTCTTTCTACATGTTCCCATCCACCGTTCGTGCCTTCAGTTCTTGAGATTCTTTCTCCCATATTGGGTATGGCTTTTAGAGCATTGCCCTTCAATCTGTCCATAGCCCCCTTTTTTTCTTCACTCGTCTAGTGTTAGTCGTGGCAGGAATATTTTACTGTCATTCTATTCACCTTCACGTTTATATAGACGATTGGCTAGTATAAGCACAGTCTTTATTAATTCTATCAGTATTATTCCAGAGATCTGCAGCCTGGCATGCAGCCTAGGTTGGGTTTTTAAATCTCTGAAAGTCTAGTTTAATCCCGCTCTGCTTTTCCCCCACCTAGGCGGTTTTATTCAATCTGGCTTGGGGGTCTTGTTTTTACCCTTTAGAGCTAAGAGTGGAAGCTATCTTAGTAGGGATGGAATTTCTATCTTCCTCTTCCATGGTCAGAGCTAATTACTTTCTCAAGGTGATAGGATTGATGGTCAGCATCAAGAGTATCATTCCTAGGTAGACGCTGATGAGAAGACTTTACCAATGTGCTTAATGTCCTTGTGGCTTCAGTCGGTTCACTCTATTACCTTCAGATTCCAATCAGAAAACCCTATTTCCACTTCTAGTTTATAGGAAGGGTTGTTTCTGATTCTGTTGGGTGTTCCGTTGGTCAAGTTTTCTGCGCAGGTGATTATTTTCTCAGACGCTTCCTATGAGGAGGGGGAACGGTCTGGGATTCCCTGTGCAGGTGGCAGTTAAAGTGGTTGGTTGTCTAAGCAATTCCAACGTTAGGGATCGTTCCCACGTAGATCTTCTTGCGAACTGTCTGAATGCCAGGATTTCCTCTTGCATGCCCACTTTTCCGGTCAATCAGGCATTGGCGGTGGACGCCCTGTTTCAGTCCTGGATAGGAATGTTAGATTATGCGTCTTCCCCCAACATTCCTGATTTCTTTGGTCTTGAGGAAGGTCAGGGATCAGATCTTAGACGTTCTGATAGCTCCCTTTTGGCCAAAGTGGATCTGGGTTGCAGATTTCCTCAATTTCCGGGTAGTCTTGCCTTGTCTTCTTCCACCCTCCCCGGAACTTCAGTCTCAAGTGAAGGACACGTGTATTCAGTCTCAGGAATTTACAGTCGGTTTCTTTGGAGAGTTTCGTCTGTTCGATCCCTGAGATTTAGATTTCTGCGAGTTCTCAGGAAATCATCGATTCTGCCAGGAAGGAGTCAACCCGCAGAGTTTTCAAAGGCTGTCTTAAAATTTTTGGACAATGGTGTGCAGACCATGGTCTCTTGACAGATCATGTTTTCATTTTCCCAAGTGTTGGATATTTTATCTTATCTCTTTGACTCCTTATATTTGTCTGATAACACTGTAACAAGTTATAGATTTACTTTGGCATCATCGCTTCTTTGTCTGTTGAATGCTGATGCTTTTGATACAAAGGTTCGTTATGGTTTCATTATAGGCTTAGACAATATTCGTCCTCCAGTAGCTAAACCTTTGCCCTCCTGGAATCTGGCTCTGGTTCTTCAGGTTTTTGGGCAGGCCATCACTTTGAACCTTTCTCTTCTATTAGTATCACCGTTCGGTTTGTGGATCTGGGGGACGATCCACCCTCAAGCCGGATGATAATCTCTCAAAACACAATGATGTCCGTTAAGTTTCAATATTCAGTGGTTCTTATTCTCTGAACGAATTAAGCTAAATCACAACTTTGAGACAATGTAGGGTCTCTTATCTAATCTTTATTAATCATTATTGCACGAAATCTTCAATCCACAGTTTATAATTTAAGATGAATTATTCTCTTTTATCAAATATTTATTATCTAACATTTAAACTTTCCTTCTCAATTAATTAATTTCCTAAGCAAATGTCTTATAACACTTTTTCTTAATTCTTGTCAATATTATCTTTATATTTCAGTACAATTCATTATCCAACACGAGACCTTATGAAAGACTTATATTTCTTTTAAACAAATGATTCTGAATCTTATTGTTTCTAAGTCCAAAACTTATAACGAGAATGACAAGTGATTCCAAGAATGATAAAAAACGGAATGCCCAAAGTGGGCGCTTTTCTCTGGACCTTCACGTGACCATTATTGACTTCTGGACACGTGTTCAATGAATTTCACCTACGTCATAATCAGATCCAGCCTAGGTCATAATTTATTCCTGTTTGTCATAGTGTCTCAGCCTGGATAACAAATTGGAACTGTCAAACTGAATAGTATGCATGGATTTTTGTAATTGCAAATCTGATAGAATCGAAGCCAGTAATGGACTTTTATACCGTATAGTATCCATGCATCAGGCTTCAGTTCTATATCAGTACCAAATCTGACAGTTTTCTCATTATTTTGGACCAACTTCTCCCATTACTGAGAGTTTTATGTGATCCCTGTATTATCTAGTACACTGTTAGGACCCTGTCTTTTACCCAAACTAATTACTATAGATAACAGTTAACACGCACTGGCACTATGTATAATTCATCTGCTCTGTATAATCTCTTCTTCCCCTTTTCCTTCTATTTGATTCTTAATTTCATTATTTATTGGAACAAAGCAATTTGCCTTGAATGAACTATTGAAGGCCCAGCATATGATATAAGCATTAACCTTGCAACTTTAAGTCTATTTTTTGGGTTGCATTTGCTTCTGCTAGAAGACGATCCAAAATTTCATGCTTTTTCCGCCGAGAAGGACAGGTTTTTGAATCTGGCGACGGTCTAGTCTCATATTCTAGAAGGGATTTTTTTTATCAAAAACTCAATCCAACCATCACTCAGCTAAGCCAATTATTTGAAAATCTTTAACTTCCTTTTCACCGTTTGACAGACTTTGGTGTCCTGTCGGAGCTTTAAAAGTTTTCAAGTGTCATACTGATTTTAAGAGATCCAATACATCCCATTTCTGGGTTCTCTATGAGGAGGTAGTCAGTCCAGTCTCTAAGGCCTCTATTGCCAGATGATTTTGTGAGACCGGTGTTTTGAGATTGCTTCTGATCATATTAATCTTTCTCGCATTTAAGCTCATGAAGTTAGAGGAATGGTTTCCTCTTTCACTTTTCGCTGGCTCATTTTTAGTTGAGGTAATGCTAGTAGCAGGATGGAAATCCGAGTCTTCTGTTACCTCCTTTTTATTTACAAATCAGAGTGCAGCGCCAACCTTTTTTAGATATATCTTGTTTCTATCTAATAAGGCTGAAGACCATTTACCAAGCACACTTCACCATTTTCGTTAAGACTGCGTGAAATGGTGAGTCTTTGGTTTTTATTTATTTCTTTAAGATAAAGAAATCCTTGGTTGATAATCACTGCGTGATTCAATAAGATGCACCATTATGTTATGTTATTAACATTTGGTTAAGTTTTGTTTGATTTTTATCCTTGCTTATGAATTCTCAAATCACCCACCCACCATGGGTTCACAGTAGGGCACTGACCAAATCTACGGGTTTAGCAAGTAGTGATTCAACAGTCAAGATGTTTTTGTGGTGTAATAACAACCCCCAACAGACCCCCCTTTAGTGGGTTGGTCTGTAGTTTTATTAACCACTATAAAAACATACTTACCGTTCAATCACTACGACCTGGCCATAGCCAACCTGCAGGGTAATGATTTGAGAATCTAGTCAGGATATATGGCACTTAAATTTAGAAAAGTGAATCTGTTTCCTATTTGGGATCAGTAGCCTGGTTAAGGGTATGCATGGTGATGATAAAGGCATAAGGGAGTATGTAAGCGAGCATAAAAATCTTATTCTGATAGCTAAATGCAGATATTTGATTTAGCAAGTAGTGATTGAACGGTAAGTATGTTTTTATAGTAGTTAATAAAACTACAGACCAACCCACTAAAGGGGGGATGGGGGGGGGTCTGTTGGGGGATTTAGAACAGGAACCTAGTAATTTAATCACCATTTCTAGGAAAATGCTTATTGTACAAAATGTTGAGTTGTACCTGAGTTTGATGAGCTTTCCAGTCAAATACCACACCTACAGAAATATACAAGTGAGTGAGCATACCTGTAGACACCTTTAAATAGCTGTGCGTGATTCTGCTGGCACACACCTCAGTCTATAAACATGGTGGCTATTTGTTGAGGTGAATTGGACGTTTATCATGTAATTCTGTGTATAAACATGGTTGTATAACTCCTTCAACACTATATATATCAACATGATGAGTTCCTCATGCATTGGAAATATTCTGAACATTAAGTTTGCCCTGATAACACAGATTACTGGGTCAGTGCTGAGCTGATTTGCCCAGTATTGGCCCAGTAACCTGCGGTATCAGTGCCTGTATGGTTTCTTTGAAATCGAGTGAAGAAAATCTAAATACTTCCCTATGGCTATTTGCAGGTCAAGAGAATGCTATTTTTGAAAATTTATCACTGGAATGACTGGCCCAGTTATTGAGTCAGTCATTGTAGTGATAAATTAAAAAAAATAGTTTTCTTGGATGGTAATAGTGGACATTTCTCATTAGCATTGCAGAGGCCGTGTTTTTGGCAGCTTTGACCATTCAAGGTTTATAACACAACATACCCTTGGCCCATAGGAGAAAGAGATTTAGGTCTGTCTGTCTTTCCATCCATCCAATCAGGAATTCTGGATTCCTGAATTTTGATTATGATCTCAAATTCAAATATCTGAACAAATTTAACAATTTAAAAAGTGTTCAGAAATTGAAGACCTTGCAGACCTTTGCATATATCGTTTTTAGAATGCTATTTTTGTAAATTAACACTGGGAACTGGGACGTTTATATGTATACTGAATTGAACGACAGAATGTAGCCGGAAAATGTTAATCGAATCCGAGATTTCATGCTTTAACTCTGTGGTGACTATATATATATATATATATATATATATATAAAATATATATACTTCAGTGCATAAATATCTCCTGAATGTATTATGTATGTTATACAATATGACGAAGCAGCAGAATCATCAGGTGTGTGAGTGTACCTGTGTGTGCTTCATTCAGGTACAGCTGTTTCCAGGTAATCAGGTCAACACTCTTCTCTCACCATACACACACACCTGTGCACACTAATTATGCTTAATTATAGCGATGTCTGTGACTCATTTTTAGCTCAACTTTATGAGGTAAAATGAGCTATTGTGATACCCTGTACATCGTCCGGCAGTTGTGACGGTGGTGTCAGCGTCCAATTTGCGTTTAGTTCAACTTTTTGGTTTATATCTCATGTTTGGTTAATCATACTGAACCCAAACTTGGACACATGCTTCCTTATAATGAAACAGCATCACACAATCACCTCTGTGTGCGTGCGTGCGTGCGTGCGTGCGTGCGTGCGTGCGTGCGTGCGTGCGTGCGTGCGTGCGTGCGTGCGTGCGTGCGTGCATGTCAAAAGGCCAAAGGTCAAGGTCATGGTGTCCTTGGTAAAAACCGTCTTTTCAACATTAACACTTTCTGTTTAGCTCAACTTAGCAGTTTATATCTCATCTTTGGTTACTCATACTGGACCTAAACTTGGACACATGCTTCTTTATGACACAGCATCACACAATGGCCTTGTGTCAAGCCGTCTTAAGGGCATACTTCCTCATAAGAAAAGGGCATGACACATTTCGGCATTGACATTTTGCATTTAGATCAACTTAGTAGTTCATATATCCTGGTTGGTTAACCATCCTGAGCCAAATTTAACACATGTTTCCTTACAATGAGAGAGAGGGAGGGAGGGAGGGAGGGAGGGAGGGAGGGCATGATACAATGTCATTTGTGGTCAAAAGGTCTTTGGGGGGGGGGAACAGTAATGTTTTGTGTTTAGCTCAACTTCACTGTTTATATCTCATCTTTGCTTAACTCTTTAACCCTTAAATCTTTTCAATAAAATTTTAATTTTCTCATAGAAAATGTCAATTTTCAGACCAAAAGAAGATTATATTTGAATATAAATATCACTGAAATGACTGGCTCGGTTATCGAGCCAGTCATTCCAGTGGTAAATTTCAAACATAGTCTTTTTTTGGTCTGCAAATGGACATTTCTCAAGACCACTGCAGAAGCCGTTTTTGGCTGATATGAGTGTTAAAGGGTTAATGATACTGGAACTAAAGTTTAGGATGTTCTCAACAATAACATTTTGCTTTTACCTCGACTAAGCAGTTCATATCTCATGTTGTGTTAATCATGCTGCACCCAAACTTGAACACTTGCTGATGAGATGGGATGGGACAATTACTTTGGGGTCAAAAGGTCAGTCAGTGTGATATTAAGTGGCCAATATTTATTTTATGTTTGAAGTCAAGCTTCATAGTTCCTTGCAGAGTTGTAAAGCCAAGCTTCATGGTTGCATTGCAACTACATTTCTGGTTGTAGTATGCATACTTGTATATTATAGATAAATGGAATAAAGCAAAATAATAAAGTTCCACATGATTTTTCTCCAGCTGTAAGCAAAGCGGAGGATTCATTGGCTCCGACGTGAAATCTGAACAGTGTTCAGTGTCCGATAAGAGAATTGGGGAATTGAAGTTTTTCAAAAATGTTCAAAAGACTCCATATGCAGGCAAACTCCTATAGTTATGCATACAGAATAGCACCATATTAAATAATGAATGTTGCGGTCATCATTATATCCATCTTCCCAATGAGCATGCATTGTCATTCATCCATCCATCCATCCGTCCATTCTGTATTCTATCAAATAATCAATCAATCAATCAATCAATCAATCAATCAATCAATCAGTCAGTCAGTCAGTCAGTCAGTCAGTCAGTCAGTCAGTCAGTCAGTCAGTCAGTCAATACATTCATACATTCATCTGTCCATCAATTAATAGACAAATACAAATTCAACAATATAATAACTTCAAATGCATTGCCATACTTAACTACAATTTTTCTTATAGTATATAATTTATACCTTTTGAAGCATGTTACCCCAAGGATGATGCATGAGTTTTGCTGGGTAGGGTTAGGGGGTGGGTGGCTAGGGATCGAGTTCTGGTGAATCAGCCCCTTTGGCCACCGCAGTATATTTAGATAAAAGACATGATAATCAGTGATTCAAGGGTAGATAATTCAACATGCCCCATTTGCTCCATACCTGAATGATAATATTTAACCCTTTGAATATTAACACACCAGATACAACAACAGATTCTTTACACTAATAAATATTATGTTAAATATTTTGAAACTAATTCGATTGGATGCTGTTTCTTACTTTGGCAGCAATGATAGCCAGTCAAATTAGTTTCAAAATGTCCAGCAGATTACTTTTCTAGTTGTTTTTGGGTTTGAAAGTGTTAGGGTAAGTACAGGAATTCATAGCAGAGAGTGAGACAGTCCCTACAATACACCTCATAAATAAGTTAGAATGCTCCCAAAACAAAAACAGAAACATGTTACTATTAGTACAGTTTTGAACACGATGGAAGAAATGTTCTTTTGAATATTTGGAAAAAAATTGCTTCCATTCCAGTTATGTTCAACAGTATATTTTATTTTGTTCTGGAACCATGTTGAATCCTTTAACACTCATATCAGCCAAAAGTGGCTTCTGAAGCGGTCTTGATAAATGTCAATTTTCAGACCCAGAGAAGACTATTTTTGAGAATTTACCACAATGTTTTGAAAATTTATCACTAGAATGACTGGCTCGATAATCGAGCCAGTCATTCCAGTGATAAATTTTCAAACATAGTCTTCTCGTAAATTGACATTCTTTATGAGAAAATTCGAATTTTCTTGGAGTAATTTGAGCTTAAAGGTTTAACCCGTAGCACACGAATGTCAATATTCTATATTTTACAGTGCCAATAGCAAAGAAACTAGTGTGCAGTTTTCGACAATTTTGGTGGAAGATGTTGCTGTCTACGACAGCACCATCTTCCACCAAATTTGTCGAAAAATAAATACCAATTCATCTTTTAATTTAATTTGAAAATTTAAAATGTTGACATCAGAGTGGTAAGGGTTAAACGTTGCTTCTGATGTGTACTGTATAGACTAAGTATATACAGTAATTCATAGCAGAGATAGAGAGAGAACATCTCACTTTCAGACCCTTTATATCTCCTCCAGATGTTACAAACAGTTTAATGGAGGTTATATAATAGCTAGCTTACAGTCAAAGCAAAAGGCTAAAGGACATTCATTCCAGATTTAACACGTTAACCTTTGAATTTGTTCAAGAAAATTTAAATTTTCTGATAGAAAGTATCCATTTGCAGATTAAGAGATGATTATTTGTAAAAATTTATGACGAATGATGGCTCGGTTATCGAGCCAGTCATTCCAGCGGTAAATTAAAAAAAAAAGCCTTGTCCTGGTCTGCAAATGGACATTTATCAAGTTGACTGCAAAAGCCGGTTTTGGCTGGTTTGAGTATTAAAGGGTTAATGGTCAAGAATGTCAAAACCGGCCTCTGCAGGGGGTCTTCAGAAATGTCCATTTGCAGGTCAGAAGACTAAAAAAAAAATTTCAAAAGTAATCTCTTAGTCTGCAAATTATTAACATTTTCAATGAAAAAATAAAGGAAATTGTCTTGAATAATTTTGACCATTAAGGTTTAGTCGGAGTTACATTTGTAAGCTACTGTTATTATTACATGACTTATATGTGTAGCACTGTAGGTAATGCCGATTATAACTTTGTTATTTAACAGAGGCTCAAACCCGATAATTATATATAATTGTACACAAATTTGATATAATCCTTTGACCCCTGAAATTCCTTTGTCACAATCATAAGACAACCCTACAGTATACACGGTAAGATGATGAAAGTTTTGAAATTAATCTGACTAGGAGCGCTGTGTGCTGCCGTGGGAAAAGATTATGTGGGCCAGCCAGTTTTTTTCTTATTTATGATTCTTCAGATTTATTTGTCCTGGTCTATTTACAAATAAATGCAATGTTGTTGATCATTGTGGGGTGATTGAGTGTGTGTAGTAGGTGCATGTGATATAATTATATGTCCAGGTGTGGTGCCACCCAGCCTTAGAAATTGTGCATACGTTTACGCACAAACTCACCATTTATGATTGTTTGTGGTGTGAATTGAGTCAGGCATTTAGTGCCAGAAAAACCTGTGAGTAATTTCCATGATGATTTTTTTTTATTGAAAACGAATATACTGTAACTCGCGTGATGCAATAGTTATATGCTTATTCGGCATTTCCGGTGACTTAGATCAGCCGGCTTGAATACATTGCCAAAAAGTCATTTTACATGCAATAATCTGCTAGTCTTTGTAATGTATGTGTGTGGGGTGATTTTATGAGGTTGATTACGTGATCATGGTTAGTGAATTAGATGTGTATATATATATATGTCTATGACCTAGTATGTATGTATTGCCTCAGTAATCACACATCCTGCTTTTATAGAGGATAGGAGATCTGTCAGTTGGCGGATATATTTATTCCTTTAACCATTTAACATTGATATCAGCCAAAAAGTGGTTCTGTAAAATTAATTAAAACTCTTATCGACCGCAAGTCCTCACAAGACCTTTAAACAAAATTTGATGGTAGCCCTTTAACCCTGAATTTGTTCAATGTAGTTCAATTTTCTCATACAAAATGTCAATTTGCAGACCAAGAGAAGACTATTTTTGAAAATTTACCACTGGAATGACTAGCTCGATAACCGAGGCAGTCATTCCAGTGGTAAATTTTGAAAAATAGTCTTCTTGGTCTGCAAATGGACATTTTGTATGAGAAAATTGAACTACATTGAACAAATTCAGGGTTAAAGGGCTACCATCAAATTTTGTTTAAAGGTCTTGTGAGGACTTGCGGTCGATAAGAGTTTTAATTAATTTTATGTTCTACTACACTATTTAAACACAATAGCGACACTTTGGAGTGAGAAAAATATGTTAGGCAGCCCAAATAACGAGATTAAATGACGCCTCAATCTGAATCACATTGCCACTCGCTGTGACGTCACACCGGGGTCTGCGCTGTGAGCTAGGTCAATCTTTTTCTGTCTGTAGTACAAAGGTAACATATTTTAAAACGTGCGTTTAACAGGATAGACTTCACCTACCACAACATAAATTATGTCAGGTTGAAGCTAAGTCTTCAAGAAATAAGAAATCATGATTTTTTACAAATCTATTATGATATTTACTCATTTTTAATGGTTTCATGGATAGCTATATTCGCATAATAATAGGCCGATAACTACGGTAAACCATGGGCAGTGCTGAAAATCAGCAATATTTCAATGCATGTGACAAATACTCTGTAGTCTAGTAGGCCTAATTGCGGATCCATTACCATTCTTGAAAGGACTGGGTGTACTATGTACTGTCTGGGATGGATGGATGTGAGCGTGATGATCGAGGTTGGTGGGAGAGGTTGACGATGGCTATAAGTGTACTATTATTCATATCTAAATGTATAGTCTACAGAGTGACAACTTTTTCTGAAGATTACGAATCTACAATAATTGTGTCAGTGTGTCCTATGTGAAATTTCCCGTGATTACTGATTAGAATGTAATTGTTTACCTATAAGCTTTTGGCAATGTGTTTGTATAATAATAATGTATAGGCATGTACGGGTCAACACGTACGTTGGTGTGTGTGTGTGGGGGGGTGTGTGTGCCGTCACGCCTGTGACAACCATATGAACTATATCGTTTTCAAACCAACTTCTTCCATGTATGGAAGTAGCATACACTCATATTTCAATGTTATGAAAAAGCAAAACTGTAGTGGATGAACAAATTTTAAATAGGCAGGTGAACTGACAGATGGTCAGAGGTCGCTATAGCGTATCATCTTTACTTACAGTGCAACTCATAAATAAGTTTAAATGCTTCCAAAGCAAAAACACAAATATGTTAGTTAGAACCATATGAACATGATACAAGAAACGTTATGTTGAATATTTTGAACACAATTTGGGTTGACATCCAACCCAATTATGTTCAAAACATTCAACAGTATGTTATTTAAGTTGTACTATAAGCGTGCGGACGGCAGTGAAAGCCTCACTATGCACCTCGACCGCTGCCTAAATTGTAAACAAACCGTGTACTGTCAATAATATGTCAATGTAGACTATATGCAAATAGATTAGTTTTGATTAGATTTATATTTACCAGACATTTTAGTTAACTTTAAACACATAACTGGAGTAACTGTTATAGTGCAATCATAAATTTATTCATAAGTCTACACAATGGTAAATTGCGATCGTACGTGCACTGAGCGGTGTAGGCCTACTTAACTATCATTTAAAAAGTTGTGTACATGCATGCTTATCATATATGCAAAATCTCTGCAGTCAATCCAGAAAGATAACATATATATGCATTTGTAGAATTGTATTCCAAGAAGTGTGTGGGTGGGTTTGATTAAATATAGCCTAATTCACGTACACGAACTCCGATGTTACTGTCACCTCTAACAGGCCTACGTTAGAATTGTGATGTGAGGCACCATGACCATTAGGTCTGTCCTTTAAATTTTAATCAACAAAAATATCATCAACTTCGATATTATTGAACCTTTGTGCATCTCGAACAATGTAGTGTCCCTGTGTGAACAATGAATTGTCAAAGAATATGTGCATAGGTGCCTAATACGCGCAGCAGTAGAGAGCCTAGCTTTGCTCCCGAGATAATAATCTAGACTAATAGGAATTGGTGTCATCCCAGTGTGATGTCACAACTCTAGCACGATAGCTAAAAACGTTTGGTTGTCAAGGTAGTTGCTATATGCTTATCTCAGCTTTGGCTGGGCCGATTACAAAAATTAAAAAAGCATTTTGTTCTTCTAGGAAAGGAGAATCTGTATTATGATTGTCAAGTTAATCAGAGCGATCGGGTATCTAGTCCTCATAACATCTTTAAGAAAATTTCAATTTTCTCATAGAAAATGTACATTTGCAGACCAAGAGAAGACTATTTTTGAAAATTTGCGACTGGAATGACTGGCTCGCTTATCGCGCCAGTTATTCCAATTGTAAATTTTCAAAAATCGTCTTCTACGCCTGCCAATGGACATTTCTCAGCGGCCGTTTTTGGCTGATATGAGTGTTAGTGTTGAGAATCTGAGGCTTTGTTACCACTGATCGTTAACTCTTTCACACTCAATATTTGATAAGAAAATTGGTATTTTTGGTTAGTGAATCTCCCTTTGCTCAGGTCAATAGAAAGATATTTTTGAAAATTTACCACTGGAATGACTGGGTCAGTTATCGATTCATTCATTCCGGTGGTAAAATTTCAAACGCGCCCTTCACTTCGGCTGCAAATAGACATTCCTCAAGACCATTACAGAGCAAACCTTTAGCCTGGTTTGTCCTTAAATCTAGGGTTAATCTTCAGGAATCAGATCCACATGTGAAATAGTTTCCCAGGTTTAGGCAATAGTATTGTTAATTGCTATATTTTTGTACAGCTTATGGGTATGTCCATATATGGATATGTGCAGTTCTTTCTGGAGGCAGGCACACCTTAAGCCTTTAACACTCATATCAGCCAAAAACGGCTTCTGCAGGGGTCTTGAGAAATGTCCATTTGCAGGCCAAGAGAACATTTTTGAAAATTTACCACTGGAATGACTGGCTCGATAACCGAGCCAGTCAATCCAGTGGTAAATCTTCAAAAATAGTCTTCTCTTGGTCTGCAAATGGACATTATCTATGCGAAATTTGTAATTTTCTTGAACAAATTCTAGGATTTAAAGAGTTAAGTTACGGTGAAAACATCCCTGTTTCTGGTTATAATTACCCTCAGCCATGAGGAGAAGAGGGTATTGCGTTCAGGTCTATGTACATGTCTGTCTGTCTGTCTGTATGTGTGCTTGTGTATCCGGAGATGTATAAGTAAAACGATTGAGCGGATTTGGCTAATATTTTAACAAAACAAATGATTTTACCTTGAAAGAGAGAGGGTTTCTAGAATTTTGCCACTGCGGATAAAATAAGGTCGATGGAATCTTAGTAGCTGTGGGGGGAAGTGTGAAAAGTAGGTCGCACTGAGGTGACGCTGACATACTTTTGTTACGCTATATGCGTTAAGCCTATATTCCTCCAACAAGTTTGATTACTTTTTACGAAAAATCTATTGAAACGACGGCCCGAAATAGGCTTTTGTGACAGACTATATCCAAGCAACATCGCGGTTTATTTAGCCGCTATCCGCATGACCAGTCAAACACTTCTCTAACGTGTCCAGCGACTACTACATATGTAAACAAGTACAAATTTGTGCAATATTCGATTCATTCGCAGTTCTAACAATTTTTAATTGTCACTGTGACCTTGATATTGGACCTTTTGAGCCCATGTTTATCAGATTTGTTCGGGACCTCACTGCCAAGATTCCACCGAAGTCTGGTCAAATATATCTCCAGTAGAACCAGAGTTATTAGCAAATTAGTTTTCAAATCATGATTTTTATATCTGTTCGTTGTGGAACAAACCTTAGACATTTACTTCATGGTCCCCTATGTCTGATTACCGTACGGAAAAAAAGCGGTTGAAACTACAGCCGGGAATAAGCTTTTGTGACTGACTGACTGATGGATGGACTAACTAACAAACTGACTAAAGGACATGACAGTTTATTGAGCTGCTCTACCCACAGCTAGCGACGGGATCCATGAATGGTCTATGGACATCTAAGAGATTGTCGATTTGATTTAGCTCAAGCTTTTACGCAAGGAAGTGTATAACCATGCACTAGGATTCCACAACTTTGATTATGATCAGAAAAAATCAAGAAAACAAGAAAAAATTTACAATGTTTTTCCCGTTTACACTCATATCAGCCAAAAACAGCTTCTGCAGTGGTCTTGAGAAATGTCCATTTGCTGACCAAAAGAAGACCATTAAAAAAAATTTAACACTGAAATGACTGGCTCGATAACCGAGCTCGATAACCGAGCCAGTCATTCCAGTGGTAAATAAAAAAAAAATAGTCTTCTATTGGTCTGTAAATGGACATTTTCTATGAGAAAATTAAAATTTTCTGGAACAAATTCAAGGGTTATAGCTAGGGTTAATACAAAAACAGGGGCACAGGATTGTGTAATCTTGGTTTGCTCTTGTTCTATTGTGATATTACATATAAATATCTTGAGAGCAATTTGACTGAAAGTCATTGTTGCCTACTGTAGCAACAACTTTCAATCAAATTGGTCTAAGTGTATTTAGCAGTAGTTGGTTTCTAATTAATCCTTACCATTCTGGTGTCAATACTTTAAAATTTCAAAATAAATTAAAAGATGAACTGGTGTTAGTTTTTCAACAAATTTGGTGGGAGATGGTGCGGTCGTAGACAGCAACATCTTCCACCAAAATTGTGAAAAATGTACACCAGTTCCTTTGGTATTGATACAATAAAAAACAGAATATTGACATCAGTCTGGTAAGGGTTAAAATGAGTGAGTTGGTCATGTACTATAAGTAATTCAATATAGCAACGGTTAATACTGTTTAACATGCAGATTTGTTCAAGAAAATTTCAATTTAAAGTTTCAAGATGTCCATTTGCAGACCAAAGGAAGATTAGTTCTAATAACTTTATCACCACAATGACTGGCTCGTTTATCGGGCCAGTCATTCCGGGGGTAAATTTTCAAATTGTGTCTTGGTCAGCAAGTCGACGTTTCTCATTATCACTGTAGAATGCATTATTGACTGGCTTGAGCTGTAGAGGGTTAGTTAACTCACTACTCGGTCTAATAGAGCGATTGAGGAAAAATTGATGGAGCAGTGCCTCACAGTCACTAGAAGCTGGCAATAAGAGTGCATGAAAATAATAACAACAATCTCTGCAATGGGAATTTAGCTATCTTTCTCGGGTTATTATTGACTCATAGTAAGAGTAATGAATAGGTGTGTCTTTCATATTACCATCACCTCTGCGGTGTACATGTATACTACGGACAACGATGTAGTCCGAGTATCTTTGTCCGGGTATATTTGTGTATGTCTTAACCATGAAATGACCAGTCCCGGCGGGTATAAATAGTCTCATCAGTGGTCTTGAGAAATGTCCATTTGCAGACCAAAAGAAGGTTATGTTTGAAGATTTATGACTGGAATGACTGGCTCAGTAACCGAGCCAGTCATTCCAGTGGTAAATTCTCCAAATATAATCTTTTCTTGATCTTCAAATGGATATTTTCTCTCAAATTTTTTTAATTTTCTTAACAAATTTGAGCATTAATTAAATGACAGGTATCTGTAATTGTAGAATGAATGTGAAAGGTATAATCCACAAGGTGTTTATGGATTGGTCATAAAGTTCTATAAGCATTAGATGCTCGGGTAACAATTGGTTACCTGTTGAAATTGCTCATGTTCCATAATGCATTCATTCATTCACCCTTTTAATCTTTATTTTCACAGTGAAGTTGCTACATGCTGTCGCTGTTCACATCAGCAACATCATTTTCAAAATAGCCAGCAGTTATACAGAACTAACCATTTAACATACAAGCACTGGCCAAAATGGCTTCTACACACTGGTCTTGAGAAATGCCCATTTACAAACCATGAGAGGACTATTTTTGAAAATTTACCACTGGAATGACTGGCTTGGTTAACCGAGCCAGTCTTTCCAGTAATAAATTTTCAAAAAATTACCTTCTCTTAGTCTGCAAATGGACATTTTCGATGAGAAAGTTGAAATTTTCTTGAACATATTTAATATTTAAAGTGTTAAGCTAGTATTGTTGCTGGTGTAAATATATGCATCGAGGCAAGACAAGCTCATCATGATAATTAGAAACATATTATGCAAGCATAATTAATTGACGCTTTTCAAGCGGAGCTGCATTTAATTACTGTTTTGTTAATTACCAATAATCAAACATGTGTAGAGTTGTTTTGTAAAAGATTGTGGAATGATTCCCTGATGTACTTGACTCTTTCACCGCTGAAATCCCCATATCTCATTTTCAAGGCAACCATAAAGGAAAACTGTTGAATATTTTGAAATTAATTTGACTGGAAGCTGTTGCTGCGTCAGGCACTGCTTAAAGTCAAATTAATTTTTAAATATTCAACAGAATAAGTTTTCTTTCGTAAAGAATTTACTTTTCCAGGGATTTGTCAGTGAAATTAAGGATTAAATAAATGTTATATAATTAACACGTTAATCTATAAAGGGAGTTCACACAAACTTGTTACCCCCACCTCTACCTAACTTAGCATGGCAGCAGCATATATATATATATATATATATATATATATATATACACCTCTCTCTCTTGCTTTTCAATTCTCCCACTCATTTCCACATCTCACTCCCTAAAGCTCACTCGCTCGCCCACCCTCCATCCTCTCCCTCCATCCCTCTCATCCTCGCTCTGCTCATTCGCCCACCCACCAACCCATACCCACACACACGCGCAATAGTAAATCTTGAATTGCAAAAGAGCTCCTATGCTGTTCATTGTTTGATAATTGTTATGTAATACTCAGGAGGGTTTCTGTAGTGCTGGTAACCTCAGTGCTGGAATGGATGATTAGATAGTGATATGCTGCCTCTTCTTTTTAACCCTCTAACCCTCAAATTTATTCAAGAAAATTTCAATTTTTTCCATATAAAATGTTGATTTGCAGATCAAGAGAAGACTATTTTTGGAAATTTATAAGTGGAATGACTGGCTCGGTTATCGATAACCGAGCCAGTCATTCTAGTGATAAATTTTCAAAGATAGTCTTCTCTTGGTCTGCACATGGACATTTCCCAAGACGACTCTAGAAGCTGTTTTTGGCTGTTTATAGTGTTAACGGGTTAATGCCAAATTGTCACCATTAGACCTGTTCTATAGCAGACATCTGCTTTGCTTTCAGTAGGAAAAATATTTCAAGACATTTTGCTAAGTCTGCAAACTATTGACAATCTGTTGTTTTCACATTAATTGCATCATATAAGATAGAAATTGGGAAAAACTGATTTTGCACATGCAGAGTGCTCTGGAACGTTTTCCATATTGAAAACTTACGCAACACCAGTGTTACTACATCATCGGCCTGTACGTTTCTAAAATATCATGTTTTTTAAAGATAATATTACCTAAGGAACCACCCTTGTTTGGACACAAAAGCTATTTACCATAGCAAAAAAATTGTATTACCCCTTTAATGGTTAAATTTGTTCCATTTTTCTCATAAAAAATGTTCATTTGCTGACAGAGAAGACTATTTTTGAACATTTATCACTGGAATGACTGGCTCGTTTATTGAGCCAGTCATTCCAGTGACAAATTTTCAAAAATTATTTTCTTGACCTGCAAATGGACATTTCTCAAGAACAGTGTATAAGCTGTCCGGCTTGTGTGTTAAAAGATTAACTGTCCAACTGTCCACCTGTCTTTTACAATTACCAAATGTCTGTTGTGATGCAGTTCCTCGCAGGCTACATTGCAGCAGTGGTAAATCAGCGGATTAAGCAAGGACAAAGCAGCATGGTTCACTGCTGCAAATTTGTAATACTGTACCCTTCGTGAATACAGCCCCAGGAATTCAGGCGGCAATGCAGTGACATTCAGGCTAAAGATAAATACTCTGTATTTTTCGATTGAATTGAAAATGCTTACGAGGTAGCTTAAACTGGTAAATGCTTAATCAACTTCAACAAATGTGTGTGTGTGTGTGTGTGTGGTGTGTGTGTGTGGTGTGTGTGTGTGTGTGTGTGTCTGTGTGTGTGTGTGTGTGTGTGTGGACGCGTGCGCGTGCTTGCCTGTGTGCGCGCGTGTGTACATATGTGTGAAAAACATCAAAATTGGTGAACGAATTGGGATTAAAAAATGTGGTCATGTCATCAACTGCAGTTTCTAGTTTAATGTTGCCATAAGCTTGATGTCCAAGACAAAGTAGCATACCAGACATCACCAGTGCTTTAAAAATAACCATTAACCTCTTTCCAAATGGCACCGACAAAATAGGATTTTCTAAGCCAATTTTGTCATATATGGCTGAGATAATCATATTGACTATACCTGTAGATGTATATACAGTTAAAAGTTAAAATTCCTATTGATTTACTTTCAGAATTAACCCCTTTGCCGATGAATTCCCCGTTTCTCATTTCCACGGCAAGCCTACTGGAAAACTGTTGAATATTTTGTGATTAATTTGATTTGATAGACATTGCTGCCTAGCAACATTTTCTCGTCAAATTAATTTCAAAATGTTCAATAGAATAAGTTTTATGTCACGAATAATAAACTTTTTTCCAGGATTTGTCATTGAAAGAGTTAACGCTTTAAACCTAGAAGCACAGTATTTAAATTTCAAATCAAACAATACTATTGACATATTTTGAAAGTAATTTGGTTGGCATTGAAAATAATTTGGTGTATATCTGGCCAGTAAGTTTATTGGGCAAGTCTACCAAACAAGGTTGATAGAAACTCGGTAGCTGCAGGGTCCAGATTTTTTAAATGATTTCTTTTCAGATTTCCTGGAAAGTAGATTACACTCAAAGCTGTGGAATCCTAATGTATGGTCACACCTTTTCATGTGTTAAAATATGAGCCAAATCAGACCTGATTTTCCGAGATATCCACACATCCAGAATTTGACCTGGTCCAGATCCAGTTTCTTTAATCCAGATCAAGACCAGCGTCTGCAATTCCTGTTGCGCCGCCAGTTCCTTCACTGTGTTAAAATTTGAGACAAATCTGAATAGCAGTTTTTAAGAGACTGCATGGAATACGCTTAAATTGTAAGTGACCAACCGACCAACCGACTGACTAAGGGACATGGCAGTTTATTGACCTGCTAGCCGCTGATAAAAACTGTCTCCGCAGTGGTCTTGAAGAATGTTCATTTGCAGATTAAGAGAATACTCTGTTTGGAAATTTTGGAATAAATGGCTCATTTACTGAACCATGATTTACCGAGCCAGTCATTCCAGCAATAGAATTTTCAAAAATAGTATTTTCTAGGCTGGCAAATGGACATATCGTCTATGTCGTAGATAAGGGTTTTTGTATGCTTAGTCATCTTGAATAGAAGTATTTTTGGAAGTGTAAAATAGGACAGGATTAAGCGACTTTCCACTATTGTCAAAGTAAATAACTAATAACCCTTTCACAGCAGAATGTCGTGTATCTCAATTAGGTAGGAGTGTTACATATTATATGAAGGAAAGCTGTTGAATATTCAGAGATTAAGATGCCTGGAAGCCATTGCTGCCTTGTCCAGCAATGGCTTCCAATCATATTAATCTCAAACTTTTTAACAGAATATGCTAAATTAAGAATTTATTTTATTGGAGATCACTCGTTTAAAGGGTTAAAATGTCTCTGGTTCTATTTCCAGACATTATTGTAGTACATCCTGGCTTGTACAACTTCTGTTAGAATCATATCATACGGACATTTGGTCTTCTGAATTTCATATATTGATTTAAGCACCATGGTTCCATGCCACAATGGTACAGCTACGGTGAAGGACTGTCACCGTATAGCGGGGATTGTTGGTATTGGCTTCCGTAAGGAACCACTGTCAGATTACTAGATGTAATTGGCGAACTTGTCCGAGATTTAGTAACAGGTTTACTTCTATGTTTTGAGAAACGTAGTCAATGGAATGGATAAATGGTTAACCTACTGTGCCAGCAACAATGTTCGGTGAAATTGTTTTCAAAATATTCAGTTGATGTTGTATTTGGATCTGTTGGCACTAATGCGCTTGACTCTAGATTCTAGATTATTTTTGCTGTAGGGGAAATTTTTCGGACTCAATCTGTTGACCTATGACCTTGCTATGAGACACAATTGTGTTACCCAGAATCCTAGTGTCATTATATCTTGTAGGATGGTGTACTACTAGCTAAATTACACATTCTTTTCTGCCATATTCCCATTATTATAACCCTGTGCAACCCTTAAATTTGTTCAGGAAAATCTCAATTTGCTCATAGAAAATATCCATTTGCAGGCCAAGAGAAGAGTATTTTTGAAAATTTACCACATGAATTTCCAGTGGTAATATTTAAAAAAAACATGTAGTCTTCTCTTGGCCCACAAATGAACCACTGCAGAGGCTAGTTTTGGCTGGCTTGACCATTAAAAGTGTTAACCCTTTCACCGATAAATACCTGAAAAAGAAATTTCTTTATGATATAAAACTTATTCTGTTTAATATTTTGAAATTAAATTGACTGGATGCCATTGCTGCCTTAGGCAGCAATGACTTCCAGTCAAATTAATTTCAAAATATCGAACAGTCTTCCTGCATGGTTGCTTTCAAAATGAGGTATGAGGAATTCATCGGTGAAAGGGTTAAATAAGAGAAACATACATCTTCTCACTTTGTAGCCAGGCAGTGATCTCATCCATCTTTGTATTATTGACAGTTTGATTGGATGTGGTGGGAGTGTTGGGGTGGGGTTTGATGGTGGCTGGATCAGCCTTTTCATGCAGTAATCAATTGTGTTGATTGCAAACAAACACTTGCCCCAGGCTCTTGACTGGTCATAGTCTTCAGTCCAAGCCATGGCTATCACAGAGATGCTGCTATTGGGTAGGTGGTACTTGGGGTGGAAGTGGTGAGGGTTGTCTAGTTTACGACCTAATGGTATTAATATTTAGTCTCTGCTAACCAGTGATGATTAAAGCCTGAAATTTGATTGTTTTTATTTCTTTAACTAATTATAAGCAGGAATGTAAGTTGTTGAATATTATGGAACTAATTTTACTGGAAACTGTTGGGCAGCAAGAGCCTCCAGTAAAATTAGTTTAAAAATATTCCACAGAATGTTACTTTTCTTTGTAATTTAAGTAATTTAATTTTATCATGTCTTATATGCTGGGTTGTAAGGGTTACAGCGAGTGCAGAACCTGGCGCTCTGAATTTTAGCACATTTTGACCATTTAACCACTTAACCGTCAAATTCTCATATAAAATGTCCATTTGCAGACCAAGAGAAGACTATTTTTGAAAATTTACCACTGGAATGACTGGCTCAGTTATCGAGCCAGTCATTCCAGTGGTAAATTAAAAAAAATAGTCTTCTTGATCTGCAAATGCCCATTTCTCAACACCATTGCAGAAGCCATTTTTGGCTGATATGAATGATAAATGGTTAAAAAGTTGATCGTATCATGGCCAAAGTTGTGGCATGCGGTCACACATTTTCTTGTGTTCAAATTTGAACCAAATCGGACCAATCATTTCCGAGATATCCGTGGATCCAGAATTTGATTTGCTCCATGTCCGCTTTCTTTTATCCTGATCACGTATGCGTTCTAGTCTTCATAGGAATCCATCTGTATAGAATGTATTTTCTACTTAGTTGAGCACGAAAACACCGTTTGATGCGACCAAAACGTCACATATGCCAACATCTCTATTAACACGTACGCAAACACGCTCATTATGAAATCACACATCGGATTTATTGGAATCGATATTAATGCGTACACAAACATGCTAACATATTTCTATCTTATTAAATCAGCTTGTTGGTCAGTCGTCCTGTCTGAAAAATATTTGGTTGAGACTTGTAGTAAGTATATAAGTAAATTTGTTGTTCAGGTGGTCAAATTTTTTACATTTACAAAAGCTGCCTAAGTTCCAACTATACTGCATTCCCACGTGTTTTACATTTCTGACAAACTCGCTTCTGATGCATTTATATAACGCGTCATACTTGTTTATAAGAATGCAATATTAATATTTGTTGGAATAACACCTATATTGATGCTACAAACGGAAAATAATTTTTTTGTCTCTAGGAAATGGAGGAAATTATCCTTGTGTACATTTCTTGATTGACAGGGTACTGTGCTGGGCGGGTGTGTGTTACGTTAGTGGGCGTTGTATGTTAGTGGTTGTTGGTGCCATTGTTAGCGGGTACCTAGAATTCCATGATGAGTCAGCACACACTAACACAGGGATGTATAGTCCTTGCACACGCTATGATTGATGATCAAGCTGACATGGCATGTCTCTTTATTGACAAGCTGGTTATGATTAATGAATACGCAAGGTATTTGAACTTGGAGATTAACCAAATTATTGGCTGAATTCGGTCAAGAAAATAAAACTATTAATGTTATTGAATGTACATTTGCAGGCGAAGAGAAGACTATTTTTGAAAATTTACCACTGGAATAGCGGGTTTGGTTACCGAGCCAGTCATTCCAGTAGTACATTTCAAAAATAGTCTTGTCTTGGCCTGCAAATGGACAGGGTTTGACTGATTTGACCATTACTGGGTTAACTAACTAACAGGATGACAATTTAGCAAGAAAATTGTTCTTAAGACTAGAGTTGGGATGTTAAATTTTTATGATTGGAAGCATTTTACTGAATTTTATCGAGCGAATGTGTAACTCCATAATCATTATGGAAAGATTAAATAGCAATTCGATAAATTGATTTCTGTTTTAAATCTAAAATGGAATCTATGTTTCTACTTACAGTGCCCATAAACTAACAATTTATGAGAACTTGAAAGCAGATTTTGGAGACTGACCATTCAAAAATAGTTTTTGAAAGCGAGTCCAAGACATAGCCAAGACTGTTTAGTGAAATTGACTTCAGGATATTTATCAAGTCAATCTATGCTAGGAGTTGAGGCAGGACCACTTAACCCTTTAACCGAGCCAGTCATTCCAGAGATAAATTTTCAAAAATTGTATTCTGTTGGCCTGTAAATGGACATTCAATAGGCAGATATTTAAATTTTCGTTACCAAATTTGACCTTTAAAGGGTTAAACCGGGTGATATTTTTGTAGTATATTCCTCATTGAATAGTATTGTTTATATGCACTTTGTCTTGTAGATGTTACCACATGTCATAATATTAACCCTTATCACGCCGTCGTCAAAAGGACGGTTGTTACAGAGGCAGTTAGCTGGTGGATCTGAAGAAAGGCTGGTGTAAATTTTGGAAATAATGTTGCCGGAAAGCTGTTGCTGTTCTAGACAGCAACAGTTTTCAAGCGACATTGTTTCCAGAATGGCTTCCGGTAAAAAATTAGGAATTTGAAATGTTTGTTCTACGGGCTAACCCTTTCAAGATCAATTCCCTGAAAAAGTTAATTCGTTACGATATATATAGTATATTCTGTTGAATATTTTGAAATTAATATGACTGGAAGCCATTGCTGGCTTCCAGTCATATAAATTTCAAAATATTCATCCACTTTCCTGTTTGTATGTCTTGAGATTGAGATACAAGGAATTTGTCTGTGAAAGGGTTAAATAGCTGGCTGAAGAAGCTCTAATTTGTACCCTGATATCCTCTGTCTAGCGTAGTTATGTCTTTTGTGTTGTTTCTAAATTCTAAGAATTTGTTCCAGTCTTTCTGGTCCATTGACTAGGTATTACAGTTAACTCTTTAACACTCAGGCTGACCCAAAACATCGATTTTTGTAGTCATCTTGAGAAAGTTTCCATTTGCAGACCAAGAGAGGACTATTTCTGAAAATTTACCGCTGGAATGACTGGCTCTCGATAACCGAGCCAGTCATTCCAGTGGTAAATTTTCAAAAATCGTCTTCTCATGATCGGCAAATGGAAACCTTTGAGAAAGGTGAAATTTTAATTTTCCTGGAGAAATTTGAGGCTTAGAGGGTTAAAACTGTGTATTAACCCTTTAACCGTTTACTGGTCAAATTTGATTAAGCAAATTTAATTATTTTCTTATTGAATGTCCAGTTACAGGCCAAGAGAATACAATTTTTGCAAATTTACCACTGGATTGACTGGCTCGGTTATCGAGCCAGTCATTCCAGTGGTAAATTTTCAAAAATTGTATTCTTTTGACCTGTAAATGGACATTCCACAAGACCATAGCAGAGGCTGGTTTTGGCCGGTATGACCATTAAAGGGTTAATAGTCACGAGTAGTCAAATTATGCTTAGTCTTTGCTAAGTGAATGCTCATTTGCAAAACTAGGGGAAAGTCTTTCATCTAGACTACATTCTACAAAGTAAATCGTAAATCGAGTTATTGTGATACCCACCGCCGTCATCCGGTGGTGTTGGTGGCGTTGTTTTCCAATTTGCGATTAGCTCAACTTCGCGGTTTATGTCTCATGTTTGGTTAATCGTACTGGACCCATACGTGGATATATGCTATCTTGTAATGAGAGGGCATGACATAATGATGTTGTGGTCAAAAGGTCAGTCATTGTGACCTTGATAAAAAAAACTTAGTTTAATAACCTTACCGGGGGTACTGGTTGTCCATTTTGAAAGGTTTATAACATCACACTTTTCAAAATGAATGTTACTAATTTTCACATTATGTTCAATAGAACAGATTTAACGAGTTAATGTTTAAGCCGACCAAAATCTGCATCCACAGTGGTCTTGAGAAATGTCCATTTGCAGGCCAAGAGAAGACTGTTTTTGAAATTTGACCATTCCTCGAGACCACTGTATATGCCGGTTTCGTCCGGCCTCGTCATGGAAAGGTTAATGGTCAAGATTGGTCAAGAATATAAAATCTTTTTTATTTCCATTTAATGAGTATTATTTTAGAATTTACCACTGGAAAGACTGACTAATGCAGTTATTGATTTTTTTCTGTACCTTTGTACATGTATGTACTGTTATGTATGACAAGATTTATTTCTTGTAGCAAGAACCAATATTTAACAATATTATCTAGGCGTACTTGGTTGGCTTCATGGTAATATTTGTTTTGTAGGGTATCTTCTCTACAGATAAAAGCTGATATGTCAGGATCAAACATGTCCAAGAATCATTAGTTTTGAGAATATTGGACACATTGTCACGTTTTGCAGAGTAACAATTGTATGATTCTCACTACGAGTATTGTTCTTTTTTCATACAAAAAATCATCAATTCACCTAGCCAGTTTCGTAGATATTTAAGTGTATATAACTTAACCCTTTAATGGTCAAATTTGGTCAAGAAAATAGAGTATTTACTTACTAAATGTCCATTTGTAGGCCAAGAGAATACTATTTTGGAAAATTTACCACTGGAATGACGGGCTCGGTCATCGAGCCAGGCATTCCAGTGGTAAATTTTCAAAAATAGTATGCTCTTGGCCTACAAATGCACATTCCTCAAGACGTGACTGCAGAAGCTGGTTTTGGCCGGCGTGGCCGGTAATGGGTTCAAAGATAATGAATATTCTGTTGGACTGTGTGAGTGTGTGGATAGGGTAGTGGAGGGGGTGGGGGCGGGTGGGGACTGTTTGACACACAGGGTGTGAGTCTGTAGATAGGTTAGTGGAGGGGGTGGGGGCGGGTGGGGACTGTTTGACACACCGGGTGTGAGTGTGTGGATAGGGTAGTGGAGGGGGTGGGGGCGGGTGGGGACTGTTTGACACACAGGGTGTGAGTCTGTAGATAGGGTAGTGGAGGGGGGGGGGGGTGGGGACTGTTTGACACACCGGGTGTGAGTCTGTAGATAGGGTAGTGGAGGGGGGGGGGGGGCGGGTGGGGACTGTTTGACACACCAGGTGTGAGTGTAGATAGGGTAGTGGAGGGGGGGGGGGGGGCGGGGGGCCAGATGTAAGAAGCATATTGTCCTTTATCCCTTTAAAGGTCAAGTCGTCCAAAACCGACCTCTGCAGTGCTCTTGGGGAATGTCCATTTGCAACCAAGAACATGCTATTTTTAAAGATTTACCACGAATGAGTGGCTCGATAACTAAGGCAGTCAGTCATTTCAGTGGTAAATTTTCAAAAATATTCTCTTTGTCTGCAAATGTATATATAATAAGCAAATATTTTGATTTTTTTTAAAACCAAATTTAGCCCGTATAGGGTTAACCCCCAAATTTGTTCAAGTATATTTCAGTTTTCCCATAGAAAATGTACATTTGCAAGAGATTATTTTTGACAATTTACTACTGGAATGACTGACTCATGACTCGGTTATCGAGTTTTCTTGACCTGCAAATGGGCATTCCCCAAGACCACTGCAGAGGCTGGCTTTGGCTGTAGCTTGACCATTAAATGGTTAAAGCACTCCCTAAGTGGTCAGTGAAGACCAGTGGTCATTATACTTCAAGCTTGACTAATGACAACTGGTGCTGAAACTTGAGAGTTATGGAGAAGGTTCTCTATCATTCTCACACTATATATAATACAGCTCAGAAATAACTTTAAATGTTTCCATAACTAAAATTAAACGTACTGTTGAATATTTTGAACATAACTGTATCGGAAGACGTTACTACCTTAGGCAGCAATGTCTTTCAATCCACTTATGATCAAAATGTTCAACAGAACATTTCTTATATTGTGTTCGAAATTGTCCTAACTAACAGGCATCTGTTTTTGTTTTTTTAATCATGTTTACTTAACCCGTTAAAGTTCAAATTTGTTCAAGATAATTTAAATATGTGCATATATTGAATGTCCATTTACAGGTCAAGAGAATAGACTTTTTAAAAACTTATCACTGGAATGACTGGCTCGGTTATCAAGTCAGTCATTCCAGTAGTAAATTTTCAAAAAATCTATTCTCTTGGCCTGTAAAGGAACATTCCACAAGACCATAACAGAGGCCGATTTTGGCAGCATGTCCATTAAAGAGTTAATTATGAGATCTACTGTACGGCTGTCACTCATTGCCAGAAATTTATTTTACTCAGTGACTTGTGTTTATTTGGGCGATTGATTTACAGAACTTCTCTGACCATTTCTCACGTTTCTCTCTCCCCTGAACAAACTTCTAATACTGATGCTACAGAGTTTCACTCATTGCCCATCAGCAAATTATTGTCTCTGCACACTCAGAACTAAGTTTCCGATGTGTTAAAGCATTTTGTTAATGGGTAGGCTGTGCTTCACACAAATCCTCATTAGAATGTGACTCTTGAGACAGAAATATTTAGCCTTGGGGTAGGGTAATTTGTAATATTTTCCTCTGTGATGTACATGTGTATGTTATATGTATAATGGCTGAGTCGCATTACTCTTGGCAGCCATTTTGTCTCATGCTATTAGTACGCATGCACTAGTAGAAAGTGAGAGGGATGTCGCTTTTCCTGAGTGTGGCTTAATGGATGGATCCGAACTATCACTCAAGTATCTGAAGTCATAATCAGTGGATAAATCCAGTGTTAGCTATGCCACGCCCATCTCTAGCTAAGCCCCACCCACGCTTTGACTGTTGGGATCGATCAGTCCCTGCACTATCTGAATTTCAATTTCCAGAAAACTATATAGGTAAGCTGGTGAATATTTTGAAACTAATTTACTGGGTGCTGTTGATGCCTATGGCAGTAACAGCGCCCAGTGAAATTAGTTTCAAAATAATCAACAGCATGTTTAGTAAATAGTGACGTCTCACAATTCGTACAACTTGTCAGACTAGTAAGCATTCAAGACGGACTAAATCGAGTGACGTGTTTGATTATGATGTCAGCATACCCGTCATGTATTTGATTATGATGTCATATGATTGACTGAGAAACTGGATTCATGAATTATGTCACAAGTTAGCTGACATGACAATCATAATGACATAATAATTGTATGTCTTTGATGAATGCACAATTTAGTTAAATTTTCTGTCGAATTTCTGAAATTATAATGGGAGCTGTTGCTGCATAGCTCGTAGTCAAATTAGTTTCAAAATATTCAACACCTTACCTGTTATGTCTAGTTAACTTGAAATTTAGATTCTGGGGATTCAAATCGATTTCAACACGTGTAAAAGAGTGAGTGGAGCTTATTTTTCAAAAGTGTCTTCTCTTAAGCCGTCGATTTTACGTTCGCTAAGCAAAATTGTAATTTTGTTCAAATTTCCTGTCCGCTACTTAGAGGTTAAGGCTTTAACACATATCAGCGAAAAATGAGTTCTACAGTGGTCTTGAGAAATGTCCATTTGCAGACCAAGAGAAGACTATTTTTGAAAATTTACCATTGGAATGACTGGCTCGATAAGCGAGCCAGTCATTCCAGCGGTAAATTTTCAAAAATAGCCTCTTGGTCTGCAAATGGACATTTTATTTGAAAAAATTAAAATCTTTGTTTAACAAATTCGAGGGCTAAAGGGTTAATATTATTCTTTGCATTTATCCATACATCTCACCCTCTTGTTTAGATCAGTGCTGGACATATTGGTTCAACTATACCAAGAGAACAGGGTGGGGGTGGGGTGAAGTGCATGCCATGAGCAGGCATGCGTAAAACAACAATAAATATGGTATATAATATTCATGTGCATTCACATGTGCTACAACATATCACCTGACAAGTTATTTTGTGTGCACATTAATGAGCTATCTTGAAGATTATTATCATGTAAAAATCATATGTCTGAACAGCTGTTTACAGTCCAGCTGAGATAAAATAAACAAGAGTCCACTGATGCGGCCAATACACTTGAGACAGCCAAGTTAGCATCAACTATTGACATAGAGGTGTGTGAGATATTACTATATACTGCATTTCTGAGTTCCTCCACCGCCACTCCCCCCTTTTCTTGGTGGTACTGGTTGTCCATTTTGAAAAGTTTATAACATCACACTTTTCAAAATGAATATTACTAATTTTCACATTATGTTCAATAGAACAAATTTAACGAGTTAATGTTTAAGCCGACCAAAATCTGCATCCGCAGTGGTCTTGAGAAATGTCCATTTGCAGGCCAAGAGATGATTATTTTTGAAAATTTAACACTGGAATGACTGCTATGACCGAGCCAGTCACTCCAGTGGTAAATTTTCAAAAAATAATCGCTTGTTCTGCATTTTTAATGCCCATTTTCTATGAGAAAAATATGTGAATGACTCGCAGCCCGTGGGCCATTCATTTTCTTTCACAGAATATTTTACGCATTGCTACCTGTGCAAATAAATTAACCTTGCAGAACTGTATATAATAAAAACATGTAGCATTTATTGATGCTGTTTCTGAACTGTAAATTATCTCTGTCAGTTTAGTATTTTCCCAAAGCTCCTTACAGAAATGTCATAATGTCAGTGTATAAACAAAGATATACAGTATAGACACAGCTTTGAAGTGTCGTTTAACCATTTCATCCTAAAATATGTTAACAAAATTGCCTAATTTTCTCATAGAAAATGTCCATTTGTGGGCCAAGTGGAGATTATTTTGGAAAATCTATTACTATAATGATCTGGCTCTGTTATATCGAGGCAGCAATTTTCAGTAGTAAGTATAAAAAAAATAGTCTGTCACTTTTGGCCGACTTGAGCATCAAAGATTTAAATTCATCAATTCATCATTAACCAGTTCACTGATGAATTGCCCAAATCTCATTTTCAAGGCGACTATACAGGAAAACTATTGAATATTTTGAAATGAATTTGACTGGAAGCTGTTGCTTGTCTTAGGCTTCTAGTCAAATTAATTTCAAAATATTCAACAATAAAATTTGTATCGTAAAAAAACTAGTTTTTGAGGGAATTGTCGGTGAAAGTGTTAATCCTTTATCATTCTCTTCTATTAACCCTTTAACACTCATATCAGCCAAAAACTGCTTTTGCAATGGTATTGGAAAAGTCCAATTGCAGACCAAGAGAAGATTATTTTTTTTTAAAGATTTATCACTAGAATGACTGCCTTGATAAAATAACATAAAAAGTAATAAAAAAAATACTCTTCTCTTGGACTGCAAATGGACATTTTCTATGAAAAAATTAAAACCTTTTTGAATAAACTTGAGTGTTAAGGAGTTAAAGGGGTACAAATGTTAAAATCCACATTCATGTGATTACGATGACCTGATGTAGCCGTGGAAAATTTGTCTTTGATAAATTATCCAGATTCTAGGTAAACGGCAGGCATAGCCATTATCTCTTTAATGGTCAAATTTGGTCAAGAAAATTTTAATATCTGCCTATCAAATGTCCATTTACAGGCCAAGAGAATACAATTTTTGAAAATTTATCACTGGAGTGACTGGCTCGGTAACCGAGCCAGTCACTCCAGTGATAAATTTTCAAAAATTGTATTCTCTTGGCCTGTAAATGGACATAACAGGCCGGTTTTGGCCGTTATGACCATAAAAGGGTTAATTCTAAGGAAGGGTTTTTGTGAATATTTTGCCGCGTTGCCTTGTGTATACATGTATGTATGTAGGTGTAACACTCCAATGGAATATACCCTGTATATATATCAAAATTGCTTGATCTCTGTAATATTATATCTGTACATTGTACAAAACACTAATGTTCTGCTTAGAAAGCTATGTAGGTCAACACACATTACTACTCACATTAGGGTGAAAAACCTACATAACAATTGAGGAAGTATAATTATTGTATAGTATTTTAAGGCCCTGTCTGAGTGGAGATGGAAAGCGGTTTTGTCTAGAGGTCATATTATTGTTTTATTTGGTAAATCAAGATTTTTGACAGCATTTTCACCCTTTTATCCTAACAGACCAGAAATGACAAATTCTTTAAGACGTAAGGAATATTAATGGAACTTGTTGCTGCCTATGTCCAAGACCAATAAGTTTATTCAAAAGAACTTTATTGGGTGATTAGTTTGTTCTCTATCATAGACGACCTAGTTTTAAGCAAAAAGAACTCCGAAACCACTGAAGTGATCAGGGTAAATGACTAATTAAGGACAATTTGAGTCTTCTCAAGGGAAGTTAATTCATAAAAACCCTGGCTGCCATAAGCCAGTCAAAATTGAATGTTTGTATTTGATAGATTTTGACCACGAAAATGACAATTTATAGGTGTTGGTAGCAGCTAAATACCAATCTGAGGCCTTCAAATCAGATTGATGAGTGAGGTTATTCAAACAAACTTATCGAATAGGTCAGTTGTCACCAGGTTTGAAAGATTTCGGAAAATGTATTGCCGATTGATGTGAGAAGTAAATTGTCATCTATTGCAATAACTATTCAAACCAAGTTTGTTCAAGAGAACGTGGTTGGCTACATGTAGTTTACCTAGCTGCCATCTTGGATGACTTAGTTTTCATGAAACACCTATTTTGACACTGTAAATATAATTGAACTGGATAAAGGGGTATTAGCTCAGTAGAATTCTCCACCATGAATAAACAAACACATTTCTTTTTAACATCTAAACTATCTCACATTTATTCTTGTATGCACATGTTGTCACAAACACTGACCAAAACGAAGATTCCCCGCTTCCTCGCACCAGCTGTTTTTTTTCTTCGCGGCTAGCTGCTCGACCACAGGGCTGGTCACTGTCATTAGTGAAACCATATATAATGATCGGTTATCCCCCTTGACCATTGCCGATTCCAACAATGACTTAACACATATAAACATAACATAATGGACTGACCAGGTGAAAATTGTTCTCAGTATTTACAGCTATTCCAAAGGTTACCCTTTCATTTGACTTGTTGGTGAATCTTACGCCTTTAATGTCAAATTTAGTCAAGAAAATTTATGTATCCGCCTGTTGAATGTCCATTCCAAGAAATAAAATTTTCAAAAATTTATCACTGGAATGACTGGCTCAGTTATCGAGCCAGCCATTCCAGTGGTAAATTTTCAAAAATTGTATTCTCTTGACCTGTAAATGGACATTCCACAAGATAATAACAGAGGCTGGTTTTGACAATTAAAGGCTTGATGTCCTCTTATTATCACTGACAGGGAGTGTAATAACCCTAAGTTCCAAGCTGGCCAAAACCGTTTTTGCAGTGGTTTTGAGAAATGTCTATTTGCAGGTTAGATGATTTTTAAAATTTTACCACTGGAATGACTGAATAGTCGAGTCCGACAATTTGTACCTTTCCTGATAAAGCAAGCTACCGGCCGATACTGGGCTGCATTGACTCAGTACGGGACCAGGATGACATGTTTATAAGGATGTACATGTAGCTCATACCAGTAGTCTGATCACAAAATGTATGTCAGGACAGCAAGTCCGATTGCATAGGGTAATTGGATAACCAGGCAGAAAAATACCTATTTAAATACAATCTAGGGCAATCCTATACTGGGAAGTGAAATATTGCCATGCGTTGCATCGCCTGTAGTGCAGGTACATTTTATATCGTTAGCGAATAAATCAATAACGTTGAATTTGTTATCAGGTGTAAAAACCTGGTTTCACGCAGTCTTAAAGATTTGGTTTTATTACAACTAATAAGTCATTTTCACTCTGGATGTTTCGAATTTGATTAAATATATTATGATTAAGCGCATTGTGTTTTAATAAAACACTTGATTGAATGTCAGAGTATGGGTGTTATACAGCAAAAACCTTGTCCGAAAATCTTTCTGAATTTTATTAGTTTGACACCAAAATTATTCGAATTCAGGATGTAAATGCTCAAGCAATTGAATTCTACAGACCTTGATTTGTAATAAATGCTCTGTACAGCGCTGAAGGTAATTTGGCTGGAAACTATTGCTGCCTAACGCATTAGGCAGCAGCAACTTTCAATCAAATTAGCTTCAAAGTATTTAACATCTGCACGCTCAAGATCTACGCTGCATGGAACTATAGATAATGGTATTTCTGGGGATGAAATGGTGTAACTCTCTTCCTGCTGCAAGCTACCAGACAATAACTGGATCTGTTGAATTTTTTTTTTTTAAAACAGTTTGACTGAAAGGTGCTGGTGGCTTAGTTACCAACCGCTTTCAGTCAAATTGTTTTCGAAATATTCAACATATCCGGAGTTACATCACATGGAAAATGTAGTCTGCAGAAAGGCAGACAGTTAAGGAAATAAATATTTTCTTGATCATGAAGATTATCAGTCCAGCAGACTGCATATCTTAGCTCAGTGTTTATAAATACAGAAAATCAGACCATTCAGGTGCCTTCACACTATTAATTCACATTCACTGATTCACCCACAGCGGGGTGGGGGTGTGGGGGTGTCATGTTACATTAGCTTTTAGTAATCAAGATGCTAGCAGAATGCTTGTATTTATGTAAACTTTAACGTTACTAAAGATAAAATGCCAGATTGGTAGTAGTTGTACAGGTATTTCTGCTTGTGAGATTGTAAGTTCAAATATTTGTATTGTTATATAAACTTATGTAGGGGTAATATTTGTTGTGGATTAACCCTTTAACACTCATATCAGCCAAAAATGGCTTCCGCAGAGGTCTCGAGAAATGGCCATTTGCAGACCAAGAGGAGACTATTTTTGAAAATTTACCACTGGAATGACTGGCTCGGTTATCGAGCCAGTCATTCCAGTGCTAAATTTTCAAAAATAGTCTTCTCTTGGTCTCCGAATGGACGTTTTGTATGAGAAAATTGAAATTTTCTTAAACAAATTTGAGAGTTAAAGGGTTAAAGCCAAATGTAGCCCTTAACTTCTCTAGTTACCAGTAAATGTAGTATTTTTATAATGCTCAGCTCATAGTGTCTGTTTGTATAATTTTTGTAATGTCACTATGTTCAATAAAATGCATTTAATAAACCCGTTCCATTTCTAATCTTGAAGTCAGATATATACGACACTTGCCTGCCTGCCTCAGCTCGCTTGCCTGCCTGCCTTAGCATGCTTGCCTGCCTCAGCCTGGCCGCCTATGGTGCAGTAACTGACATTCTATTAACAGTATTTTCAACAAAGATGGAAATTGGGGTGGTGATAAACCCTCTTGACTTATTGGGGTGTTAGGTGGGGGTGGGGAGTGGGGTGGGTTGGTGGGTGGGTGGGAAGCCAGTGTCAGTAGTCAAACCCTACATTGGCTTCAAGAATTCCTAACAAATTGAATGCAAAGAGTTTTACTATAAGGCGTGACTTCTTCTGAAAGACCAGTAACTAGTGGTGCTCGTCAGGGGACAGTACTGCGACCTATCCTCTTCTTGGCTTATATCAATGATCTGCCAGAAGTCCTAAACAGCCAAGTTCATCTATTTGCTGATGATTGTGTCTTGTACTGTGAGATAACATCCTCTATGGATCAAGAGACACTCTAACAAGATCTAACAGCAGTAGAAAACTGGGAAGTTATGTGGCTGATGGAGTTTAACACCTAGAAGTGCTTCACAATGAGAATGACACATGCCAAAAGCCCTCTCACATATGACTACACATTACATGATAAAGTCCTGGAAGTAGTACAAGAAAGCAAATATTTAGGCGTAGCAATATCCAACGACCTGAGGTGGAAAAAACACATAAACAACATTGTTGGCGAAGCCAGCAAAACCCTAAATTTTCTCTGTCGAACACTACGTATTGCAAACACACACACACACACACCAAATCCCAGGCATACAATGCATTAGTCCATCCAAAATTGGAGTATGCCCCTAGTGTGTGGGATCTACACCACAAAATTTGGACAGAGGCCATAGAAAAAGTTCAAAATAGGGCAGCTAGATTCGCCACTAGAAGATGGCATAACACCAGCAGTGTCACCGAACATGAAAAACACCCTCGGCTGGCACCCCCTCCAACTGAGGCGCAAAATGTGCCGCATAGTGATGTTTTATAAAATTCAGTTTGGCATGGTGAACATACACTTACCACCATCACTAGTGGCAAACAACCAACACCTCAGAAACAATCACCATCTCCAATTTATCGTTCCACATGCCGACAAGGACTGCCGCAAATTCTCATTTTTCCATCAGACAATCAGAGATTGGAACGCTCTGCCTGGTTACCTCCTCTATCCTGTCATTGCACCCTCAGTTGACTCATTCAACATGTGTACATACAAGGTTTGTTTTTTCGCTTATTATGCACTTTTTGGTTCTTTTACTAAAATCCCACACGCAGCACATAATCCTCAAGTTTATGAAGGAGTGCCAAGAAAATTGTTGAAGTGAAGTTGAAGCAAAAAACGGCATAGTCAAGTTAATAAGAAATGAGTTAGTGGGTAAAAATTGAAGGCCTAGCTACTTAAATGTGATTTTATCATAGATACCAGTTCTGAATCGTCATGATGTCATATTAAAGCAATGTTCTACAATTCACCAAAAATAGAGCAAAGATTATAATTGCTGAAATCTGAAAAAATGTTGTAGTAGTGCCGTAGTGAACCAATTCTGCCACCATTTTTGTGCCGTGGCAAAATTGTCCGAGTTTCAGGGACTGATTTTCGGGAATAATTTGTTCATGGATGCAGTTTAGCTGTCACTCAAACATTTTTCACCTGATGTGACAATCAAAATGTGTCAATCAAATGACATTAGTTTGAATCTATGTCATTTCGCATATACAATACAATACGCCTTTGACTATAGCAGTGTAATCTTTATCAAATTATTTTTACAAATTGTGACCATTAACTCTTTAACATGCATAGCAGCCAAAATCTGCTCCTGCAGTGGTCTTGAGAAATGTCCATTTGCAGACCAAAAAAGACTATTTTTGAAAATCTACCACTGGAATGGCTGGCTCGATCACCGAGCCAGTCATTCCAGTGGTAAATTTTCAAAAATAGTCTTCTTGGTCTGCAAATGGACATTTTCTATGACAAAAGTATATTTTCTTGAATAAATTTGAGGGTTAAAAGGTCAAGGGGTTAATTAATGTTAACTTATAATTGATTCTAATGCATGTAGGCTATGTAAGCATGCATGCACGCAAGGTATATGAAGTTTATGTAGCTAGAAGATGCATGAATTAATGGTATCGATTTTGAGGTTTACAAAAGCATTGTCGGTTTCTCTTTGATAAACGCCAGTTCTCCGAGTCAGTCAGCATTAACCCTGTATCCATCGACCTTGTTCAAGAAAATTTAAATTTTCTCAGAAAATGTCCATTTGCAGACCAAGAGACTACGTTTTAACATTTACTGACTGCCTCGGCAGTCATTCCAGTAGTAAACTTAAAATTAGGCTTCTCTTGTTCTGTGAATGGACATTTTAAAGACCTGTGCTGAAGGTGTTTTAGCCGATATAAGTGTTAAAGGGTTAAACTTAATTGACAGATATATATGCTTCCAAAATATAGAGCAAGGTTGACGTATTGATTCTAGCCACAAAATGTAAACTATTGTAGTGACATGCTTATCATATAGTTCTGAAATAACTTGAATATGTTTCCAAAATAAAGTAGAATCTTTCCATATTTTGAACATTATAATTGGATTCTTCCAATCAATAGAACATTTTTACATCATATTCAAACCGGTACTAGGTAACATGTTTTTGATTTTTTGGGGGGAAATAATTAAAGTTATTTATGAGCTGTACCACATATAATATGTTCGTTATGGATTCAGGAGCTAGGAAAATAGAGTACTCTTATATTATCACAGGCAGATCTGATCTAGGATTTTAATTGGGGAGCCATTAGGAATGAAAATAGTGGGAATAAATGTGTCTGAGAGGGTTATATATGGAGGGATGCGATCTGTCACTTAAGTATCTGAAAGCTATAATCAAATATGTCACATATTTAGCTGTTTACTGGTCAAGCCGGCCAGAACCAGCCTCTGCAGTAGAATTTAGAAATGTCCATTTGCAGGACAAGAGAATATTTTTGAAAATTTACCACTGGAATGCCTGACATCCATTTGCAAACCAAGAGAAGACTATTTTTGAAAATTTACTACTGCAATGACTGGCTCAATAACCGAGCCAGTCATTCCAGTGTTAGTTTCAAAAATAGTCTTTTCTTGGTCTGCATATGGACATTTTCTGAGAAAAGTTCAATTTTATTGAAGAAATTGAGGGTTAAAGGGTTAATCGTTTGGCTTCAGTTTGTGCACCTTGATTAATAAAAAATCCAATAATTTGCCCAAAAGATCTCCCTAGGGTTCAAACCCTGTTCCTTTCCATCATCATCTCTCATGATGGGAAACCCAGCCTAAAATCATGACTTAACCCTTTGATGCTCATGCCAGCCAAAACCTTCCTCCGCAGTGGTATTGAGGAATGTCCATTTGCAGGTCAGGAGAGGACTATTTGTGGAAATTTATCACTGGAATGACTGAATCGATAACCGCGCCAGTCATTCCAGTTATGAATTTCCTGAAATGTGTTCTCTTGGCCTGCAAAGGGACATCCAATGAACAAATATATTTTTATTTTCTTGACAAAACTTGACCATGAAAGGGTTAAACCTAATAACACACATATCAGCCATAAAAGGCTTCTGCAGTGGGATTGAGAAACGTCCATTTGTAGACCAAGAGAAGACTATTTTTGAAAATTTACCACTGGAATGACTGGCTTGATAATCTAGGCAGTCATTCTAGTGATAAATTTTCAAAAATAGTATTCTTTTGGTTTGCAAATGGACATTTTCTATGGGTTAAAATCCCAACCTAATATTTTGGATGAGGACTTGTCATTTCCCTCTGATATACATAATATCTACATAGTCAGCTGAACTGCATACAGAGTCTTTAGGCTCCTCTGAGATTGAGGCTGGGGTGGGGTGGTGGGCAGGGATGGGACAGGGTTGGGGTTGGTGTGTGTCTGTGGGGTGGAGGAAGGGGTGGCATAGGGTGGGTAGGGGTATGTATAGTAAGCTTCACACAGATGTTTGCTTCTGTTTAGAGATTTGTAACATGTATCAGGTTTCTCTAAATGATGGGCCGGGCAGGCACCAGTATACATATATATATATATATATATATATGTGAGTGATAAGTCGAATGCAAGCTGTCCCAGGTTAGGGTTACATTATGTCACGAGGTATTCACTGACTGACTGGCTGGCTTCCACATTTCTTAGAAGTCTTGCGCTGCTGATATCCTATTCTACAGCTGTTGCTCTCATTTAATGCTGGATTAGTACATAATGAGTTTTATTATAGATATTCACAGAAAAATCAGGCTAATTTAACCCTTTAACACTCATATCAGCCAAAAATAGCTTCTGCAGTGGTCTCGAGAAATGTCCATTTGCAGACAAAACGAAGACTGTTTTTGACAATTTACCACTGGAGTGACTGGCTCGATAACTGAGCCAGTCATTCCAGTGGTAAGTTTTCAAAAATAGTCTTCTTGGTCTGCAAATGGACATTTTTTATGAGAAAATTGAAATTTTCTTGAATAAATTTGAAGATTAAAGGGTTCATGGTCAAGTCAGTTGAAGCTGCTCATTAGGAGTGAAAGATAGATTTACAAACCAAGATAATACTCAAATTTATGAAGTCTAGAATTTGAAAATTAACTACCAGAGAGGCTGGCTGTTGAGCAACTTTTACTATTAAAGAACGAGAGAAACCGAGATTGCCCTCCCATATTTGTCTGATTTTCATGTTTTCCTCCCAGATTTTCCAGATTTCCTTTTTGTGTCACACCCACAGTCGTGGAATTCTAGTGTATGGCCACACCCTTTACTGTGTTAAAATGTAAGTCAATTCTGACCAGAATGGCCAAGTGAGCTTATGGCATGGTGACTATCTGTCGTTCATCTGTCCATCCATTGTCCGGTGTCCGTCTGTCAGTCAACTTTTGCTTAAAAATACTACTCATTAACCGCTTGGCGGATTTCAACCTAATTTGGCTGGAAGGTCCCTATGGGGGTAGGCTTCAGAACTTGTATACAGAATTTTGATTGGTCAATTTTTTTTGACGACCATCTTGAATTTTCCGAAAAATTGCGGGAAATCATTTAAAACGCTACTCCTCATTAACTGCTTGGACAATTTCAACCAGGCTTAGCTGGGAAGATAGTATGCTGGTATGTTTCAGAACATGTATACAGAATTTTGATTCCGCCATCTTGGATTTTCTGAAAATATCAGGAAATCACTTAAATCACCTACTCGATAACCGCTGGGCCGATGTCATTGAAACTTGGATGAAAGAACCTACCCTGGTATCCTTCAGAACCTGTATACAGAATTTTGATTGGTTAATTGTTCCGGTGGCCATCTTGAATTTTCCAAAAAATGGCGGGAAATCGTTTAAACCACTACTCATTAACTGCTGGAGCAATTTCAACCAGACTTGGCTGGAAGGATACTAGGATGGTATGTTTCAAAACTTGTTTACAAAATTTTGATTGGTCAATTTTTCTGGCAGCCACCTTGGATTTTCTGAACATTTCTGGAAATCACTTAAAATCCTACGCCTCGATAACCACAGGGCCGATTTCAATTAAACTTGGATGGAAGAACGCTAGCCGAGTATGCTTCAGAACCTGTATACAAAATTTTGATTGATCAATTTTTTCCGGCAAATATCTTGGACTTTCTGAAAAATGGCAGGAAAATGTTTAAAACGCTATTCCTCATTTACTGCGTGAGCAATTTCAACCAGACTTAGCTGGAAGGATACTAGGCTGGTAGATTTCAGAACTTGTATACAGAATTTTGATTGGTCATTTTTCCGGCAGCCATCTTGGATTTTCTGAAAATTTTGGGAAATCAGTTAAAGATTCAGGCAGGCTCGGCTGGAAGGATGCTAAAGTGCTATGCTTCAGAAATTCTATATAGAATTTTGATTGGTCAATTTATTCGTTGGCCATCTTGAATTTGCCGAAAAATGCCTGAAAATGGTCTACTCATTAACTACTTGGGCGATTTCAACCATACTGGCTGGAACAAGTCTACAGCGGTAGGCTTTAGAAGTTGCATAGAGAATTTTGATTGGTCAATTTTTCCGGCAGCCATTTGAAATTTTATGAATATTTTGGGAAATCAGTTAGAAGGCTACTCATTAACCGCTTGGCCGATTTCAACCAAACTCAGCTGGAAGAACCCTGGGCCCTTACGCTTCAGAACTAGTATACATAATTTTGATGGCTTTATTTTGATGGTGGCCATCTTGGGTTATCCGATAAATCGGAAATCATATAAAATGCTACTCCTCATTAATCGCTTGGGCAATTTCTACCAATTGTGGCTGGAAGGATCCTATTGATGTAGCCTCTAGAAATTATAATCAGAATTTTGATAGGTCAATGTTTTGTCAACAATCTCTGATTTTCTGAAAGTTTTCCAGAACCACTTAAAAAGGTACTCCTTAAATCAATAAACTGATCTCAACAAAACTTGGGGGAAATGATGCTATGACGGTAGGCTTCAACATATTAAATGAGTCTTGATTGGTAAATTTTTTGGTGGCCATCTTTTATTTTCCGAAAATCATCCGTCATGTCTATTTGAATGCAAATGGTTTAAATGCCAATGGTCCAGGTGAGCGCCACAGGGCCTCCTGTTTTTTTAGATGCATCTCTGGACAGTCAGACAGGCATACAGACACAGACAGACGCTCATTCCCTTACGGGGCGAGGGTAATTAGTGTACGTCTTGAACCTGTCCATAATATGACTATATAGCTTGAAATTTGGACACAAAAGTTGGCATATATATTTAGTACCATAACCTATTGTCTACAGCTTCCAGTCAAATTAGTTTCAAAATATCCAACAGTTACTACCTGTATAGTTACCTTGAAATTTAGATTCTTCTTATTTAAGTTTTAAAGTTTCAAATTGATTCCAGCACACATAAAAACTAGAGGTAGGAGGTATTATCAATATGTAACTGTATCGCAATACAATGCCATTAACAATACGTATCTCAATACATTCCTCCCAAACCGATACATATCGTCTGGGCCAGCTGTAAAGTGACACTACTTGGTCGAGTAATTCTGAGTAACAATTTGGTCGATGTTTGTGAAAATTGTTCTGTGTTCAGAAAGCTTAGCTCAAATAGTTAGTATTAAAGTTAAAATTAAACTAATATATTGGTCCTTAACCCTTTAACCCTCGAATTTGTTTGAAAAATTTTAATTTTTTCATTAAAAATGTTCATTTGCTGACTAAAAAGACTATTTTTGAAAATTTACCACTGGAATAACTGGCTCATTTATCGAGCCAGTCATTCCAGTGGTAAATTTTCAAAAATAATCTTGTCATCTTCTGCATAGGCATGAAGCACATGTTGTGGATAGCAATTAGTGCATTCATTTTTTGGTCTTTCCATCATCAGACCTTGATATAAAGAACACACAAATGCACTGATTGATATCCATTGCATTTGCTTTGACTAGAAATTAATTATACATGATGGACAGAATCTTTCATTCAAAGTGAACAATATATCGTGATACGTATTGTGATACAATCTCCCTGTATCGTGATATATCGCGATACAATAATATTTGCGATACCCATCCCTAGTAAAAACTAGACCGCGGGTATCCAGAAATGGGTGGGGTTGGGGGTGGGTTTGGGTGGGTTTGGGGGGCATAGCTAGAACTGGTTCCCTCCATTTTTGACATTATAGCAAATGTTCTGTTGAATACGCTGTAGTTTGACAGTAATCTGATGCTACTACTAACTTACAGCTTGGAAATTGATTTCAAAATACTCATCTAGCCAGCCCGGTATAATGTCAGTAAGACGGAAAGGCAATGTCCCTTATTTTCAGACCAAGAGAAGGCTATTTTTGGAAATTTACCACTAGAATGACTGGCTCGATATCCGAGCCAGTCATTCCAGTGGTAAATTTTCAAAAATAGTCTTCCCCTTAGTCTGCAAATCCAGATTTTCTATGAGAAATTTTTCTGTGCAAATTCGAGGATTAAAGGGTTGATGGTATTCATAATTTTAGAGACACTGAGGCAACACCTGAGGTCATCGATGAAAATGACGGCTTCCCGGGAAGAGAGAAGGAAGGGAACATTGGAATTTGTCAGGCAATCAGGATCAAGAATCGCCTTATTTCCCTGTACAGGAGCATTACAATCAGAGGTTGTTTAGTGTTGGTACAGAGGGATCATTTTATACATGCAATTTGGAAACTAAGCCTTAACCCTTTAATCCTCGAATTTGTTCAAGAAAATTGATATTTTCTCATAGAAAATGTCCATTTGCACACCAAGAGAAGACTATTTCTTTTTAAATTTACCAATGGAATGACTGGCTTGGTTTTCAACGGTAAATTTTCAAAAATAGTCTTCTCTTGGTCTGCAAATGGACATTTCTCAAGATCATGGCAGAAGCCATTTTTGGCTGATATAAATTTTAAAGGGTTAAGTATGATTGGTAGCAAGGCAATAGAGGAAGGCACCTAAAGAAGTTGTTTCCTTAATATCTGGCACATATGAGAGGAATTAGGCAAGAGGCAGGGGCATCCAAAGTAATTGCCTCAGTTCTGTTGGTTTGTTTTGATCTATGAATATGCAAATGTTTCTGTAACATACACGCAATCACATATTTGCTAATTTATTATGAATGGATAAAAATGTATTTGCATTTGCGATCTTATTTGCCATTGTGATAAGGGAAGGAACTCTTTAAAGGCATTCCTGCTTCACATTAAAGGGAGATAACGTAACCTATTCTCTATAATTATTTCTATTTCAAGAGAGATAAGCGCTCTATAGATTATTACAAGCTAGGTAACAGATTTACAGAGTATCCTCCCTTTAATCTGTCTTGTTTTCAGTACATTTAATAATTCTATCATCGATATTAGAGAATTTCCGTTTAACACGTTTATCTTCCTTTCATCAATTTCTACAGGATTTAAATATTTATGTTTGTTAATAAAATCTCAAACTAAATCTATTGGTTTAGTAAGTGACACTCCCAGCTTGATGATATGATCCAGCGAGGGGTGGGGTAGTGTGGGGTGTGGTGACACAAGTTGTGGTAGTAATGTTGATGTTATTATGACCACTGTCAACTATGAAGCAGGCTTGGTGAGGATGTGTCATGAGGATTTGAGCGGTATCACATTGCTTCAAATACAGGCCAACTCAGAAATAAGTTACATGTTTCAAAAACAGAAACACATTACTTACAATGTAGTAAGAAATGTTATGTTGAATATTTTTTAACATCACTGGTTAGGCAGCAATGCCTTCAAATCCAATGGACCTTGCCAGTTTTAGCTATGCCCCTCCCATCTCTAGCTGCGCCCCCCCCCATCCTCGCTCATGTTGGGATCAGCCGATCCATGAATTTTCTGACTCAGTTTCCTGAAAACTATACAGGTAAACTGTTGGATATTTTGAAACTAGTTTGACGGGGTGCTGTTGCTGCCTATGGCAGCAACAGCCTATGGCAGCAACAGCGCCCAGTCAAATTAGCTTCAAAATATTCAACAACATCTTTATTAAATAGTAAATACATACAATTCGTACAACAACGCTCTAGTCCGTCATCAGGTAAGCATTCGTGACAAACTTATTTGCATCATGCATGACATCATTGATTATATTCAGCAGCACTGTTTATTTTGTTTTGGAAATGCGTTAATTTACTTCTAAACTATACTGTAACAGGAGTCAGTTACAGAATCTTGCAGTTAGAGATGTTATCTGAAGTGAAAAATATCCAAGCAATTTATGTCAACCTAACGAAAATTATATGTATTTAACTCTTTAACACTTAATTTTTTTCAATAGAAAATCTCCATTTGCAGACCAAGAGAGGATTGATTTTGAAAATGTATCACTGGAATGACTGGCTCGGTTATCGAGCCAGTCATTCCGCTGATACATTTTCAAAAAGTTCTCTTGGTCTACAAATGGACATTTCTGAAGACCATTACAGAGTGTTAACTGTTTAAAACAGTGACAAACAGGGTTTTAACAGGTTAGTCACCCCGTCACACCCCCCCCCCCCCCCCCCCCCCCACCACCACCACCACCCGCACCCAGCATACATGCATGCACAAATAGTCATGACAATTTCACTTTCTAAAACTCAGCCTTCCCTCACTTATAGATAACACTCAGTGGTCTTAAGAGATGAATGTCCATTTGCAATCCCAAGTGAAGGGTTATTTCTGAAAATTTACCACTAGAATGACAGGCTCGAAAACAGAGCCAGTAATTAAAATATAGCCTCTGCTTTTCACCAGTCATTCCAATTGCAAAATTGTAAAAAAGTTGTCATCCTTTGGGCGTAAAAGGGCCAGTCAGTAAGCAAAGGGTTGAATTTACATGAGCAATCTTGACCGCTAAGTGATTCACACATTTCACTCAGATTCACTTGAAGTGGTTTGCACAGATCTAAATATTTAGCAGAATATCTCAAGAATTTAAATCCCACAGATTAGGTTCTTGCTGTTGTTGTTGTTGCCATAAGGATGGCCAGTAGCGGTCTTCTTGTCATTAACCTTTTGATGGCCAAGCTCACCAAAACCAGTCTATGCAATGGTGTTGAGGAATGTTTATTTGCAGGCGAAGAGAAAACTATTTTTGAAAATGTACCACTTGAATGAGTGTATCCATCCATCCATCCATCCATCAACCCATCACCCACCCACCCTATCCATCCATCTATCTTGCCATGCCTGCCTGCCTGCCTGCCTCCCCCATCTTTCTCTTTTACTGATATATCTTAATTGCCAAAAATATATCAATAATAAAGGCTCATGAAAAAGAATCACCATCAGTTCTTTGAGTGTCCAGCTTTTATGTTCAAAGGCCTGATAAACTGTCCAGGTATGAGTTAGGAATGCCTTTGATGTTTTGGTTTTTGGGTTCAGTGCTGAACATCATAGCTTAAGCATGTTTGTTTCTTAACTGTAACCCTTTAATGTTCAAGAGTTGTCAAGAAAATTTAAATTTTTACTTTGTGAATGTCCCTTTGCAGACCAAGATAAAGTCTAGCTTTGAAAAATTTACCACAGTAATAAGAAGGCCAAGAGAAGACTTGGAAAGTTTACCTCCGGCTCAATGTATATATGTATTGTGTTCATGTCAGGTATTTCCAGACTATGTGACTGTGATGTGGAGAAAAAAACCTTATTTGGATCACATCAAATGATCAATGTCAATTTTCAGAAAACTACTGTAGGTAACCTGTTGAATATTTTGAAACTAATTTGACTGGGCGAATGTTGACTGGGCGAATGCAGCAACAGCGCCCAGTCAAATTAGTTTCAAACTATTCAACAGAATGTTTATTAAATAGTAAAGACATGTATGTGATTTGTACAACTTGTCGGACTATTAAAGGTACATATTTATAGCAGTTTTCAAAATTATACTTTTAGAGGCTTGAATTGTGGCCTTAGATGTAATGAAATGAATTACATCTTAGCATATGATGATTTCATTATGTATAAATTAATATAATTTTTAAAGTTGTGAAATTGACTTAAAGACATGAGTCCCTAATTCAATTTCGCAATTTAAAAAATTACAATAATTTGTAAGGAATGATATCAATCATTATATGTTAAGATTAATTAATGATGTCATATGATTGATTGATAAACTTGATTCATCTATTAGGTAGCTCATTAAAATAATATACAGATGGTTCAGGACCCAGCCTCTAGTCTACATTTTCACATCGATATTAAATAAATCGATATGTAAAATAAGTTTCCTAAAATTTGTATTTGATTTCCAAAAAAATAATCGTTCTAGTGAAAATTATATTTCTGGCCGATTAAAAAAAATGTATGTCTTTAAGCGCTTGAATTATTAGCCCTTTAACACCCAAGCTGCCCAAATGCCGAAAATAACTTCTGTCCTTGTCTTGAGAAATGTCCATTTGCAGACCAAGAGAAGACTATTTTTGAAAATTTACAACTGGAATGATTAGCTCTTGAATAACAGTAACTAAGCCAGTCATTCCGATAAGATTGTCAAAAATGCTCTCTTGGACTGCAGGACACATTTTATATTGGGAAAAGTGAAATAAATATTCATGAACAAATTTAAGGGTTAATCCATTAAGATGTGTTGAAATAATAACATGCATTTTTGCCTCTACATTTTGTATTATAACTGTGAAAATGGTTAGCCCTTTCTTTGTACAATTGATTGTCAGTTTTTCTTGCATTTTGTCCTTCCCTTTGTGGTACCTCCTATTCCTAGAGGCTTTGTGTTTAATTGTTTGGGGGATGAATGGCTTTAGCTGATAGCCTATAGCCTGCTTATATAATCATTAACCCTTTTCATTCTGATTTCCCATACATCTGGTGATAAGATGCTGAAATAGAGGAGAACCTGAATAATGTGAAAGCAGTTTTGACTGGAAATAGTTGGTAGCATCGAAACATCACACATTTTCAGTCAAATTCATTTGAAAATTTTTAACGATTAGCGGGAGCTATACTGAATTACCAGTATTGTTATTTCAAGGAAACCAAATATTTAAATAAGCTGTTGAATATTTTGAGAGTAATTTGACTGGAGGCTGTTGCTGCCTGAGGCAGCAACGGCCTCCAGTCGAATTACTTTCAAAATATTCAACAGAATGTTCCTTATTTCTTAAAAAATATCTTGTATTACATTTCTCTGGAATAAATTGAAAGGTGTAATAACAAAACTGAGGCAGTATGAGAAAATGATTACATTGTCCACCCCTCCTTTTAATATGTCAAAATTCTGAATAGTCCTAACTTTCTACAGAAATGTCTCAGTGCCTGTCAAAGATTATCCAATCAAATCTGAGGTCATGCTGTCTGCACTTCACTCAGAGGGGACAACAGGCTTGAACAGGCCACAAGCTCGAACTATATCATACAACTAACTAACTATACACCAGAAAGTTTATTACTACAGCTACCTGGTATATATCTATATATTAATAATAAAAATATCTGAGATCTTTAAGAGTGGATTATTTATAAGAAAAAAAAATATGCCCTTTTCAACTGGAGTTAGATTAATAGTAACGAGTTACCTAAAGAAAGAAATTGCGAAGCGATAATTTTAACGTGGCGTGTATCTACTTAGATATATCATCTGGCGTTGATGAGCCGGGAGAGTGTTTCAATATTCAGGTGGTGATTGTTTGATTGGCAGTGCTTATTCTCATCTAGTCTGTTGTTGTTATTATGTGGATAGTACTACAGGCCTAAGGAGCGCCTCCAAAGCCTGCTGGTGGATAGTATTGGAATTTTTATCATGTAAATATATCAAGTGTGTGATATTTAATCAGAATCGTTTACACGTGAAAGTATAATTTATTTAAGTGTGATTTGTGTGGTTTAGGATTAGTTTTTTGGGGGAGCCTTTGGAGACTTTTAAAGATTTTAATTTTATTATACAGAAGGAAAATAAATGGACTTAGTTTATGTAGCAATCTGTTTGTTGCAGATGGTAATTTAGGATTGATGGTACATTCATATTTTAAATTTTTGAAAGCTTGTCTAACCCTTTAACAGTTATATCAGCCAAAAATGGACTCTGCAGTTGTCTTGAGAAATGTCCATTTCCAGGCCAAGAGAAGACTATTTTTTAAAATTTACTACTGGAATTACTGGCTCGATAACCGAGCTAGTCATTCCATTGGTAAATTTTCAAAAATAGTCTTCTCTTGGCCTGCAAATGGATATTTTCTATGAAAAAATTTGAATTTTCTTGAACATTTCTGAGGGTTAAAGGGTTAACCATAGATGCTTTCACTGTCAGTCAAATAGCTTACAAAATATTTGCTAAGTTTAATTCCCATAGATATTTGGATTAATAGTTTTAGACAAATTATTAGAATCATGCTTATATTGGAAATTCACCATATTATATGTATTCAGCGAATGTCAGAGTTTTATTGAGGAAGAATGAAAGTTTGATAGTATTTCTTAAATGTTGAACTTTAATCCTCTGACCCCTGGGAATATCTATCCGTAGGCCAAGAGAAGACTGAAAATTTGCCACTGGAATAACTGGCTCGGTTATTGAGCCCGTTATTCTGGTGGTAAATTGTCCTGCAAATGTACTTTCCTCAAGAGAATTACAGAAGGCATTAATATGCCACAGGAGGTGTCCAAAAATGACTTCTGCACTGGTCTTGAGAAATATCCATTTGCAGACCAAGTGAAGAAAATTTACCACTGTAATCACTTAGTACATGTAATACCAGTGATAAATTTAGTCTGCCAATGGACATTTTCAATGAGAAAACTGAAATTTTCCAGAAATTTTATTAGTGTTATAAAGTTAACCCTTCATCCGAAAATGGAAAATTAGAAAATTTACCGCTGGAATGACTGGCTCGATAACTGAGCCAGTCATTGCAGGGGTAAATTTTCAAATATAGTCTTCTCTTGGTCTGCAAATGGACATTTTCTAAAAGAAACCTGAAACTTTCATGAACAAATTTTTAGTGTTAACAGGTTACTGCTATATTATCTAGCCCAATATCAGGGTTAATATTGCTTTTATGGATCAATCTCCTGTCTTAATATCATACACATTGACATCCTCTTAACCAGCTGATACATGAATCTCATAATTTCAATTTCAGAGCAAACATGCAGGAATTATAGACAGCTGTTAAATATATTGAAATAAATGTGTCTTGACAAATGTCGCATGCCTTGGTTTCTAATAATGCAGCAGCAGCTATCAGTCAAATTATTTTCAAAATATTTGTTTTTCTTATAATGTTAGTAATAATAAATTCTAGTTGGTCTGTGGTATTGAAAGAGTGAGGTAATTCTTAGTGAAAACTCCCCCCCCCCCCCCCCCCCCCATCACACACTCCTGTGGACATCAATTTCTAATCTTTAACCCTTTAACACTCAAGTCAGTAAAAAATGCCTTCTTGAGAAATGTAAATCTGCAGATTTTTGAAGATTTACTACTAAAATGACTGGCTCGGTTATCGAGCCAGTCATTCCAGTGGTAAATTTCCAAAAATAATCAAATCATCTACAAATGGAGATTTTCTATAAGAAGATCGAAATTCTCTACAAAATTTAATGGTTAAAGTCTTAATCTTATTAAATCTAAGAGAGTCTCAGATATATACACATGTGAGTGTGTGTGGATGGGTTCAGGGTTGGTGGGAGGTGATTTGGAGCTTAAGGCTTAATAAAAACCAGGATTATAGTCACTGCAGGATTTATGCTTAAAGCTACTCTTAGGAGAGCTATTTCTGCCAACGTTAACCCTCGTAATACAGAAATCTAGGTAATTGAGCCAGTTTTATGCGAACTAAATTATATGTCGCCCAATGCTAAATTATATCATTCACAAAGATTTTTCTTGACAGACAGTTGTTCCAGCCTATCTATGCCTACCTGCATGTAGTCAAGTTATTTAAAAAAAAAAGGAATCTTTTTAACCATATAAATATTTTAGTAATATCTTATTTCTGATTTTTGGAAAATTTTGAAACTAATTTGACTGGGAGCTGTTGCTTCCCAGTCGATTTACTTTCAAAACATTCAACAGATTTCCTATATAGCTGTCTTGAAATTGAGACACTGAAATTTCGTATGTTTAACGATTTAATGGTCACGCTGGCCAAAACCAACTTCTGCAGTGATCTTGCAGGCCAAGAGAAGACTATTTTTGAAAATTTACCACTAATGCCTGGCTCGATAACCGGATAAATGGACATTCAATAAGGAAATGTTTTGATTTTCTTGACAAAATCTGATCATTAAAGGGTTAATGTGTTAAACTGACTGTTACCAGCCAGCACCAGCAGTCTATGAACCAATCAGGTGATTAATAGTTAGTTTGTAAGTCTAAAAGCACCCAGTTTTGGTGTCTATAATGCCTCCTTGTGTATCTACTACCACTTGGCGTGATAGAGATTTATAAAGTTATACATTTCTGAGCTTATAGCTAGAGTTTGTGTAATTGGAGCGATCATCATCATCATCGCTCAAGTTCTCGATTTAATATCATCTGAGCATAGTTCCAGCTGACAGATTTCTGTATTTATGTTATAATGTATATACATATATAATACAGTACATTAGTGTCTTAAGAGATGGACTTTGCTGCTTGTTGGGGTAGATTAAATTCACATGTAAGTTCTCATTTTACAAAGTTAAAACCATGTCTCGATTTTGTGGGGTAAAATGACAGAAATTTGGAAGCGAAGTGTATCGCGTAAACATGTATAAAAACAGATGGATCTGTTCATAGAAATAATTTTGTCACAGAATTTGAGCAATTAAAGAGATTCATATAAATATTTGGTGCTATTAAAGACTGTATACAGCAGTTTCATAATAAGGTAGGAAATTGTCGTTTCTATTTTGAAACTAATTTGATAAAATGGAAGCTGTTGTGCTGTCTGTGGCACTTGTTATAGCTATATATACCTATTTCAGCAACAGCTTCCAGTCATATAATTTTCTAAATGTTTAACAGCTACAATTAATCCAGGATATATATATTTGGATTTCAGGAGTGGTAGGGTTAAATTGTTTCTTTAAGTGGATTATGTAATCATAATATCTGCAGTACCGGAGTTTAAAATAATTACATACTTAATTTTTGCAGGATTTATCATTTTATCGCAATTCAAATTTATTCAACTACGATTATTTTACTGCCTAGTCAGACAAATTAATTTTTCATATAGAGTGAAATTTTATTTAAAAAAAATGAATTTTATGACAATAATTTCAGGAAGTCTATTATTAAAAAGATATTCAGTTAATAATAAACCTGCCTTATCTGGCCACCTGATGGAGCTACAATAAGTGATCACTTGAAACAGGTGGTCTCTGAAGACAGGTTATTTGCCATAAGAGTCTTATTAAGAGATACCTTTTGGTGTTGGGTGGGGCATGGTGGTCAGCACAGTTTAAGATGGATGTTCTGTTAGTCCAGTGTCTTAAACCGTTTAACCCAAAAAAAATCTGTTCAAGAGATTTTCAATTTTCTCATAGATAATCGAGCCAGTAATTTCAGTGGTAAATTTTCAAAAATAGTCTAACCTGCAACATCTATTGTGCCATAAGGCAGGTGGTCTTATAAACAGGTTTAAATGTAGGTAGGTAGTCATCCTGTTCACTAACTAACACTAGACTATGTAGAAGAATACTCTGACCAGGTGACCGATAGAGACATAATAATACTTGTGTCCAGAATGTCTACAAGTCTTGACCGGCGGGATAGTGGCAACAGCAGTAGTCATTTCGGACTCGGATTGTCACGAAGCAGTTCTTTAAGACGATCCAGAAGAAAGCAAGGACCATTTGCACGTAAGTTTAGTAATGATCCATCACTACGGTATATGTTTAGTGTATATATGTGTTGCTAATGGAGAAATGGCAAACTTTGGTTAAAACCTTTTACATTCAAGCCATCCAAATAAGGCCTCCAGATGGGTCTGTGAAATGTCCATTTTCACGCCAAGAGAAGACTATTTTTGAAAAATTACGACAGGAATGACTGTCATTCCAATGGTAAATTTTCAAAATCAGCCTTATTAATTTTCTTAACACAATTTGAGTGTTAAATGGCTAATATTATGTGCATGCTCAAGGATCCACATGTGACACCGTAGTCTTATGACAACTCCACCCACCCACCCCATCATACATGGTTGACAGTTTCTCCTGAAGGCCGCCTTATGTGAAGCCGTGGTTTTGTCTCCACATGTAAAATGGTAAAGTTGCCTCTCAAGAATTGTAGAGCAGTAGTTTTGTGTGGCCCATGTAAAGCAGCTGGGGTCAAGTGCTATATGTAAAGGGTCAGTACAATTTTGTGCTCCCTGTGTAAAGCTACTATTCCATTTATGTGGCTGTGGTGGCTATAGCAGGAATAAGAAAATATCGAATTACAGGGGAATGACTCCATATGTGTGGTAGCAGGTGCGGATGCAGTAGTGGGTGCGGTAGCGGGTTCAGTAGCCGTGCGTCATCGTAACTTAAGTGCGTTAAATTTTGATTCGACCATGTAGCGATTCATCTGTCAAATCGGATACCATGAGGATATAAAAGTGGTTTCTTCAAGCAAGAAGATGGATCATTGTCCAATGTACTGCATGATATATATGGAAGCAGACGAATATGAATCTGATTTCAGTTTTTGCTGAATTACCGCTGTCACAATCGCAATTGCATAAGCGGAATCATGCCTTAGCCCTTTTACACTCAGCGGCTTCTGAAGCGGACATAAAAAATGTCCAATAGCAGACGAACAGAAGACCATTTTTTTTAATTTACCACTGGAATGACTGGCTCGATAGCTGAGCCAGCCATTCCAGTGGTAAATTTTCAAAAATACATGTGCTCTTCTCGTGGGCTGCAAATGGACATCGAATGAGAAAATATGTTAATTTTTAAAAACAATTTTAGCCATTAAATAGTTTAACCCTTTAACACTCATATCAGCCAAAAACGGCTTCTACTGTGTGCTTGAGAAATGTCCATATGCAGACAAAGAGAAGACTATTTTTGAAAATTTACCAATGGAATTACTGGCTCGATAACTGAGCCAGTCATTCCAGTGGTACATTTTCAAAAATAGTCTGATCTTGGTCTGCAAATGGGCATTTTCTATGAGAAAATTTAAATTTTCTTCAAATACTTTCAGTGATAAAGAGTTAGCGGGTTAGTAAGCCACTGGTTATTATTGACCACCTTCTCAGGTATGTTTTAACTCTTATCACTATAATGTCAGAAAAAACCAACAGAAGAAAGATTGGTGGCGCATATTTTGGAAACAATTTTGCTGGGAGCTGTTGCTGTCGTGAGACATCAACAGCTTAGAGCAATATAGTTTTCAAAATGAACACCAGCGAATGACACTATAACTAGCGAAGTGAATATATGAAGAATAAATTTTGTTGTCAATGGGAGAGGGAGAAATGTTGATGTTGTCATTGAAAGTTGTCTGACTCATCGCAAGATGTGACATTGTCTGAAGAAATCACTACTTTGATTTATTTGTATGGTAATATATGCATTTAACGATTGTTGAATGATCAATATCTAGAGTTTGAAATTGAGTTTACAAAGTTTGTTATTGATTATATAGCATATGGTTTGGTGTTTATATAATGAGTAACCTCAAGAGAGTTTAACCCTTATCACTCTGATGTCAATATTATATCCTTTGCTAGGTGACTGTAGCAAGGAAACAGGTGTGTTTGTTAAACAATTTTGATGGACAATGTTTCTGTTTAAGATAGCAACATCTTCCACCAAATTTGTTGAAAAATGAACACTAATTGATTCATCTTTTAATTTAGTTTGAAAATGTACAATTTTAACATCAGTGTTGTAAATGTTAACAAGAATTCCATGGAATTAAATGTCACTTGTCAATGTCTCCTGTTTGTCACACCTACCTTGACCATTTACCTGATGATCTCAATGTTATCATGTTGCTTCCTAATGTTATAGGTAACCATGTATTCAAATTTAGTTCCAATAAGATTTAACCAATCCTGAAATATAAATATAAAGTTTTTGTTAAATGCAAAAACTTAGCGTTGGAACAGCATAGATCAAATGACCGTTGACGACACCATAATCGATTATGTGATGGGTAGGATGATGTCATAGTCAATTATGTCATCAATGACATAATTCACGAACGCATAATTGGTGACTGACTAAAGCGTTATTGTACGAAATTGTATGTCTTACTATCTAATAAATATGCTGTTGAATATTTTGAAACTAATTGAACTGGACGCTGTTGCTGCCTTTGGCAGTAACAGCACCCAGTTAAATTAGTTTCAAAACATACTGGGCACTATTGCTAAACAGCACCAAGTCAAATTGGTTTCAAAATATTCAACAGCTTACCCGTATAGTTTTATGAAAATCGATAGTCATGCAGTTCTAATCCCAACACGGGTGGGGTGTGGGTGGAGCTTATCTAGAGAGAGATGGGGAATCGCTAAAACTGGATTCCTCCATTGGTTTTCTGTCTAATATGTAAACGCTCTAAACATACATTTTTGATTAAACCTATTTATTTCATTTCCCATGACATTTCAGAAAATCTTATTATAAATCTTAGCGCTAGTCTGCATGCTCTCAAACTAAGAATTAATGCAAATTCTTTGAAAAAACAAAGTTTGTAAAATTTATCTTATTTATTCCATTTCCCATGACATTTCAGCGACCCAGCAGCACCTCTGGTCTCTGTATGCATACATAATGAAATTTTGGTGTTTCAAAATCAGAACTCGACTGGTTTTAATTTTTCCACAGACACGATTCTGTTTGAATTTTAAAACATGAAGGAATGCTTTAAATTGAATAATCACACGCCAAAGTAATTAACCATTTAACGAGAAAAAACCTATGATATACACCCCTTGTGATGAAAGACATGTTCATGCTGTTGAATATGTTGAAAATATTTTGATTGGTAGCTGCTGCTGCCTAAGGTGTCTTCCAGTCATTTTATTTTCAAAATAACTATAACTAGATACATACATTCTTGTACATACTTTTGCTGTGAAATTTAGATAGTGTATTTTAACCCTTTCACTGATGAATTCCCTGTGTCCCATTTTCAATGCAACCATATGGGAAAATGTTTGAATATAGTGAAATTAATTTGACTGGAAGCCGTTGCTGCCCAGTCAAATTAATTTCAAAATATTCAACAGAATAAATTTTATATCGTAAAGAATATACTTTTTCAGGGAATTGTCGGTGAAAGGGTTAAGATGCAAAGGTTAACTGTAGTGGTACCACTGAAGCTGGCTGAAGAAAGCTTCTGCAGTGGGCTTAAGAAATGTCTTATTTGCAGACCAAGAAAAGACGACCAGTATTTTTAAAAATTTACCATGGGATTACTAGCACACTAACCGAGCCAGTCATTCTGGTGATACATTTTCAAAAATAATCATTTTCCATTGGTCTGCAAATGGACATTTCTAATTTGAGGATCAAAGTGTTTAACTGGGTTATTTCTTGAGTTGTAGTTGAATCATCTCTAAATCTTAATCCAATCTACCTGGCTGACATGGCCATTGTGGATTGTGGATATATGATATCTGTTGTTTGTACAATTGCGCATGCTATTGAAGAATAATTCTTGTGTAAGTTGAATCAGTAAGTTGAAGAATATTATATTTCAAAGAGAGGTTGCTCTGAACCTAATACCCGATGACTTCAGGTCAGAGTAATCAAAGGATTGCTTTACAGTTACATGTAAGCATTATTAGGTTAAATAAATATATCGCAAAATGAATTGGTATAATTTATATCATATTTATCACAGGATATGTTGTGTGACAATTGATATGAATTCACAACTTTTTGTGTGTAAATTTTGGTAATTTTTTAAACATTTTATTTAACCCTTTAACACTCATACCAGCAAAAAAAATGGCTTCTGCAGTGGTCATGCAAAATGTCGATTTGTAGACCAAGAGAAGACTTTTTTGAAAATTTACCACTGGAATGACTGGCTCGATAACCAAGCCAGTCATTCCAGTGGTAAATTTTCAAAAATAGTCTGCTCTTGGTCTGTAAATGGACATTTTCTATGAAAAAATTGAAATTAAAAAAACCAAATTCATAGTCCCTATTATCATGAATTCAATGCCCCAAAATATATTGCCTGTAATCACTTATATGTGTACGTAATAGAAAAATCTTAAAAGCAACATTTTCAATAAGCATACATAATAATGCTTTGGGAGTGAAGCCATGCACTTACAACCAAAGATTGAATATTTTGAAATAAATTTTACTGGAAGATAATTGCTAATTGTTTTTACATGCATATCAGTAGATTACATGTACAAGATATGTTTAGTACACATGCACTCTTGCACATATTTACATATCTTATAACGTAATTAAACATTTAATGTTCAAGCCGCCCCAAAAATGCATTCTGCAAAGATCTTTGATCTACAGACCAAGAATGGCAGGTTTTTGAAAATATACCATTTAGAATGACTGGCGCGATAACCGCACCAGTCATTCCAACAGTAAATTTTTATTTTGTAATTAGTCTGTAAATCATTTTCCATGAGAATTTTTATTTTCGCAAACCAAATTTGACCATTAACCCTTTAACCCTCATATCAGTCAAAACAGCTCTTGAATGGTCTTGCGAAATGTCCATTTGCAGGATCAAGAGAAGACTATTTTTGAAAATCTGCTAGAGTGACTGGCTCGATAAGCTAGCCAGTCATTCCAGTGGTAAATTTTCAAAAACAGTCTTCCCTTGGTCTGCAAAAATGGACACTTTCTATAAGATTAAAATTTTCGTAACCAAATTTGACCATTGAAGTGTTAAGCCCATCATCGCAGGTTGATGAATTCTATAATAAAATATATAATTTATATGTTTAAACAATTACCGGTAATGAATGATAATTGTCAGTAACTTAATTTATATTTTTAATTTATCTCAATTACATTTCTGATATAACATGTCACAGCCCGCATATAATTAGTCTATTAATAACTTGGTATTTACTAATGTATCAGTAATAAGTGAATTTGCTCCTCATTAGCAACCATGATAGCGTTTATTATATATAGAGACAGACATCCCTGTAATTATATGTGAGTGAAAATTATTATCTTTCACATAATGTCAAAGACATTTACACTAAAGGTGGTTGTTAACCGTTTAATGGTAAAGATATGTCAAGGAAATTGAATTTTTCGGCTTTTATCAATGTCCATTTCTAGGCCATTTTTAGAGATTATTTTTTCAAATTTACCACGAGTCGGCATCGAGCCAGCCATTCCAGTGATAAATTTTCAGAAATAATCTTCTCTTGGTATTCATTTAATGGATAATCACCAAATAAAATCAACCTTTTTTTTAACAAACCAATCTAGTTTGAAAGCTGCGGTCATGCTGTTTAATTCTTCCTTAAATGACAGTCACTGAATGTTGTTGCAATGATGTTCCATAGGTTTTCTGATCAAGTCAGACAAGATATGGCATCTGCAGTCAGGTCATGAGAAATCAGTCAGAGACCATTTTTGAAAATTTTCCTCTTAAAGGTGCGTATTCACACTAAAATTCTTGAAAATAAAATTGTTAAAATTGTATATTTTTAGTGTCTTAAATTGTGTGCTTAGATGTAATGAAACAAAATAAATTAACATATATATGATGATTTTACTACATATAAATTAATATAACTTTTTTAAGTTATGAAAATGAATTAGAGACATATTTAAATCCTTAATTCAACTGTACAACTAAAAAGTTAATTTATGCAGAATGAAATCATCAAATGTTAAGATTGATTTCCTTTCATTACATTGTGGTACACAGCCTCTAAAAGTATGCAAATTTTACAATCTTATTTTCAAGCGTTTTGGTTTGAATATGCATATTTATTAACCCTTTAATCCTCATAAACCAAAAACAGCTTCTGCTGTGGTCTTGAAAAATGTCCATTTGCAGACCAAGAGAAGACTATTTTTGAAAATTTACCAATGGAATGACTGGCTCGATAACCGAGCCAGTCATTCCAGTGGTAAATTTTCAAAAATAGTCTTCTCTTGGTCTGCAAATGGACATTTTACATGAGAAAATTGAAATTTTCTTGAACAAATTCGAGGGTTAAAGGGTTAAATGTCTTGTTAAATCATTGTGAATCTAGGCCTTCTCAATGCTTGTCACTGTAGCTGTAGGACTGATAAATATATGTTATAATAAATCAATATTTAAACTGAAATTCTGGTATTTTAAACTCAACAATTAAGCCGTAACCCTTTCACCAATAAATTCCTGAGATCTCATTTTAAGGGCAACCATACAGGGAAACGGTTTAATATTTTGAAATAAATTTTACTGGAAGGCGTTGCTTCCTTAGGCAGCAACAGCTTCCAGTCAAATTAATTTCAAAATATTTAACAGAATACGTTTTATAGCATAAAGAATTAACTTTTTTAGGATATGTCGGTGAAAGGGTTAATACAGAACAGCTAGCTGTTGAATATCTTGATACTGCGTGGAGCTTTACATGCTCCGGTGAAATTGCTCTAAAAAATAGTTAATGCAATAAGTTCTGTACAAGGTAAAAGAACTTACAATTTATCTGTATAAAGGTTAGAGGGTAAAGTCACTGCCTCAGGTGTGCTGAATCCAAGCATGCCCTCTTGAAAGGTATTTTATGACAGCCCCAGGTGAGTGATGTTGAGTTTAGGTGGGTGTACGGGGTAGGTGGGTGTACGGGGTAGGTGGCTGCGCGGTTTGGCTTACAGCCATATCGGTTTCGATATGACTTCATATCGGGTTTAACCGAATATCAGTTTTATGGACATGAAACAAAAAATCTAAATGATAAAAATTAGCACGAAAACAGAACGTATTTTCACGCCCTGATACATTTGTAACGTTTTACGCCTTTAAAGCTTAATATACCTTATAATATCCATCATCGCGGAAGTGAAATTATCTATTAGACCGCCTAAATATTACGCGCAGTTAAATAAACATCGTTTATTTTGTCAAAATTCATCATAAATCAGCAAAACAGGTTGCGAAAAGACATAAATCACGCGATTGTAATTAATTATCTCCCTTTCTTCTTTCATTTCCAATTCGGCCGAGGACGAAATCATGCCTTGAAGAAAATATTAACTGTAATATTGCGATCACGAATTTCATAAGTTAATATGATATTGTGTATAGAAGATAACGTTTTAAAAACGGTTTGAGTAATAATTTTATTTAAAATTATATCCTAATCAGCAAAATGTATTCAGCATTATATTTATTGGCGAGATTTTGATGCAATCGGCGATTTAGTGTTGGGACGACTGCATTATGTTAATTAGCCGGTGACGTAAATAAAATGGATGCCGTTGTTTAGAAATGTTTTCCCTGATACAAATTTTAATGACAAATTCCCACATTAGTATTGTGTTTTATATTGCAAATTTATCTGAGACTACCAGGGAAAAGACGAGTGGATATTTATTTAATTAATTCGCTGCTTGATTTCTCTCGGCGTACAGCGAGTTACATGGAGTTACACAATATGCGCAATTGGGGCCACGTTCAATTATTAGTTGCCCCGAACATAGCTTAATGGAAAGTATGGCCATTATTATTCATTACGATTTTCATGCTCGTTAGTATCTTTTATTTTTAACAATCCTGATACAAAAAACCGAAAATATGTTCATAATCGGTTTTTCGATATATATTTTTTATAATCGGTTATGAAACCGTCAGTGCAGGATATCGGTTTTAAATATGGTATCGGTATATCGCGCAGCCCTATAGGTGGGTGTACACATTATGTAATGACTCTGTCTGTGGCTTATATCAGGCTAAGATATGACTGATTTGGTGATTCACAGTTTTCGTTTGTCCTTAGGTCTCTCTGTTATTGTTATATCTGGAGAATTGTTGTAGAGAATTGTGTCATTCTCCACAGGGACCCTCAATTCTTGAGTGGAATGCACCCCTTGGCAGAAGGGGTGGGTGTAGGATGGTTGTGTAGAAAATATGATATAGATAATTGTAACCCATTTATCCCTGTTGACACTAAAATTCTAAATGTCTCAAGTACAGGAAAAATATACATATATCTATAACACTTTAACCCTTTAACACTCATATCACCCAAAAACGGCTTCAGCACTGGTCTTTAAAAATGTCCATTTGCAGATTAAGAAAGACTGTTTTTGAAAATTTACCAGTGGGATGGCTGGCTCGGTTATCGGGATGGCTGGCTCGGTTATCGAGCCAGTCATTCCAGTTGTAAATTTAAAAAAATAGTCTTCTCTGCAAAGGGACATTTTCTATGAGAAAATTTGAAATTGTCTTGAACAAATTCAAGGGTTAAAGGATTAAGCGGTTGCATATTTTGAAATAAATTGGACAGCAACAGATCTCATTAAGAATTGTTTCAAAATCTTTTAAAAATTGTTTCTTGCATTAAAGTGAAATAAATATTTCTGGATTTTAAATTTTAAGGGGTTAATTCTATAATCTTGTTGCACAGCAAAATTATGTTTGAAATGTTACAGATTATATTTAGTTTGAAAGTCGTTGCTACATAAGACAGCAACAGCAAGCAGTGTTTCTCATGGCATCTAAGTGTTTGAGGTTCCTGGGACACACACCGTGAAATGTGGGGTCCAAAGCTGAAATCGAGGAGCCCCAAACTGGAAATCTGGGGCTCCAGTGAATACAGTTTTTCTCATCCATGCTAAAATTAGAAGGTACTATTGACTTACAGCTATAAATTATGAAGGTTCTATGCAAGATTTTATGGGTATTTTTTTTGGCAGAAACCTATACAACTAATTAATATTTAATAAACATACAAGATTTTCCGGGGTTCAGTGAACTAACTTTGAGGGCCCCAAGTTGCATTTTGGGGATATATGCGCTCAAGAGAACCCGTATGAGAATCTCTGACAGCAACTGTTACTGAAACATCAAAATAATCATTATGATTTTATATTTTGGCCCATTGATAAAAAGAAAAAAAAGGTGGCATAGAGATTTGGAATGAAAAGAGTTAATGTTTTTTATTTTTAAGTAATTAACAACTATTAGCAGACTCTGGTCAGTGTCTGGTCATTTTCTCTGACAAGATCACCTGAAGGGACAATTGATCAGAGTGAATCAATGCCTTGACCAACCCTTTATGTCATTGGTTTATTGTTAGCTAGTCTTTAACCCTTAGAATTCAACTGTCTCAGTTTCAAAACATCTATATAACAGGTAAGCTGTTAAATATTTTGAAATTAATTTGACTGGGAACTGTTGCTGCCATGTAAGGCAGCAACATCTCCCATTCAAATTAGTTTCAATATTTGCCGATTACTTCATAAAGAATCTGTCGCTTAGTCTTCTGAGTATTTAAATGGTTAGTAGATCAGTGGTCAGTGGCTGAAATAACATTATTGGATTCCTGTTGTGTCATAATGGTTTTATTCCTCATTTGGGAGTGAATAATATAGACTGTAACAATAAGGAATTGTCACTAATCTATACTGCCTGCATTTATATAGCGCATTACTGGTAATTGTATTCTATAATACATTAGTACTAGCCCATGAATTAGTTCATGGTGGGTAATGCATGTGAAAGTTAACCTTTTAACACTCAAATTTGTTCAAGAAAATTTAAATCTCATAGAAAAATTTCAATTTGCAGAGCAAGAGAAGACTATTTTTGAAAATGTACCACTGGAAAAACTGGCTCTGTTATAGAGCCAGTCATTCTAGTGGTAAATTTTCTAAAATAGTCTTCTCTTGGACATTTTTCAAGACCACTGCAGAAGCCATTTTTGGCTGGTATGAGTTAACGGGTTAATTGACGATCATTTATTCCTCTGAAGGGTTCTTCTTCAGATCTATATATATTATTGTACTTCCCTTCCACCCTTTCATGACGAAATTATTATTGAATGCACATTTTTGATTTCAGCCCAAGAGAAGATTTGAAATGTATGACTGAAATGACTGGCTCATTTATGAGTTTAAATGCATGCAGTGTTAAATTTTTTTTTAAATAGTTCTTGATTTGCAAATGGACATACCACAAGAAGACAAGACTAACTGCAGTGCTTGTACTTGTCTGGCTAATTGCCACCATTAGCCCTTTAACACTCATTTCAGCCAGAATCAGCTTCTGCAGTGGTCTTGCGAAATGTCCATTTGCAGACCAAGAGAAGATTATTTTTGAAAATTTACCACAGTCATTCCAGTGGTAAATTTTCAAAAATAAGTTCTCTTGGCCTGCAAATGGACATTTTCTGTGAAAAAATTGAAATTTTAAAAACAAATTTGAGGGTTAAAGGGCTCAACCAACAAGAGAATACATATGCTGATGTGGGGCAGGAAAGAGTTGAATTCAGAATTCCCAAATTATTTTAACCCTTTAATAACAAAACGAGCGTCTGCAGTAATCTTGCGAAAAGTCTATTTACAGACCAAGAGACGAGTATTTTTGAAAATTTCCACACTGGATTGACTGACTAGATAACTGTCATTAAAGTGGAAAAGTGCCAATATTAGTGTTCTCTTGGTGTGGAAATGGATATTCACTTGGCAAATTTGTTATTTTCTTGACTGAATACTGGCCATGTAAGGATTAAGGAGTTTCTGTCAACAAATTGCTGATTATAAATAGGACAGCTTTGATAGATCTGTGTTTTCATATAATAATCATGAACCTGACACACCAGCGGAATTGTAATTAGCAACCAGAAAATGACTGGAACTCCTGGCAACAGAGTCATGCTGGTTTAAGCCTATAACCACGCAAGCTGGCCAAATACAGCTTTTGCAGTGGCCTTGAGAAATATCAATTTGCAGACGAAGAAAATACTTCTTTTGAAAATTTACCACTGGAATGACTGGCTCGGTTAACGAGCCAGTCATTCAAGTGATAAATTTTCTAAAATAATATGTTCTTTGTCTGCGAACCGTCTGAGAAATTTGAAGGTTAAAACCATTTGATTTTGTGCAAGCTGTCTATGTGGTGGGGTATGAGGGTCTGATTGGTGATTCAGATGTTGTTAGTGTACTGAAGGAATCTGATCTGTCACTCAAGCTCCTGACATCATAGTCAATTATGTCACTGATATCGCAGTCATGGAAATTGAAAGGTCCATCACTAGTGTACACTTTACGTCATTGATGCGCTTAAAATTTACTAAACATCCAATCATTCCAGTGAAGTTTTCAAAAATAGTCTACTCTTCTCTTGGTCTGCAAATGGATATTTTCTATGAGAAAATTGAAATTTTCTTGAATAAATTTGAGGGTTAAAGGTGCATGTTCATATCCAAATGCTTCAAAATTAAGAAGAAGAAGAAGAAGAAGAAGAAGAAGAAGAAGACTACATTATTGAAACGACTGGAATTCCAATTTAACACAATTTAAGCCTCTGAAAGTAAACAATTTTAACCATTTTATTTTAAAGCATTTTGATGTGATTATGTACCTTTACGACAGGTTACTGGTAAATTTAATTCAAATTTTCTTGCATCTTCATTAAAAAAAATCCTCAACAATATATACATGATGAAGTACCCCGGAAATTCAATAATTTGCAAGAAAATGCTACAAGAGTTATGTCCCTTTCCATGCTCTCAACGACCTTGTCCAAGACTTACTTCTACTGATAAAGAAAGTCTTGACTCCTCTCTCTCTTCCCCACTCAGGAGTGCCATATGTTCTAATCTGACCTATCTTAGAAGCATCATTGTGCTTATGATAATATTATCAGACTTGTGTACTTCTTATGTCAGTCAGTCCGTAAAATGCTTGCTCTTGCTAGTGAATTGTGGATGTTTGACAGTTTAGTATAAATGTTGATAAAATCTGAAATGTAAATAGTTACATATTTTACTGAAAATGCTATTAAAGAAATAAACAAAATTCTTGTGGAATGTTGACATATTTTACTCTGTAATGGGTAGATTTTGATAAGAAATTCAAAATATCTTCTTTTTGAATGTCCATTTGATTTGAAACGAATTTGCCTGGGATCTGTTGCTGGATGTTCCTCTTGTCAAATTAACCCTTTAACGCTCATAATAGCCAAAAACGGCTTCTGCAGTGGTCTTGAGAAAAGTCGATTTGCAGACCAGAAGACTATTTTTGAAAATTTACCATTGGAATGCCTGGGTCAATAACCGAGCCAGTCATTCCAGTGGTAAATTTTGCAAAAATAGTCTTCTCTTGGTCTGCAAATGGACATTTTCTATGAGAAATTTGAAATTTGTAAAACAAATTTGAAGGGTTAAAGATCTTGAACAGCTTACCTGGGAATTCTTGGAATTGAGGCTTCAATTTAATTTTAACCTTTTACTTGTCATGCCGGCCAAAACCGACCTCTGTTATGTTCTTGTGGAATGTCCATTTACAGGCCAAGAGAATAGAATTTTTGAAAATTTACCATTGGAATGACTGGCTCGATAATCGAGCCAATCATTCCAGTGATAAATGTTCAAAAATTCTATTTTCTTGGCCTGTAAATAGACATTGAATAGAATAGGTAGATATTTAATTTTTTTGGAACAAATTTGAACGTTAAAGGGTTAAATCGATTCCAACACGCTTAAAGAGTCGAGAAGAGTTTAGTTAGAAATTTAGTTAGGAGGGGTGTTTGTGTGGGTGGGATGGGGGTGGGTGGGTGGATGGTGCGGGGCGTGGGGATGCATAGCTAGAAATGAATCCCTGTTATTGCTTGCATGCGCTTTATCAATTTACATAAATGTGAACTAACATTAGCGTTTTCATCTCCCATTTCACACAAAACACATTAAGATAATAGTTGTTAGTAACTGAATGCCATCGTTTTGTGTGTATATAGACACTTAGCATTTCCATAGTTTATATGAATTTGCCAATAGTGCCTCGAGCAGGGACCGAGTTCTGAGTTATCCAAAATATATATCCTTTGATCTGAACCACCAGCTAGACAATCGAGTGATCTTGTAAGCTTTCGTCCCACTCCCACACACCCATCGCCTCAAGGATTTCTGGGATTGTTCCAGTCTGCTGGCTGTTTAGATTGGAAGAAGAGGTGAAATATTGCGGCTACTAGTGTCTAATGGGTATTGTCTTATCAGGGGTAACTCAAGATATGTCTGATTTTGCAGTAGTCTATAATGTTACAGTACAGCTCAGAAATGACTTATAATGGTTCCAAAACAAAAACAGAAACATGTTGTTTAGTACAGTTTTGAATATGATGTTAAGGAACAGTTTCTTGACTATTTTGAACATAAGTGGATTGGAAGACTGCTGCTTTAGTCTCAAAATGTTAACCCTTTAATGTTCAAATTTTGTCAACATTTAAAAAATATTTTCATATTAAATGATCATTTATAGGCCAAGAGAATATAATTTAAAAAAATTTATCACTGGAATGACTGGCTTGTTTATCGAACCAGTCATTCCAGTGGTAAATTTTCAAAAATTGTGTTCTCTTGACATGTAAATGGACATTCCACAAGACAATAGCAGAGGCCGGTTTGGCCGGTATGACCATTAAAGGGTTAAACAGTAGGTTTTATTTTGTTTTGAAAGTTATTTCTCATATTAAGTATCAGTATAGTATTCTCAAGGACTGAAAATGCCCATTCAATGAAATAAATATTATTTTCCTAAATTGTATGTATGGCTTTGCTATTTAATAAACATGCTTTTGAATACTTTGAAACTAATTTGACTGGGCGCTGGCAGCAGCAACAGTTTCAAAATATTCAACAGCTTACCTGTATAGTTTTCTGGAAATTGAGATTCAGAGGGTGCAGGGATCGATTGATCCTAACACTGGCAAAGTGTGGGTGGAGTTTAGCTGGAGATGGGTATGGCATAGCTAAAACTGGATTCCTACATTATGTGACATGTAGTTTGATGTCACAATCAAATACCTAATGAATGATGGAGCTCAGTCTGTCATGACCTTTTAAAAGTCTGTCAGCTGTACGAATTGTATGTTTTTACTATTTAATAAAAATTCTATTGAATATTTTGAAACTAAATTCAAAATATTCAACCGCTTACCTGTATAGTTTTCTGGAAATTAAGATTCACAGAATTCAGGGTTCGGTCGATCCTAGTATGGGTGGAGCTTAGCTAGAGAAAGGCGGGGCATAGGTAAAAGCAGATTCATAAATTGACATTCTTGTCACAAGCTATTCATGTCCCAAATTTTGACTTAAATCTATGCAGCCGTTCTAATATTAGACATGGGAGACGAATCCGGAAGGACGATCGGCGCACAAACGTAGAGCTCTTAATTCTTACAGGAATTTGTCAGAAGGTATGTTGCCTCGTTTGTTGCTCGGATAACTAATATTTGGATTTATGCCATATTGATGGGAATCCCTGCTGAATTCTGATTAATCAATAACGATCTGATGTTCTTGGATAAAATCTCGGCCGCAAATACACACACCCACACAGCAAATTTTCTCGGTGACATGTTACATTGAAATCAGGATGACCAGAATATTAGCAGCACATTTACGGTGTCACACCAGATTTTTTCCCCAGGAAACCGGATAATTTGATTTGTAAAATTCTGTGTTGTTGTTCAGGAGCTGTGTTAATAATTGTGTGGCATGGAGTGGGTGGTCGGGTGAAATGTAGACTGGGTGGCGTGGAGTGGGTGTATGCGCCTATAGTTATGTCGCAGTATTTGATTGTAAGAGGTTTCATGTGTGACTTGTGAATTATATGTCCGTAGTTAAGTTCCATTCTTGGTTGATGCATATGAAAAACGGATGAAACTACAGCCTATAGTTATAATATATAGTCTTATATTTATAATGTATATGATTAGTGGTTTTAACCATTACCACTCTGATGTCAAAATCTTTTTCAATACGTTTGGTGGAAGATGTTGCTGTCATCCACCGAAATTGTAGAAAGATGTACACCAGTTTCTTAGCTATTGACACGGTGAAAGATAGAAAATTGACATCAGAGTGGTAAGCGGTAAGTGTTTTAACTGTCTGACTTCTGTAAGCCACCAGACAATAATTTCAATGGGCCTGCTAATTATTTTGAAAACAATTTGACTGAAAGTTGTTGGTGGCTTTGCAGATCCAGTGTTACACCCAGCAGGCAGAGAGTTAACAGGCAAACTTGCCTTTGCAGTGGTCTTGATAAATGTCAATTTGCAAGCCAAAAGAAGCCTCTCTTTGAAATTTTATCACTGGAATGACTGGCTTGATAATCGAGCCAATTATCGCGGCAGTCATTCCAGTAGTAAATTTTCAAAAATAGTATTCCCTTGCATTGCAAATGGGCATTATTAAGAAAAAAATCATACTTTTCCTGATAAATCTTGAAGAGTAAAGAGTTCAAATGTTTCTGTGCTGTTCAGATCCACTCAGGACTATCAACAAGCTTTATGTAAAACCAGCAGCCTACAAAGGACAATTGCTTTTTGGGCTAAAAAATAATGGGTAATTCATCTATTTACAGGTCAAATCAGCCCAAACCGGCTCCTGTAGTATCCTTGAGAAATGTCTCTGCTGGCTCGATTATCGAGCCAGTCCTTCCACTGTTAAATTTTTGAAAATACTCTTCTTGGTCTGTAAATGTGTAATTCACTAAGCAAAAATTGAAATTTTCCTGAGAAGTTCTAGACTTTACCATAAATTTACGGGATGAGAGATAGCGAGTCTTTTACCAGATATATAGATGCAGATGATTTTACGCACATAGATTTTTGCTATGTCAGTGCCCTTTCGCAGGTTTATTGAATAGATTATTTTTGAGAATTTATAACTGGAATTATTGGCCGAGTTCGTCGATCAGCCAGGCATTCCAGTCATAAATTGGCAAAGACATTCCTCCCCTGGTCTGCAAATAGACATTCTTCAAAACCACTGTCAAAGACATTTTAGGACAGTTTACCCATTAACTCTCTAATCCTGTTGTAACTAAATTGGTCCAAAAAATAAAAATATTTGCTTACTGAATTTTGCAAGTTTGGAAAATACTATTTTTGAAATTTTACCACTGGTAACCGAGCCAGTCATTCCAGTAGTAAATTTTCAAAACAGTCTTCTCTTGGCCTGCAAATCATGAATGAACATTCAATAAGGAAATATTTTGATCTGTGGAAACAGCAATTAAAGGGTTAAAATCCAATTTTCTTAGCATGTGTTTGGAACACTGGTTATAAAATTATCAACAAAGCTGGTAGTCCGAGTTCCGTGACTAGGTCCGATATAGATTCTAACATGGAATGGCATAATATTGAATAGAAAATTGGATTTTAACACATTTTCTCAAATAAAACTTTCCTTATTGAATACTTATTCATGATTTCCAGGCAAAGAGAAAACTATTTTTGAAAATTTAGCATTGGAATGACAGGCTCGGTAATCGAGCCAGTCATTAAAGTGGTAAATTTTAAAAAATAGTCTTGTTTTGCCTGCAAATGACTACACAGTAAATATTTAGATTTTGCTGATCAGGGTAGTTCAACAAAGGACATTTTTGTCTGACTTCGCCATGAAAGGGTTCAATATTTCTAAGTCATTTGATAGAAACTTCTATCCATGCTCTCTTTGTTTGAGTTGATAATGTTTTAATTAGGACCCCGCACGGATGGTGGGCCCCTCACTGAATGGTTGGCCCCGCAGCGGATGGTGGGCCCCGCACCGGATGGTGGGCCCCCGCACCGGATGGTTGGCCCTGCACCGGATGGTGGGCCCCAACACCGGATGGTCGACGCCACACCAGATGGTGGGCCCCGCACCGGGTAGTGGGCCCTGCACGGGATGGTGGGCTCTGCACCGGATGGTGGGCCCAGCACCGGACAGTGGGCCCCACACCGGATGGTGCGGAAGCCCTATAGTAATCACTGTGCTTGTAAACAGCATATCATACAGACCCGCTTCAGATATTTTAATGAAACTTGGTAGATGGCTCAGTTATGATATTCAGATGTGCCTTTTGAAGAATCCACCTTTATAGGTCCAAGATTTTGGGTGAAAATGGGCTTTTTAAATTAAAAAACAATGTCAATGTTTTTGTAAACAGCATATCATTCAACGGAGGATGTTTTTGTCTGACTTCGCCATGAAAGGGTTAAATATTTAAGTCATTTGATAGAAAATAATAGCCATATACTCTTTGTTTGAGTTGATAATATTTTAATTAGGGCCCAGCACCGGATGGTGGGCGTTGCACCGGATGGTGGGCGCCGCACCGGATGGTGAGCGCCGCACCGGATGGTGGGCGCCGCACCAGATGGTGTGCCCCGCACCAGATGGAGGGCCCCGCACCGGATGGTCAACACCATACCGGATGGTGGGCCCTGCACCGGATGGTGAGAATTCACCTTTGTAGGTCCACGATTTGGGGTAAAAATGGGCTTTTAAAATAAAAAATATAATGTTTGTCACTGTTTTTGTAAACAGCATATCATACAGAATCGCTTAAAATAATTTAATGAAACATGGCAGGTGGTTTCTTTCTGATGGCTAGATGTGCTTTTTGAAAGATTCACCTATATAGGCCCAAGATTTTGGGTGAAAATGGGCTTTTTAATGAAAAACTCACGATTTTTGTCAATGCTCTCGTAAATAAATAGCATATCATAGAGAACCGCATCAGCTAGTTTAATGAAACTTGGTATATTCCTCACTTGTAATACACAGATGTGCCTTTTGAAGGATTCACATTTATAGGTCCTAGATTTAGGGTGAAAAACATTTACAATGTACGTCAATCTGTATCTACTGTACGTCATAATGTTCTTAACACACTAATACTTCTCGTGCTTCCTCGATTTATGTTTCTCCGAGAAAATTCATTATCGCATTGCCTTATGTCCCGAAGCCATAGTCTCCTCAATCACCCGCCTTCATAACATGCACAATCAGATCTCTGTAATAGCGATCCACTATAGTACACTCCACTGGACAGTACACTATAGGTAATATAGATATCAGATCTATCACTCATGTGTCTGATGTCATAATCAATTACGTCACTTAGCTGATATCTCAGTTATATTGACGTATTGTTCCATTACAAAAATGGAACTCTGTGAAGAAAATGTAAAAATCTGTTATTAGCGTACGATTTGTGTCTGATGAACTTACAGTCTAACCCTTTAACCCTCGAATTTGTTCAACAAAATTAAAATTTTCTCATGGTAAATGTCCATTTGCAGACCAAGAGAAGACTATTTTGGAAAATTTACCACTGGAATGACTGGCTCGATTATCGAGCCAGTCATTTCAGTGGTAAATTCTCAAAAATAGTCTTCTATTGACCTGCAAATGGACATTTCCCAAGACCACTGCAGAAGGCATTTTTGGCTGATTTGAGTGTTAACGGGTTAAAAACAGTGTGTTGAATATTTTGAAACTAATTTTACAGGGAACTGTTGCTGCTTATGACCGCAACAGTAGCAACAGCTCCCAGTCAAATTAGTTTCAAAATATTCAATGGCTTATTAAGGTTTTAGTATTTCAAATCGATCCCAATAAGCATAAAAATGTGGGTGGAGCTTATCTAGAAATGAGCGGGGCATAGATAAAAATGGATCTCTTTATTCTGGCCCCGGTATGAGGTGGTCTCCATATAAGCGTACATCCACGATGGTAATCTCATTGATATAAGAGTGTCAATACTTATTAACTTGCCATCTAATGCAATTTCTTACCACCAACAGTCGTCAACCGAGCAAGACCATGTCTCCCCTGTCCTCCTCAAGTCATAGTCTGGCTGAACATTGGTCTTTCAATGAAAAACGGATTACCCAAAAGTCCCGGAGGATGATAGCAAAGGCAGATGAGATGATGGAAATGACGTCAGTCATGCCCCCATTCTCTTTCTTATTATAAGACCCTTATACGCTTCCAACTAAACCCATTTCAGTTAGCGCTTTGATACTTAGTGTACGCTGGCCCAAAAATGGCTTCTGTGCAGTGTCTGAGAAATATTCTTTTTGAAAATTTATGCCTCTAATGGCTGGCTCGAGTCTTTATAGCATTGAATTCTAAAAAGTAGTCTTCTGTTAACATGCAAATGAATATTTGTCATGATCACAGCTAAGGCCGCTTTTTGCTGACTTGAACATTAAAGTGTTACCGCCTACAAATAAGAATTTAATATAACTTGAAAACTGGCAAGCCAATGGACAGGAATTTCAACGGACAATAACGGCTGAATATTTTGAAAACAATTTGACTGAAAGTTAGCCACCAACAACTTTCAGTCAAATTGTTTTCAAAATATTCAGCATATCCAGCGTTAAACCCCCGTGGAAAACCTAGTTTGCAGAAATTAAGTATGTTAAAATTACTCTGGTATATATGGATTATTTTCAAAAGTATTCAACCCTTTTTCCATGAAGTAAGTTATCCCCCTTGGGATCATGAAATGAAAGACGAGGAGGGTTAAGCTGACAGTATTCGGTCAGCAGAGAAAGCAGTCTGCCAGAGGCATCTATTGACATCATCACGTTCATTCATCGAGATCGTGTGACGGTGAGCTGTGCGCTACCATGGATCTCATCGTTTCGATTATGTGTGCTAGGTTTGTGTAATGTGTGACGTCAACAGCACTGGTAAATATCAACGTTGTGAAGAATTTTACCCATATATATTAATGTTCGTAGGGTCTTGATTCATTAGATAGTTGGTATAGTCATTGTCAATTCTATGATTTCCAAATACATGGAGATTAATATATATCAGTTGATATCAGCTGTTCAATTCTGTGTAGGTGTTGAAATTTAGGCATGTGCTAATTATCAAGTGTATCTCTAGACTTATATATACATGTATATTTAAAAAAAATTTTTTTTTAATGTTTTAAAATTTTCTAAATTTCTGTTGAAGATTTTGCTACTAATTTAACTGCATAGGTAACATTTTTCAGTCAAATAAGTTTCAAAATATTTAGAATGTTAAAGATACATGTATGTTTGTGCTGCAATTGAGGTCATAGATTACTGGTGTGAAAGGGTTAATATTAAATCTGCGTAATATTGATTTTATAACTTTGTTTGATCAATCAGTTTAGCATGTAGATTACAACGTTGTCAAACTCGTAACCATTTTCAACTAATCCTATTAACGGAATGGTAACAATTTACTAGTAAACCCAGCCAAAATCAAACTCGGAAGTTGTCATGGGCTAAATTCAATTGTAGGCAGTCATTCCAGTTGTAAATTTTCAAAAATAGCCATTTCTTGACTTTCCTTTAAAAATCTTGACCTTTGCAGTATTAACCCTTTAATGGCCAAATTTGTTAAAAAAAAATTTGCTATCTGCCAATTGAAAGTTTATTTACAGGCCAAGAGAATACAATTTTTGAAAATTTATCACTGGAATGACTGGCTCAATAACTGAGCTAGTCATTCCAGTGATAAATTAAAGAAAAAAGTTTTCTCTTGGCCTGTAAATGGACATTCCAGAACACCATAAGAGGCCGGTTTTGGCTGGTATGACCATTAAAGGGTTAAGAAGTCTCATTCCGTTAACTGATGTATATATCCTAGAAGTGGTAGCCACGGTACATACACTGCCATATCAAGCACGGTACATACACTGCCATATCAAGCACGGTACATACACTGCCATATCAAGCACGGTACATACACTGCCATATCAAGCACGGTACATACACTGCCATATCAAGCACGGTACATACACTGCCATATCAAGCACGGTACATACACTGCCATATCAAGCACGGTACATACACTGCCATATCAAGCACGGTACATACACTGCCATATCAAGCACGGTACATACACTGCCATATCAAGCACGGTACATACACTGCCATATCAAGCACGGTACATACACTGCCATATCAAGCACGGTACATACACTGCCATATCAAGCGCGGTACATACACTGCCATATCAAGCGCGGTACATACACTGCCATATCAAGCGCGGATCCAGAATAACATTTCATTAGCAATTAATTCCCAGAAAGGTGATTTCTTTAAGTGATTTACATACTTGATAAATTGAAATTGGATGAATTTTATTAAAAATTATTGGCCGATAATTGGGTTGAGCAATCTTCTAGTTGTTCCGCTGGACTAAATTCCCGTTAATAGCCAAGATGTCCCAAAACAACTTCTGCATTAGCGTCTAGAGAAATATCCATTTGCAGACCAAGAGAAGACAATTTTTCAAAATTTACTATTAGAATGACTAACTGGATAGCCGAACCAGTCATGCTAGTGATAATTTTTCAAATACAATCTTTTGTTATGCAAATGGACATTTTCAATGGGAATGTTTAAATTTTGTATTCTCATGGAAAATTTCCATTTGCAGACCAAAATATTATTTTATTTAATTTACCACTGACTGGAAGTATATGGTACTGGGTTGCTTTAATATCGAGCCAGTCATTTTAATGGTTATTTTCTAAAATAATTTGTCAGCTTTTACCATTAAATAGTTAAAATAATCTACACTAATGTAATGTATGTCTTCAGGTCACTATTATACATGTTTGTGACCATGCATAGGCTCTGATTTAACCCTTTAATGCTCAGATTTGTCCAAGAATATTAAAATTTTCTCATTTGGTGACCAAGAGATGATTATTTCTGAAAATTTACTAGTGGAATAACTGGCCTTGTTTACAGAGATTATAGATCATTTATCGAGCCAGTCATTCCAGTGGTAAGTTTTCAAAAACAGTCTCATGCTCTGGAAGTGGAGATCTTCTATATGAAAATTTAACAAATTTGAAGGTTAAAATGTTAATTTGTCTCTCCTGGCTCTAATTCCTGAAGAAACGTGACATATTCAATCTCTTCTGCTGACCTCCGATTTGCCCATTGTGGACAAATAATTAGCTATCTTGTACCACGTTTACGAAGGGCAGTTGGCGGTACATTCTTTCCCTAATTAAATATTGGCAGGGTGGCCATCTGAAGTAAATGTTAGCACTTCGTGAACTTTGGCCAGGAGCAAGCGTGAGAGAAACAGTCATTGTTGTCTTGTAATCCATCTGACACTTCGCACCTGTAGACTTGTCCGTTTTTGCACATCTCGATTGATCTTGACTATCATTGTGTTTTGTTGTGTTGGGTTATTTTGAAAGTTGGGGACTATTTTTGAAAATTTTCAAATATAGCCTCCTGTTTGCCTGTAAATTGAAGTTTATCACGAGGATTGTGGAAGCAGTTTTGGGCACCTTGATTGTTTAATGGACAAATTTGGTCAAGAAAATTGAAATATTTGTGTATTGAATGTCCATTTGAAAGCCAAGATAAGAATATTTTTGGAAATTTATTACTGGAATGACGGGCTCGGTTATCGAGCGTCATTCCAGTGATAAATTTCCGAAAATAGTCTTCTCTTCTTAGCCTGTAAATGGCCGTTCCTCAAGATCACTACAGAGAGCAGTTTTAGCCAGCTTGACCATTAGAGGATTAATGGTCAAGATTGGGCAAGAAAACTAAAAGCCTTGCTTGTTGAATGTCCATTTACAGGTCAAGAGAAGACTAATTTTGAAAATTTACCAATGAATGACTGAGCCATTATTGAGCCAGTCATTGTATTGTTAAATTAAAATTAAGTCTTGTCTTGCCAATGGACATTCCTAAAGACAACTACAGAGGCCAGCTTTGACCGACTTGACCAGTGAGCTAAAATGGTTAATTTATGCGTGATATGATTCAGCTCCGTGTTGTTCATCTATCGGTCATGATTGGAGAACAGATCTGCTGGTAACGTTTATTGCACTTGATATCCGGTAATGGATTTCTGACTGACTAATATTATGTAAGCTACGTACGTCACAATACTGCGACTTTCCTCATAATTGTGATCGAATGTAACGTTTGCCTGGTATTGACTTAGTACCGAATAATTAATCAATTATTCAGGAGAGAGCGCATGTGACAGATTATTTTCTTGCAATCGATGTTATACTGGGTATTGAATCAGAGTATTGAACATCGTGTTGTTTGTTCACCGTAGATGTGACGTTTGAGCAGAATATTGTGGAAAATCATTAAGTTAATCGACGATAGTGACATCAGGAGTCTCGGTAGTAACGTTAATACGTATGCACGGAAGTCAATGCTGGAGACTTGTACATACCATTTTTGCATGGTTATAACGTATAGGATACAGTTGTTTTGAACTCAGTCTGCCTGAGAATTTCTGCAGACTACATTTTCCAGGTGGTTAACTCTGAATGTGCTGAATATTTTGAAAACAATTTGACTGAAAATTGTTGGTGGCAAAGCCACCAACAACTTTCAGTCAAATTGTTTTCAAAATATTCAGCAGGCCCAGCATTATTGACACTTATTGTCTATTGAGATTACTGTCTGGTGGCTCACAACAAGCAGAGCCAGTTAATGATATTTGTGAACTTTGTGCTCAGAAATGTGATGAACTTGAACTTTTATTTACATCCTCATCATGAATACATGATACATATGTTTATGATAAGTCATTTGTTCCCTGATTGCGGATATGCATTTGTTTTTATTTATAATTATCCATAATTTTGTGAATTTATGTGAACTCCTTTGATCAGTTAAGTAAAAGTTTCTAAACTGAAATATCGATATCCGCCACGTATACACGGATTAACCTTGCCAAAATGAGCTTAGAAAAATAAGATAGTGGGCTTTTGAAATGTACATTAAGTGCTGCGGTCAAGTGAAAGTCATGTAAGAGAATTTACAACTAAAATGAATGACTGGCTGATATTAGATGAGCCATTCATTTCAATTGTAAATTTTCAAAAATATCATTTGCCTGCATGTGGACATTGACTGGTTAAATTCTTTTAGTTTCTTGACGAATCTTAGCCATTTTAAAGGGCTTAAGCGTTTAACGCTCAAGCCGGCCCAAAACAGTTTCTGCAGTGGTCTTTGAAGATGTCCATTTACAGACCAAGAGAAGACTGTTTTTAAAAGTTTACCACTGAAATGACTGAGACTTTGAGAAAATTGAAATTAAGAAGAAAATTTGATGGTTTTGAATACTCTTCACAATGCGGAAGTTAATTTAGCTATCGTACTACGCAGTTATCGTGATGACCAGCTTCAAACTAAACTATCATGTGTTCAACATTTTGCAATATTGTAACAATATTATAACAATAACTATGAAGCATGACGTAAGCTGATTATGATGTGGTCTGGCATGACATAACTTAGTGGTCGCTAGGACATTTAAGCCATGCCAAGCCGCTCTTATTACTCACTGTTCCAGTGTACACAATCAAATGAAGAAGATGTTAATGTCAGGCCAGCCAACAGACTCATTGGTAAGGCTATTTAATTAAGGTTAATTGAGGGAATCCATTTCTAGCTATGCTCCACTCATTTCTAGCTATGCCCCGCCCATTTCTAGCTATGCCCCACCCATTTCTAGCTATTCCCCGCCCATTTCTAGCTATGCCCCGCTCAGTTCTAGCTATGCTCATTATATACACGTAACACTTTAGCACACAAGGCTGCAGTTATTCTCGAAAAATGCCCATTTGCTGACCAAGAGAATACTATTTTTGAAAATTTACCGCTGGAATGACTGGCTCGGTAAGCGAGCCAGGCATTCCAGTGATAAATTTTCAAAAATAATCTTACGCTGCATGTGGACATTTTCTATGAGAAAAGTGAAATTTTCTGAGACAAATATGGGGTTTAAAGGGTTAATAAGCTAATGGTATTTTATGATGTTTAGATGTGACCTCGGAGTCTATTAATTGTATGTCTGTGGATAAAAATGTGACATTTTTAAACATCAGAATGATTAGTCATTGATTTCATGACTTTCTGGCTGCTTTAATCAGTTACCGATTTGCATGACATTATGTTATGCAGTCACTCTCACTAATATTGGACAGGTTGTGAGTCATTTAACTGTCTGCAGACTACATTTTCAATGGGATATAACTCTGGATATGCTGAAAAATATTGAAAGCACTGACTGAAAGTTGTTGGTGGCTAAGCTACCAACAACTATCAGTCAAATTGTTTTCAACGTATTCAACATGTCCATAGTTATTAGCTCACCTGGCCAAAATGGCCAAGTGAGCTTATGCCGTGGCGACCATCCGTCGTCTGTCCGGCATCCGTCCATCCATCCATCCGTCCATCCATCAACTTTTTCTTTAAACGACTTCTCAAGATCTGCTGGGCGGATTTCAGTCATATTTGGCAGGAAGCGCCTTTAGGGCATACAGATCTAACTTTGTTCAAAGGAAGTCGATCGGCCAATTTTGCCGGTGGCCATCTTGGATTTTGGCCAATTTTTAGAAACCTCTTTAAAAATCTCTGAAACCGCTTGGTGGATCGATTCAAAACTCACGAAATATCGTATAGGCAAGAGCTCAACCAAGTTTGTTTGAAGGAACTTGATTAGCCAAATGGTTCAGCGGCCATCTTGGATCACCAAGTTTTCGTGGAAATGACCTGCAGAACCGCTGAACGGATCGGGCTGAAATTTTGGGGATATGATTATGAACTAAGGGCCATTAAAGTTTGTTCATGGGAAGTTGATAGGTAAAAAACATGGGCGCTGTGGACCAATCAAATTTTAGCGTGTTTGGCTGCCATATTCACTTTTTTATTTGATGGATTTTGAAGCCAAAATTGGTTTTCTTAACTCAGCTTACTTGTCAGTCAGCTGTCATATAGCGATGACTCAGTCCGTCTTCTGTTTGTCCGTCCATCAATCTGGCTGTCCATCACCAACAATGGCGGCTCATTTTGTTATTTCTTGATGGATTGACACCAAACTTGGTCACAATGTTAATGTTGGCATCTAATATCTGTATTGTTATCAAATGCCAGAGTTATCACCCCTTAAATATTTGCAGTCTCACTTTCATAGAGGAAATACAGGTTTGTTCCCACCGTCCACTGATTTATCACCATGTCAGATTTTATTGCCAAAGTAGATTAAACTCCAATTAACAGATTAACCTTTCCATCACTGCCTAAATATTTAAGATATGTATTATGTGCTCTGACATCTATGCTCTTAAAAATTTTGAAATATAAATTTATCATAAAATACACTGCAAAAAAACCTGTCCCTATGATAAACTAAAATCACTATATTATTTAAGTCATACATCATTCGAAAGCGCATTCAATTGTCTAAACACTAATGCATTATTTGATATATTTTTGTAAAATTTTCACTGGGTTATTTGCGTATATAAAATACACTATTATACCTAGATTCATTAAATCAAGTGGACAATAGAGACTATTTTAAAAGCACAAACAACTGTATTAAATTTTATGAAACTATAAAAACGAATAAAGAAATTAAAAGAGAATTGGCTTAGCGTTCCAGTGATGTATGACTTTAATACAAATTATGGTATTAGTTCTTCGTATAAGCTGCTTAAAGTGCGTTGTATCGGATTCCAATAGTAAAGTAATGCTGTTTGCGTATCGGCTATCGGCGTTACCAGCCGGAACTGGTATACGCAATGCATTCTGGGAAGGTATTTCCCCAAAATTCGCTAATGTGGGAAAGGTCTATTGAACTAATGGTTCATTTTGAATTCATAGAAACATGGATGGGAGTGGGAAGGGCGCTTGTTACGAATGTTAATGCATTGAATTGTTTTAAACACAATTTGACTTAATTAACCTCATGTTTCCTTTAGTCAACTTGAATTCAAAATGTTCAACAGAACATAAATTAGCAGTAACTCATTGATCCTTACGGATCATATAAAACCAAATCAATTATAATTGAAGAAATATTCTTTTCAGTATTTTGAAAGTAATTTGACTGGAAGTTTATGACAACAGCAGGTTCCAGTCAAATTAGTTTAAAAAATGTTCAATGGCTATGTGCTGAGGGTAATATTTTTTTTTGAGATTTTGGAATTTTTGTAGTGGTTGTTATAAATTTCTTCTTCAACATAAGGGACTGAGTTTTAACGAGATGGACTTAATTAGCAATCAGATAAAGTTGCCAGAAATAATATTAGACAGCTGTCATTTCTTGATGTACTCCGATTTCTGCGACTTCAGTGTCATTAGCGGAATGGATATTCGTACATCTCTGATAAAGTAAGTACATATTTGCCTTTGCGAGAATGATAATGGAAGCGAACCTAGGACTAGATTAGTAAATATATGAATGTTTTTCTCGTCACAGAGATGTGTGACATTACGGTTTACTATCTGCCTGCAGACTACATTTTACATATGGTTTAGCTCTGGATATGCTGAATATTTTGAAAACAATTTGATTGAAAATTTTTGGTGGCTCACAAAAATGTTTTCAAAATATTCAGCCGGTCCAGAGTTATTGCTCATTTAACCCTTTAATGGTCAAGCCGGGCAAAACTGGCCTCTGCAGTGGTCTTGGGAAATGTCCATTTGTAGGCGAAGAGAAGACTGTTTTTTAAAATTGACCACTGGAGTGACTGGCTCGATAATCGAGCTAGTAATTCCAGTGGTAAATTAAAAAAAACCTGCTGGTCTTGGCCAGCAAATGAACCTTCACTGATCAAAAATCAGGATTTCTTTGTCAACCGTGACCACTAAAGGGTTAAATTGTTATCCAGCGACTTCCAACAGTCAGACAGTTAAAGATTTGCCGATATATTTATGTCGTCATGAGTGTTGCGAATCTGTGACGGACACGCTTGTATCAGCAAAGTAGAATAATTTTGAAGAGACCAATGCTCTAATGGATTAATGCCATCCCTTTATATAAATTACTCCCTGACCCAATAGCTAGAAATCTTTGATTCTTTATCTGTGTAAATTCTCATGTCAGGTTTTTGTCTTTGATCACGTATGGCATTGTGAGTGATTGGACATTATACAGCTAGGTCCCATTTTAGGGGAAGAAACCCAGGCACGCATGGTAAACTAATCACTGAACACATTAGCGCTTAAGTTGACCAAAAACAGTTTTTGCTGTGATACTGAGAAATGTCCATTTGCAGACTAAGAGAAGGGCTATTTTAATTTACCACTGAAATATCTGAACCAGTTACGGTATCAAGCGAATCATTCCAGAGGTAAAGCTTCAAGGTTTACACTTTTTCTTGGTCTGCAAATTGACATTTTCTATGAGAACATTAAGATTTTCTTGAACAGATTTGAGTATTAACCTTTTCACTGATGAATTCCTTATTTTCAACACTACCATTACCATTGCCTACCATAAAGGAAAACTGTTGATTATCTTAAAATTAATTTCCTTAGGCAGCAATGGCTTCCAGTCAAATTAATTTCAAAATACTCAACAGAATAAGTGTTCTATCATAAAGATTGAATATACTTTTAATAAACATTGTTCATTTCATCAAAATTTTACATAAAATTTTGTCGAGAAAAAATATAAATCACATTATGTTTCGGCTTCCGCTTATAGCCTCCCTTTGTAGGACGAGTTTAGGTCATTACCCGAGTAGCACGAAGACGCTAATATTAGTACCCGGCGAGATACTGCGCAATCCATATATATAGGATGGTAGCTTTGAGTAGTTACGATAGTAACGGTATAAACTTGTCCTATGGTGCAGTTTATAGTTGCTTTCAGAATGTACGATTTACATTCAACAGACTGCACAGTTCAAAATACAACAATCTGGAATGCTGTTGCATTATTTTCTTTAATTAGGCATGACAACCGAATCAAAAAGGAAAAATTAGTACACCGCCTGAAATTGCTAAAGGAATTAAAAAGAATTATGTTCAGTGATTATTGCCTAACTCTCTGCAGCTAAGTATATACTTGGTATTTCACGACAGACTCAGGGTCTGCAGCGAAAGAAAGAAAATTATATGGCGATTCGACGGAGTAACTAGCTGGTTTTCTCAATGACAAAGGTGTTACCTCGCTATTGTTAGCTTGTTTACCATAGAGCTTTATGTTTTGATTAGGACTTACTTGTAGTGAACAGAAAAACACAATGGATACATGCGTGAATGGATTATAACTGTGTTCTTTTATTGCTGAATGGTGAGTTTTAAAATCTTAGTCTGCTCAATTTTTTACGATTTTTTGATTTTTTTGAATTACATCGTAGAAAATCGCGATTTTCCCCCTAAAATTTTTGATTAAATCGCGAAATCGTGCAAGCCTAATTCTCGCTGTCATCCAGAACACTATCGCAATAAAATTGCGAATTGCGTTTTCAGTGGTGTATGTTAATGTAATTGGCAAGCTTAATAGGAAATGGCGATCTTAAGGTTCGGCAACTAATATATGAAAATAACAAATATATTCCATAAATGTGCGATAGTGTGTTAAATGTCTTAGTTAATCTCTTCAATCTGTACATATATAAATGATGTCGATAGCATTATCACTGATAGAGATATCACCATCCAAATTTATGCATGTACTCCTGTCTTCAGAGTGCCGTTATCATGGTTCTTGTCGGATGGGATTCAACCTATGACATCATAGGTTTAATTAACTCGCAGAAAATTATAGTAACATAGCATTTTTAACACCATTTTAATCAGATTTATATATAAATGTCACAGGAAGGTTTTAAAGCTTAAATATGCGATAGAACTGCGTGTCTTATGCAAACAATTGTGACCCTTCTTGTGTTCCCCTTTAAAGGTGCATTGCATTATGGTCCAAGAAGGAAGGTTGAATACAGTTCGTAAATAAGCTGGCATGTATCCAAAACAAAAACATAAACATGTTAGTCTAGTACTATTTTCAACACACGATGTAAGAAATGTTCTGTTGAATATTTTGGACTTATGGCTTCCAATCAAATGGACCCTTCCAAGTTAATCCGTCGATCATCTGACATCATATGACATTATAATTAACTAAGTGACGTATATGCCGACATTATATTCATGACATCATGAATTATTCTAAATATACCGTCTTTAACGCTTAATAGTCCATCGCGGGAGTGAAATTATTAATTAGGACCGCCTAAATATTGCGTATAGTTTAATAAACATCATTTATTTCTTCAAAACATTACATAAAATGTCGAGAAAAAATATAAATTGCCTGATGTATCAGCTTCCGCTTATAGCCTCTCTTTGTAGGACGAGTTTATGTCATTACTGGAGTAACGCGAAGACTCTAATATTAGTACCCGGGCAGATACTGTGCAATTCACATACATAGAACGGTAGCTTTGAGTAGGTACGAGTGTAACGGCGTAAACTCGTCCTATAGTGCAGTTTATAGTTGCTTTCAGAATGGACGATTTACATTTAAGAATAAATGTCCGTATCTGTGTAGTAATCTATGGGTTCTAAACATCTCTATGTTCAACTTGGGAAGACAGGAGTAACCTCCCTTTATAGAAATAAATTAGAACAAATTACAGGAAATAATGGCGTTGTAAAAAAGTTAAATGATGGTTTATTTGATAATTTTACAACACTATATGGTATTTAATAAAGCTATAACACAATATTTAGACAGTAGTAAGACATTTTAACGATCTAGTTGATATAGTACCATTATAGACATGTTAGAATGCGATCGTTATTCCCGACTGATTCCCGATCCATAAAATCATAATTGAGCCCTGAATTTTGCGATTCTGACGAAAAATTCTGAGGAAAAAAATGTGATATAGTGCGCAGTAGCTTTTTATAACATGTAATTTGAGCAAAAAAGTGAGCAATATACACAGAATTTAATGGTAATTCTTGATGCAAAAACCCCAACCGCTGAAAACTATGGAAAAAATTTGAAACTTTTTTTTAATATGATGGAGACTAGATGCAATGATGGTATATATAAAATATGTAAAGTTTTATTATGTTTTTCAATGGTCATTTATTTCAACAAGAGCTTATCCGATTTCAGTAAAACTTTACAGATTTGTCCTAATGCCATCATTGCATCCATTCGGCATAATTTAAATGATTTTCAAATTGTTTACATAATTATCATTATGTGGTTTGGACTTAGTTTATTTCTGTGTGATTTGGCTCCTTTTCAAGAACTAGAAGAATGTTTTTCAGTGGACATTAATTCATTAAGGGGGTATACTAGTTTAAGAAATCCTTATTTCGAACACAGCCACACATGAGGTGTGGTATGCGGAAAGTGTTCAACGCGTTGGGCGCAGTCCATCTAGTATTTTGTTTTGGAAAGATTTTGAATGTGCATATTCACACCAGAATGATTGAAAATAAAATTGTTAAAATTGCATACTTTTATAAGCTTAATTATGTGCATATGTGTAATGAAACGAAATAAATCTTAACATATGATTCCATTCCATATAAATTAATATAATTTTTTAAGTTGCGAAATTGAAATAGAGGCCCGTGCCTCTTTCAATTTCGCAACTTAAAAAATTATATTAATTTATATGGAATGGAATCATCATATGTTAAGATTTATTTTGTTTCATTACATATAGGCTCTCAGTATAAGCCTCTAAAAGCGTATAATTTAAACGATTTTATTTTCAGAAATTTTACTGTGAATATTCGCATTTATTTCTGAGATGTACCGTATTGCATTTATAAGATGTACATGTTTTCATATTTTATATTATGTCTGACAACCCGATGTCAAGTGTAGGGGAACAATCAAGTCATTAACTGTGAATGAGAATAGGCATGTGAAAAATTGATTATATTGTAGTCATGAAAACAATCCTATTTTGTAGTTAATTGCACATCTAATCTGGCATGTATATATGCTTATCGACCACTACAAAACATCTGAGAATGCATGTCATTAAATTACTACGCTTGTTATAGATTTAATAACGGTGATGATATGATAGAGCTGAAATCCTCTTTCAACCACTGGTTGTGATACCATGTTCCAATCTCTGACCTTGTATCATTTATCTAGGCAATCTGAGCATGCGGGTGTAGATTGATAATGCATGATAATTAACAACGTAGTCAAATATGTAGAGCTTGTTTTAGGTTTAGAAGCCTGATTTTTGGTGTTGTGGTGAGACCAAAAGTCAATAGCACCGTTTACTTGGACCAACACGCCCACCATGGAAGGACAGGTCCAAGACGTTGTTATTATCCTTCCTAGATTGATAATGCAAATTTAACCTTTCACCGACAAATTCCTGAAAAAGTATATTCTTTACGATAGGGAACTGTTGAATATTGTGAAATCAATTGGACTGGAAGCCAGTTTTAAAATATTCGACAGCATGTTTAATAAATAGTAACTGAACATGCAATTCGTACAAAACGCTTTATCCGTCATCAATTAAGCATTCGTGATGAACTTATCTACGCCATTCATGATGTAATTGATTATAACATCAACCTATATGTCACATAGTTGCTTATGTGGATTGATGGATAAACTGGAATCCAACATTGTTGATTCAGTTGAAAATTAGAAGTAGAGCAGTAGTTTTGCTGCATGTGCTGTGGTACATGTATGCTTTCATCTGATTCAGGTTTCACACACATTGATATGTGTGCTGAATTTTCGTCTGCTGGTAAAATGTGTTTGTCTCTGGCATGTGGGCGGCGATGCATAGATGGGGGTGGGGTAGCATGAAAATGCTCCCACAGCTATAGACCACTGTATCGTTTTGCTAGAATTACCCAAACTAAAAGCACCAAATCCTGGCTTGGAGCCGAGAATTGATCAATAATATCGATGTTAGATGGCACTTTGTTTGATCGTTAAAGCCGAATCCAAGCACAAGATGCAGTTACATGCTGGTAGTCGGACTAAGAATTGAAGCAATATTTGCTGTCTTCACAGTGCACTCGTTGAGTGATATTAAACAAGAGGTTACTGTTAAGGAGTGTTCCGTAATTAATTGCCTTATTTTTACAATAGATTTTATACGATAGTTATTTGGTGATTTGGTGCGTGACACTATACTGGCTTGTGCAGCGTGTGTACATGGTGAAGTGCATTAGCTACTAGCAAATGTACATGAGTATATAGACTACATATCATGTGTGGATATATATTTAATGTCTTACAGCGGGGTTGCCAGATCAATTGCACACAATATCAACATATATAGATAACATAGCCTAATGGGATAGCCTAATGGGGGCCAAATTAAGATGGCATTTCTTTCAGACGATTGGTAATTAAGAATAGTGATCTCTTGTATTTGGTATTTCAGGTTTCCAACTCTATAGACGAATCCTGTCTCTCGGTCATTCATATGATGTCCTAATCAACTACGTCACATGTAGGCTGATGTCATAATCAATTACGTCATAAATGCTAATAGTCTGTCAGGTTGTACGAATTGTATGTCTTTACTATTTATTAAACCTTCTGTTGAATATTTTGAAACCAATTTGTCTGGGTGGGCACTGTTGCTGCCATAGGCAGCAACAGCACTCAGGCAAATTGGTTTCAACATATTCAACAGCTTACTTGTATAAATTTTCCAGAAATTGAGATTCAGGAAGTTTAGGGTTCGATCCATCCCAATATGGGCAAAACCTGGTTGGAGCTTAGCTAGGAATGTGGGAAGGGCATAGCTAAAACTGAATTCATTCATCCTGACGCATACTTGGGCAAGAGTTAGGATTTCAAATAATTCTGGCTGGCTGACACCTGGCTTGAAGTGAGAAGTGAGCATATGCCATTGTGAGCCAAGTGAGGGTATCTCATGGTGACTGTCCCATTTTGTCAATTCATTCATCTGTTCATCAGCTTATATCTGTAGTCTGTATTGACGGCTTCAGCTATTTTATCCACACTGCTGGACTGACCATATAGGGCAGTAGAGACTTCTATAGGGAAGTTTGAATGAAAAATTTTTTGCCACCATTTCTGAAAATGTCCAGAAAATTGTATAAAAATACTCTCCGGTAACCAATGGGCCAGTCTTAAGCACTTGACACTCAAGCCAGCCACATTAGATGGCTTCTGCAGTGGTCTTGAGAAATCACCATTTGCAGACAAGGAGAAGACTGTTTTTGAACATTCACCGAGGGAATGCCTCCGGCTCGATAACCACACCGGTAACCCCAGTGATCAATTTTCGAAAATAAGCTTGGTCTGCAAATGGACGTTTTCTATGAGAAAATTTATATTTTCTTGAGCAAATTGGAGGATTTAAAATTTAATCAAACGTGACACGATGGATGGTAGGTACACAACCTGCTCCGCTGATATCTGGTCAGGCAATCGGACTGCTCCAGAGCTGCTTGTGCAGTTTTAAGCAAACTGCATTATAGTCTTCCGATCTTGCTAAACCGTAGAAGTCCAGACTTTTTTCCAATACTGATGTTCAGGGTGAGCAGTGGCCTTGAGCCGTTTATTGTTGTTGCAATCCCCCTCGCCTTTTGAGATTGTTGATGGGCGACAAGAATTTGGATCTACATGTGCATGCATCTGAATGTGCATGTAATGGACCTCTCCATTTTTTGCTATGCCCTGCCCATCTTTAGCTAAGCTCCACCCACACCTCGCTCGCGTTGGGATCGATCGATCTCTGAACTCCCTGACTATCAATTTCCAGAAAACTATACAAGTAAGCTGTTGAATATTTTGAAACTAATTTGACTATGGCAGAGTAGTTATTAAATAGTAAAGACATATAATTCGTACAACAACGCCTAGTGCATTCGTGACATACTTATTGTTATGAGGTCATTCTACACGTCACTGATTATGATGTCATAGGCTGGGTTGATAAACTGGAAAGGTCTATTGTCCATATGGGCATCTCTATCCAGACATCTTTCAATCCAAATTCGTTTCGTAGAATGTGACAAAATACACCTTTCCAGAGTATCCATCCATTATCTGACCTCGTATGACGTCATAATCAGCTCAGGCATGTATGATTACGTCACAATCATTACATCACAATCATTACGTCATCAAATCTCAAACGGTCTGACACGTATGAATTGTATGTCTGTGTAATTCTTTGCTATTTAATAAACATGCTGTTGAATATTTTGAAACTAATTTGACTGGGTGCTGTTGATGCCTATGGCAGAATAGTTATTAAATAGTAAAGACATATAATTCATACAACAATGCCAAGCTCACGATGCAGAGCTTGATCACGATGATTATAATTAATATTAATTACAACAGCAACAGCACGCAGTCAAATTAGTTTCAAATTATTCAACAGCTTACCTGTGTAGTTTTTTGGAAATTGATAGTCAGGGTGTTCAAAGATCGATCGATCCCAACACAAGCGAGGTGTGGGTGGAGCTTAGCTAGAGATGGGCGGGGCATAACTAAAACCGGAAAGGGCCATTGATCGCTGTTAGGATTGTAATGTTGCAGTGAAAACCAGGCCTATCCACCCAGGTTATCTCCCCTGAAATAAAACTAGCGAATTTGGTTTCAGGATCAATAATTTAGAAAAGCTGAAAGGATTTTCTTCAAATTGTGTACATGTATATCTTGTGTCAAGAATTCATTTCGGATTGCATTTCAACTCCTCTATAGAGCCAGTCATTCTAGTGGTAAATTGTCAAAAATGCCTCTCTTGGCCAGCATATGGACAATTCTCAAGACAGAGAAGCCATTTCTGGTCAGTCTGACCATTAATTATGGCTAAGTTGAATAAATTAACAGACACAATAGACAGTGAGAACAAACACGTAGCCAGCATCAGCTTTCACTTTTCCTTGGCTCATTGACACTCAGCCTGGACTCCATGGTACTGGTACTCGTTTGTGCACCACACCACCTTATAATCAAATGGAGCTATACGCTCCTCACAAGCACGTCTTTGACTTAAATGTGTTGTGGCTGATGTCTGCCTCCAGAATCAATAAATGGAAAATGGAGAAAGGCAACTCAATAGACAGAGCATCACGACCCTTTCAAAATGCGGCAAAACTCGGTCCAATACAGCCATGGATGTTGTAGTGAATATTTGGCTGCTTTCTGTGGTAGCTATATAGCGTCCTAGGAGTATTGTATTTGCTGCTTTTCCTGGAATACGTACACAAAGGCGGATGTAGCGTGATATTATTAATTTAAGCGTTGTTTGATTGTAGATGTTCACCGAAATTTGAGAACTGGTGTTGAGTTTTTGTCATAGAAGCCCAAACTGCAAGTGGTTGTTCACTATTTGGTTAGCTACATTAACTTTCTGACTGCTGAGTTTTTTCAGATGACTTATTCCAAGGGTTATATCGCTGGACATGAAAAATATTTTGAAAACATTTTGACTAAGTGGTTTGTGGGTAAGCAGCCAACAACTTTGACTTCAGTCAAATTGTTTTCAAAAAAATTCAGCAGGTTCAGTGTTATTGCCCATGAAAATTATTGTCCGGTGGCTGGCAGCGGTGAGACAGTTAATCCCCCTCTTGCAGTTCTCTATCTTTCTACGTTTGAGTTGATACTGTAACTGAGGGATTGCCTATTAGCAACAGCTTTTGCCGGCAACATCTTAAAAAACGGACATCATTTGTAATGTTAATTAACTCTTTAACACTCAAATTGACCAAAGATGGCTTTTGCAGTTCTCTTGATAAATATCCAGTTGCAGACCAAGAGAGGAGCTTTGAAAATTAACTACTGGAATGACTGGCTCTGTAACAGAATGAGTCATTACAGAGATAAACTTTCAAAGATACAGTAATAATTGTGGGCTGCAAATGTAATTTTCTTGACCAAATTTAACTGATTAAACATAAATATTTTAATCGTTTAATCCTTTGATGGTCAAATTTGCTCGAGAAAAACTAAATATAAATACTTATTGAATGTCCATTTTGAGGCCAAGAGAAGACTATTTTTGAAAATTTACCACTAGAATGAGTGGCTCGGTTATCGAGCCACGAAATCCAGGTATATTTTTCAAACATAGTCACCTCTTGGCCTGCAAAAGGCCATTCCTCAAGACCACTGCAGAGGTCAGTTTTGGATGGCTTGACCATTAAAGGGTTAATGCCTGAATTTGGTCAAGAAAATAAAAATATTTCCTTACTAAAATGTCCATTTGCAGGTCAAGAGAAGACTATTTTTGACAATTTACCACCGGAATGACTGGCTCGGTGTTGTCAACTTAGTCTTCTGTTGACCTGAAATAGACGTCTCTTAAGACCACTGCAGAGGTTGGCTTTGGCCGGCTCGTTCTTGAACGGGTTAATCGAAAACTCAGTTGTATATTCTTTTTAAGATATTAATTACAATGTACATATATCTTAGAAAAATAACAAAAGTTGATTATAGTAATTAAAAACAATTCGTGGTAGTGGTCTGTTTAGCTCTGATTCCATGGGGCGGTGAAAACATTTGCTATCAAATAACACTAGTGTAATATTATTGATATTATACAGACTGTTAAGGCTGTAATTTAATTCAAGGTGTTACCGTGAGCTAATTCTAGTGTGTATTATATTGCAAGGGGAATATTAATTCATATAGCACTCAAGAAATTTTATTTTCTATTGCGACATATTAAACTTGGTGTTTCCGTTGTTGCTGCTAATTAAGCAGTTTTCTGTCCGATAATTAACACGTTGAATTTTGCAAAGTTGTTATTTTATATGTCATGATCACACCATGGCAAGACAACAATTGGGTCGATCTGTGTCAGCCAGGCATTGGCTTGGCAGCGGCTTCCGGAAATCATTGTGTTTCTCAAATAACAGCAATAGAAAGCCACCATCCACTTTCTCAGAACGCATCCTGTCACAAATGCTAGCTCTAGTGAGTTAATGATGATACAGGTCTGTCATGATGGCGAGGTTGTGGATGGATGCTTTCTGCTGGCCGCTGCTGTTAAATCTAAGAATTGTTATACAGTGGTAGAGTCAGACTGATGCAAAATTTGTGTGCCAAATTATTATATTAACTCTGTCATTTACATTTGTTATAATACTTAACCGATTTCACCCAAAATTAACAAAAAATCAATAATCAAACCAAATTAATGGTGTCGCGGTTGAATATGCAGAAATAAATTTGACTGAAAGCTGTCTATGGCAGCAACAGATCTCAGTCAAATTACTTTGCACATATTTAACAAGACATTGGTTATTGTATAGATAGTAATTGTCCGCCGTCTGTCAATTTCTACAAACTTCATTTTCCATAGGGTTTAACTGTGGATATGCTGAATATTTTGAAAATTGTTTGACTGAAAGTTGTTGGTGGCTATACCACCAACAGCTTTCAGACAAATTATTTTCAAACAATTCAACAGGTGTAGAGTTATGGCCCATTGAAATTATTGTCCCGTCAGCAGTCAGACAGTTAATACGAGAGATACAGGATAATATGGGTCTGGGGAATATGTTAATTAGATGGTTTTACACTCTGAACCTTTCACATTTCCTCTCATAATTTTTGCAATTCATTCGTGTTTGGTTGTTAATCGTGATGCATCATGCGACTTTGTCACAAATATAGAGCTAATATGGTGTAAATTACTCTCAGGTTAGATGATGGCTATTTATTGAGTATACCCAGGATGTATTAACGGTTGTGAATAACTATTAACCTGTGACAGTCTAGTTCTCATGGTATATATAATAATCTTTTGAGGTTGGTCATTTCACAAATAGACATCATCGATGGGACTCAGACCCTGGAATTAGCGTCTCTCACTGATCGGCGCCCATGTAGATTTGTAGATTCCGGATCATAATTTAATTTCAATGGACCGCATTATATCACTAAGTTCATTGCATTAATGTGTTGTGAAATTAGGTTTTCTGAGAAATCCAGATATTTGCCATGATTACCACCTCTGGGATACTTTTAAAACCCAATTACATTTTTAAATTGTAAAACGTGTTTTTGCCGAATATAACTTTGAAAAAAAGGTTTGGACATTAATATGCACTAAATGTACTGTGTGCCTTATAAGGTCTTTTTGTGGTCATTTGTTTTTCCCCATTTGCACTGAGGAACATATGATGAGCAATTGTATTAGTATTACTGACATATTTAATATGGATCATATATTACAGTCTTAAATTGTCACGGTTTGGCAGGAAAATTTTACTTTATTTAATGCCTTTGTTAGACAAGAGAAAATTATTCTTGAAAATTTAGGATTGTAATTACTGGCTCAGATAGTTTTTCAGAGATTTCTTGTTAAAACGGTTAATGGTCAAATTTACTGAAGTAAATCAAAATATATGCTTATTCAATGTCCATTTGCAGGTCAAGGGAAGACTTTTTTTGAAAATTTAACTCTGAGAAGACTGACTCATTTATCGAGTCAAATATTCCTGTGGAAAATTATCAAAAATAGTCTTCTTGGTCTGCAAATGGACATGCTTCAAGACCACTACAGTGGCTGCTTTTCTGTGGACTTTATCATTAACAGGCTACAAGGTTAAATGCTCAGTGAGAATTTATAGAGTATAGATTAAGAGAAGAAAGACTGGTGTATATTTTGTAAACTATGTTGCTGCAAACTTAGACAACAACAATTGAACACCAGCTATATTTTAGAATTTATAAATTCTAAATGTTAACCTTTTAACACTCATATCAGCCAAAACGGCTTCTGCAGTGGTCTTGAGAAATGTCCATTTGCAAACCAAGAGAAAACTATTTTTGAAAATTTACCACTGAAATGACTGGCTCGATCGATAACAGAGCCAGGCATTCCAGTGGTAAATTTTTAGAAATAGTCTTCACTTGGTCTGCAAATGGACATTTCTATGAGAAAGTTTAAATTTTCTTTAAAACATTTGAGGGTTAAAGGGTTAATATGTTTACATGTTCTTTTCCAACATGCATACCCGATTTTGTGGTGTAAAATTAAATGAGTACATTTTAGGACTATTTTGCAATTACAATAACCCATTGAACACTCAGACTGTGTATCGATATTTCATGCACAGTGCATATGACAGTGAAGCTCAGAATTACACTTATGTTTTCAAAAACAAAATAGGCAGCAATGGCATCTAATCAAATTAACTCCAAAATATTCAATAAAACATTTCTTACATGTTACATCGTGTTCAAAATTGTACTAACTAAAATGTTTCTGATTTTGATTTGCAATGATGTTAGCTTATTTATGGGCTATGCTGTATCTATGCCTCAATTCATCATGCTCTGAGTATGCATACAATTTTCAAATTTTCATGCTTTTGTTTTGTATGTGTGTGGTTTTAGGTTATTTACCCTAACTGCGCTTGATATCATGTTCTGTTAACATTTTGAAGCACAGGAAGTTTGCTGAGCTGGTAGTATTTTCAAGTTTAGAACTTTGTTTTCTCAAATGGCAATGGTGCTTTAACTGTAGGGGGTTAAGCTGGCCAAAAAACAGCTTGCAATGGTACTCTTGAGGAAGACCAATTTGCACGCCAAGTGAAGACTATTTCTGACACTTTTGCAGTGTAATGACTGACTTAATAAATGGGCCGATTACTCCAGCGATATGTTTTTAAAAAAAACCCTGTTGCATGGCAAATGGACATTCATGCACTAAGTAAAGATTTCAATTTTCAAGACATCTGTTCCAGAAAGAGTTAAATTCTATCTACATGGTCAATAGGGAGTATTATATGCACTGAACCTATCGGAAGAATGGGTTTTAACTGTTAAACAAATTATTAATATATTACTTAAAGACTAAATTCCTACAGTCTAAGACATCAACAGCTTTGAACAATATATTTGTTCAAATTGATGGCAAGTTATTTAATCTTTCACGCTGGAACTTGATTACAATGGAGGATTCCAGTTTATCCATCAGTCAAATGACATCATAATCAACTACATCATGAATGACGTAGCTAAGGTCATCACGAACACTTAATTGATGACAGACTAAGCATTGGTGTATGATTTATATGTACGATTTTGTGGCACTCACCTATTGTTGGTGGATGGCACTTGATTGCTGGTTCATATTCTTTCTGCAGCTGCTCTGCCGGTAATTGCCCTCTGATAACACAACTCCCTGTTTCCTGTCCTAGCCTACAAGTGTTGCGGAGTTGCCAGATTATATAGCTTGGCGAGCTGAACCATAGATATCTAGGTGAACTAGACAGCTCACATTCCTCCGCCACCCCATTATTTTAGAACAGACCCAATTACTATTTTGTACATGGACACAGCAATGATTATGTACAAATGAGGATGTGCCAATATTTACACTGAAAACTATGCAAAATTTACAACTGCGTGGACAGCATGTGCCATCCATGCCGCTCTTAAACCAGCCAAATTTACAATATATACAGTCTAACCTATCAACGCTACTAAGTTTATAAAAACCTCTCCCTCGTCCAACTACGTTTGTCCTCTATATCTTCCTCAGAAGATGATAAGGAACTGATTTGATGACCTTCTTTATTATTTATAATAATAGCACTCTCAAGCAATTCCTCCATTTTTTACAAAGTTCATTCCCCGGATGGACTCCATCCACTAATTTATTTCACCTATATTTATATTTCCCCCTTCTACAGTGATTAACAGTGGAATGCAACAATGGGGTATATAAACCGTCCCTGTTGTTGATGGTGAGGATGTGCTTATTGATGATTTTGATAGATGAATTAAATGAGGACTAATAGATGTCATACTGGTCTGTATAATGCAGTTCTACAGTTTTCTGTTTATTTAGCAGGTGATTATTCCACATTTTGAACGACATGGCTGGTACGGTTGCATAGACCACTCACCAGCCCATGTCATTTATTTCTGATTTGCAATTCTCTAAGGAGCTTATATATGACGATGCAAGTTTCTCGGGTTCTAACTCTCCCAGAATAATTTCCTCATACTTCCCCAACTGTTGACTACCATTAGGGAATTCACGCAAACGGAGGTTTAAATCTGGGATACCAGCAATAAAGTATATTGTTCCCGAGTCGTGCTTACCTTAAATGTATTTAAGCGCACACTTACAAAGTTTGTTCAACTTTGCCCCAGGAATCGCTGTGATTGTAGCCCCTCGAGCATGTAGATCACGACCCCGACTAGTCGCATACACAAGATTCATACTAGAGAATAAAATATATACATTATAAATAAGCAAGTTCTGAAAAAAATATAATACAAGACCCACCAAACCTCTAATCCATAATAAAATCATCCAGACGAGCAGGCCGTCTGGTAGCTCGACCCGAACGCAAATTATGGGGCCTCCAGGTATCCCCTCCTTCATCTCCAGAGCCACTAATAGGAGCGATGTGATCACTCAAATCTACCATTGGTAATTGTTCATTTGATGGATTTTGTGCCTGAACTATATCACTTAAGTCTACCATTGATAATTGTTCATTTGTCACAATTTCCCACCTGTGCTGTAGTCTGATATTGATCTACATTATCATTTACATTAGAATCACTGGGCTCATTGTCTTCACATTCAGGTGTTAATGGTGTTGCAAATATTAGATCACTCATTGGCAATATGGGTTTATTCACTGGTGTACCCTTACTACCTACTACAGTGTGTGAATGGACTGGCTGAGCATCAGCATCTGCCAATGACTCGCATATTATTGGTTTTATTGGTGAAACCTTACCACCACCCTCCTGCGTCTGTGAAAGGACAGGTTGAGCATCTGATGACTTACCCACTATTGGGGCTGATTTTAAATTACTGAAGTGAACAACTCTGTGCGGGTTTTTTTAACACCCTATTAACTGTATCCTATACACCACATTGTTCAGGACTTTGATTACCTTGTAAGGACCACTATATGGGCAGTGCTGTTTCCTACTTAATCCTGTTTTAACCGCTGGTGTATACAGCATTACCCGGTCATCCAATTTGAAAAGAGCACCCACCATACCTTTGTTGTACCAGTCAGTCTGATTTTTTGCATGGTCTTGCAGTTATCGTGGACTTGCTCAAAGCAGCACTCTAGATTGTGGGATAAGTCCTTTGCATATTGACCTGCATTTTGAACTCGTTCCATTGAACCAGCAAACATTACATCTATGGGTAAATGCATCTCCCACCCTAACATGATTTTTTGATGGAGTGAACCCAGTTGTGGCTTGAACGCTAGATCTATATGCCATCAACATTAGAGGGAGATACTCGTCCCAGTCATCATGGTGTTCATTGACATATTATCTTAGCATTCTAGTAAGGGTTTGGTTCATACGCTCAACCAAACCATCTGACATCGGATGATAAGGGGTTGTCCGTGTTTTGCAAATGCCCAACTGGTTACAGATTTCCTTGATCAGTGTGGATTCAAAGTCAGGACCTTGGTCCGTATGGATCTGCTCACTCACTCGGTATCGACTGAAAACATGCTTCACCAACACCTCTGCTATCGTTTTAGCCCTGTGATTTTTTAGAGAAAAGGCCTCGGGCCATTTACTAAAATAGTCAGATACCACCAACACAAACCTATTCCCTTTCTTCGTGGCTGGAAGTGAACCAAGAACATCCATTGCTATGATATCTATAGGATACCTTGATACTACAGGCTGCATTGGCCCCTGTCGTTTTCTCAGAGATGGTTTTCCACGACTACATTCCACACAAGCTCTACACCACGTTTGAACATCTGCAACCAACCCATACCAATAACACATCGAAGCCTAAATCGGCTGCATAAACTGCATTGTGCAGCTCATTCAAAACTTTGTCAATTTTTGAAGATGGGACTAATACCTGCCAGTGACTACTGACACCATTGCTGGACTCAAACTTTCTATATACCAGGCCATCCCTTACCTCAAGCTTGTCTCATTGTGTCCAATAACATTTCATTGCACGAGATTCGCTTTCTGGCAGCGATGGCTTGACACTGGATGCTTCTTTCTACTGCAGAATTGTGCCAATGTCAGCATCAGCCAACTGGGCATCCCTCCATCTGTGTGTTTAGGTTTACCAATTACTCTGCGTCAGGGATGCCACGTGTGTAGAGTTTAATTGCTCAGCTGCTTTCAATGTTTCCTGCCTAGAACTCAGTCGTGATGATTCAATATCCACACTTTGCCTCCTCTGAGAACTGACTGCAGCCATACCTGGAATCCGTGACAATGTGTCTACGTTTGAATGCTTTGACCCACTATTGTATTGTATGGTCACCTCATAAAGACTCAACTCCATAGACCAACTCTCACTTCTTCCAGTTGGGTCTTTTTCCCCCTTCAAGTCTTTTAATCCCACAAGTGGTTTGTGGTCTGTTATCACAGTGAAGGGATGGCCACATAAATATGGTCTAAATTGACATACAGCCCAAACAATGGCCCAAAACTGTTTATCATACGCTGACCACTTTCTCTGTCTTGTGTCTAATATTTTCCGAGCATATGCTATAACATGTTCTCCAGACTCTCCTGGTTGGGATAAAATACCACGAACAGATTTTCCAGAAGCATCTGTATACATTATGAAGGGCTTGTTGGTGTCTGGGAAGTTAAGAATTGGGTTTTTTTTTTTTTTTTTTCACCAATGCTGTACGTAAATAGTCAAAAACCTCCTGACATCCCTCCGCCCACTCAAACTTGTCTTGATTTTCTTTGGTAGTCAATTCATGTAGGACTGCCTCATGCTCTGAAAAATCAGGGATGAACTTCCTATAGTATGAGGCGAGACCGAGCAGGGATCTCACTCTTTTTGGTGACGTAGGGACAGGGTAGTTGTGAATACGCTGTGTATTGGCCGGATCAGGTTCAATACCAGCCTTGCTAGCTTTATGGCCCAAATATATCACACTGTCTTGGAATAGTTGACATTTTGCTGGCTTTAATTTTAGTCCAGCATCTCGGATCCTACTAAAAACATCCTTAGGTAGTGACATGTGCTCCTGTACGGATTTACTGAATAAAATGATATCATCTATATAAACCAATGACGATTGGCAATCTAACCCTGACATAACCAACTGCATTAGCCATTGGAATGTGGCTGGAGCATTCATCAGGCCAAATGCCATGACTTTAAATTGGTACAAATTTGTCCCTGTAGTAAAAGCTGTCTTCTCTCTATCCTTAGGGTCAATTTCGACCTGCCAATACCCAGATGCCAAGTCCAAGACAGAAAATACAGCAGACCCTAATAGAAAATCAAGACAGTCATCCGTGCGAGGTAGTGGGAACGCGTCTTTATGCGATAGGGAGTTCAGCGATCTGTAGTCAACACAGTAGCGCATAGAGCCATCCTTCTTCCTTACAAGTACAATGGGTGAGCACCAAGGACTTTTGCTTTCTTCAATGACATCATTAGAAAGCATTTCTTTAGTCTGTCTCTCCACTTCAGGTTTCAAATGTATTGGAATACGTCTAAATGGTTGCTTAATTGGTCGGGCATCCTGTGTGTCAATAAAGTGTGTTGTGTTAAATGTGTTCTACCAATATCATGCGGGCCCGAACTAAAAATATCTGAAAATTCCTGAAGTAATACATTCGCTTGCTTTTGTTGGGAACTAGTCAGGACAGATGTACCAAAGTCCACAGGTATCTCAGTGGGATGACAGGTTTGTACCTTTGCTTTACCATCTGCTGGTAAATTGCCCTCTGATAACACAACTTCCTGTTTCCTGTCCTAGCCTATAAGTATTGCAGAGTTGCCAGATTATATGGCTTGGCGAGCTGAACCATAGACATCTAGGTGAACTAGACCGCTCAGAATTTAATAAACATTCTGTTGAATATTTTGAAACTATTTGGACTGGGTGCTGTTGATGCTATAGGCAGCAACAGCACTCAGTTAAATTAGTTTCAAAATATTCAACAGCTTAACTGTATAGTTTTCTGGAAATTGATGTTCAGAGTGCAGGAATCGATCAATCCCAACATGAGCAAAGCGTGGGTTGAGGTTAGCTAAAGATGGGCGGGGGCATGGCTAAAACCGGAATCCTCCATTAGCGGCTGAATGTCTGGTTCCTTTGATGTCACCTGAGTGTTTCCTCTGGTAATTTCTCTCGAACGCATAAACCTTTTAATCCTAAAATTTGTTCAAGAAAATCTGAATTTTCTTGCAGAAAATGTCCATTTGCAGACTGTAACCAAATCCTTTTGTACAAATATTACTGTAAAATATGTCCAAGTCAAAAATAAAATTAGCAAAAATAAATCGGTAGAGGGGCGGCCAGCTTTAAGGAAGACTACTAATTAATGTCACCCTAAACACATAGACACATACCCGTACTTGAAATCGGCAACATGTCAGAATCTGACAACAACTGAGTGGGATTATACTTATATTCTTTTGTCATGTTTCATGGAACTGTGAATATAAATGTTAGTGCTGTGATATCGAAAGCAGATTTCATAGCACCATACGGCTGAATTATTTGGACGACTATTTCGATGAGCGCTGACTACATGCATTGCCTCTTTTGGATGAAAATCCCCCGAGTTGATTTATAGCGATACATATGAGAGAGTGAGTCCGCATCACCATATCAAATTAAAGACAAATTTGCGATGGCGAATATGGCTTCTACGGCATTACACCATCATCCACAATATGTAGCATGTCTCAACGGTGACATCGAATGAAGACAGTCATTGACTGATTGGCGTCTATTGGCACCAACTCTCCTAGGCCAAGCCAATTTCTCCTACTCGCAGCGCCAGTGTCTGGAGAGACACTGCATTAGTTCGCTTGCAGTATCAGTTCTGTTTGACCTCACTGTTTATTTTGACCTGTAGCTTACATATTTCACGTGAACTCCTGAAATTTTGTTTCAGTGGTGCTTAACCCTTTAACCCTCAAATTTGTTCAAATTTTTTTAATTTTCTCTTAGAAAATGTCCATTTGCAGACCAGGAGAAACCTATTTTTGAAAATTTATGGCTGGAATGACTGGCTCGGTTATCGAGCCAGTCATTCCAGGGGGAAATTTTAATAAATAGTCTTCTCTTGGTCTGCAAATGGACATTTCGCAAGACTATTGCAGAAGCTGTTTTTGGCTGATATCAGTGTTGAAGGGTTAAAGTACTGTATTAATACTGCTGTTGAATTGAAATGAATTCTCATTAACCCTTTGACACTTATATCAGCCAAAAATGCCTTCTGCAGTTGTCTTGAGAAATGTCCATTGGCAGACCAAGAGGAGACTACTTTTGACAATTTACCACTGGAAGTACTGGCTCGATAACCGAGCCAGTCATTCCAGTGGTCAATTGTCAAGAATAGTCTTCTCGTGGTCTGCCAATGGACATTTTCTATGAGAAAATTGAAATTTTCTCTGAACAAATTTGAGGGTTAAAGGGTTAATTACCACGCCAGTCATAAACAGCTTCTGTTGTATGGTCTTGAGGAATGCACATTTCCAGGATACAATAAGATTATTTTGGAAAGTTTATGACTGAAATGCCTGGCTTGATGCCCGAGCCGGTCATTCTAGTGGTAAATGTTCAAAGCAATTTTCACTTGGCCTTTAAATGAACATTCATTAATCAAATTATAAACATTTTCTCTACCAATTTTACCCATTACATAGTTAAGTCTTTGTTGCCTTAGGCAGTAATTACTTTTCAAAATAATCATGTATTAATTGTCATGAAGTTAAAGCAATGTATATATGTAGATTGGAATGCTTTATAGAGAGAAGTCTTTAATGTCAAGAATAATGTTCCAAAGGCAACAAGGTCTCATTAGCTCAACGGTCTGGTTTCTGGTTCGTTTATTCAGCAATAATATCGACTGCTCTCCTACTATAATTACCATAGTTAATTAGTATGCTGTTTAGCTATTGCCAGATTGCTTTATCCCTTGGATGTTGAAGTGACCTGGGAGATTTGTTTTGCGGTGGTTAGTTGCTTGAGTAATATCGTGTACGTGTTTATACATGTCATTGTGACAGACATAGGATGAATCCAGTCTATCAGTCAATCATATGACATGAGAATCAACTACTGTACATCACATGTAGGCTTACACCAAAATCAATTATGTCATGAATTACTTAATTAACATTTACCACTCTGGTGTCAAAATTTAAAATTTCCAAATTAAATTAAAAGATGAACTGGTTCATTTTTCAACAAATTTGCTGGGAGATGGTGCTGTCGTAGACAGCAACATCTTCCAGCAAAATCATTGAAAAATGTACACCAGTTTCTTTGATATTGCCACATTAAAAGATAGAATATTGACATCAGAGTACTAATGGTTAAGTCATAAACGCTTAATAGTCTGTCAAGTTGTACAAATTGCATGGCTTTACTATTTAATAAATATTTTGTTGCTTTACTATTTAATATACATTTTGTTGAATATTTTGAAACTAATTTGACTGGGCACTGTTGGCTGCCTTATAAAATTTAGCGTTTTTGGCCGCCGTCTTGTATAACTTCCTTATTAACCACTGGGCCAATTTTAATAAAACTTGGCTAAACTTTATTCACAGAAATTTGATGGATAAATTTTTCAGTGGTCATCTTGTTTTGTTCGTTTGTGCCAGTGGCTAATAATTCCAGGTGAGCGATACAGGTTTTAGTGGACCTTTCCAGTTTTAGCCATTCCCCGCCCATTTCAATCTAAGCTCCGCCCACACCATGTCCCTGTTGGGATCGATCGATCTCTGAACTACCTGACTATCAATTTCCAGAAAACTATACAGGTAAGCTGCTGAATATTTTGAAATGTAATTTGACTGGGTGCTGTTGTTGCCTATGGCGTCAACAACACCCAGTCAAATTAGTTTCAAAATATTCAACAGCTTGTTTATTAAATAGCAAATACATACAATTCATTCAACGTGTTTGACTATTAAGCGTTAAAGACAGTCGATATGGAATCATTCATGACATCATGATTATGATTATTAATTAATTATGACATCCGAAGTTGGAAAGTGATAATTTGCTATAATACTCATCGTTGAGTTTCAGCAGTTTCCAAGAAACCTTACCCTGCACACAAGCAAACAGACAACCTAACAGACAAATAAACAGATGCAAATGCAGGCATGTGTGTGGTGTGTGGGGGTGGTGGGGGTGGGGGAGAATAGTCAGGGGAATACATGCAAATGCAGTTATAATTGAATTTATATTTTGCATGTGTCTAACAGAGGTTGGAATCAATGTTTGGTTAAGCTTAATCACAACAAAACAAATCCATTGCTCCTCTCTATTTCAGATCTATGTTGATCTATGGAGGCGAAAAATATTTGTCACCCCTTGGAGATGTGTCGAAAATATTGTTTTTCACAATAAAGCTTTTCTTTGAGTCAAAGCTGGAGATTTCCTAATATTAACCCTTTCAACCCTGTGTTTCAAGTATCTCTGTAGGCTACAGTCAGTGGCCATTAACCATTTAATGGTCAAGCCATTAACGGCTAAAACCGGCCTCCGCAGTGGGCTTGAGGAAGGTTCATTTGCAGGCCAAGAGAATACTATTTTTGAAAGATTACCACTGGAATGTCTGGCTCGATAGTCCTCTCTTGGCCTGCAAATGGACATTCAATCAGCAAATCTTTTGATTTCCTTGACCAAATTTTACCATTAAAGTGTTAAGTGGTTAAACTGTCTGGAAATGGCTTGACTGCATTGGACTTGAGGAATGGCCATTTTCTGGCTAAGAGAAGACTATTTGTAAAAATTGGCCATTCTAGTGGTAAATTTTTTCTAAGATAGCCTAATTCAGTTGGCCTCCAAGTGGACATTCACTAATGAAAAACATTAAAGCAAATTTGACCATTATGTGACCACTGAAATTTCAGATTCCCCTTTGAGCACTGTTGCTCATTTTGAAAGGTGTTGCTGAAATCTGTTACAATAATGTTTTCCAAATATATATATATATCTTCTAAATGATTTTGTAACAGTTAACCTTTTGACACCAGGATGATAAAGGGCTAAAGCCTGCTAAAAAAATATATGATCAATCGATCTCTGATAAAAATGTTTAGATGATTTTCTTTTTAAATGTCTTTTTCCCTGTGGATTACACACAGCATGTGACAACAGACAATGACTGATAGTGTGTTGTAGTATTGCTAAGCTTCTGACTGCTGAGTTTTAGCAGATAACATATTCCAATGGTTGTATCTCTGGACCTGCTAAATTTTTTGAAAACAATTTGACTGAAAGTTATTGGTGGCTAAGCCACCAATGACTTTCAGTTAAATGATTTTCAAAATATTCAGCAAGTCAAGAGATTTTTTTCCATTGAAAATATTGGCTGGTGGCTGGAGAGAGTTAAGATTTATTGACTATTTTAAGAAAATCCAAATCCTGTGTCAGTTTGTGTGGGGATAAGCATGACAGGTCAGATAACTGTCCTGAAAGAGTTCAACAGACATTGTGCACTGAATGTTTTATGAGTATGTAGCTGGTCAGTTTGTGATGCTAGCACACTAGCTTGACCAGGCTGCAAGTTGTTTGTAACAGGAGTTGGCCATATGTGAGAGATTGAGCCAGAGGGCAGTTGTTAGTGAATTTCAGTGCTGTGTGTCATGTGGACTTATTGTTCATAGAAAATAGATGTAGTTATATATAGTATGTTGGTAACTTTTGAAAAAGATTTAACTGTCTGCAAAATCATCGCTGCCCTTTGTGTTATCTAGGAGTTTATGACTTTGGAAGATTGTGTGTGAAAAATATGGATAGGTTTAGGATTAGTGTCTGACTGTCTGCTTAATGGAAATGCTACCACTGACAGCTAGAGTCTGTTTAGAGTATGGTAAAATATTCTTAAGATGACCAGTGGTCAGTCTGACATATTTATTGAGTGTTATGAATGTATGCTGGGAATCTCACTTGCCTATCCCTGATACTGGACTAAAAAGTGATCTACAATATGACATATCTGAGATCTTATGCATCAGTTTTAATTTACAATGCAAATTCCTAGATGAGTGAGAATTGACTCATAGAATCTTATAGATAAAGTAGAAACTTGGATATTTTGAAAGTGATTTGACTGGGCGCTGTTGCTGCCATAGGTAGTAACAGCACCCAGTCAGATTAGTTACAAAATATTCAACAGCTTTTCTGTATACCGGTAGTTTTCAGGAAATTGATAGTTAGGGCATTCAGGGATCGATCAATCCCAACACGGCAAAGTGGGCTTGTGCGATTATTGCATTGGGTGATCACGATCGATTATTAAAAAATAATCATGATTACTCGATTAATCAGCTTGGATACAAATTGCCAAGAAATAACAACAAAAGAATATCAATGACGAAAATTGCAATGGTGTTTAGAAAAGTCCATTTGCAGGGCAAGAGAAGACTAATTTTGAAAATGTGTCACTGGAATGCCTGGCTAGATTCTCGAGCCAGGCATTCCAGTAATACATTTTCAAAAGTAGTCTTCTCTTGCCCTGCAAATGGATATACATTCACTAAGCAAAATGATCAGAGCTGATCGCATTAAAAAGTAATTGAAAGTTAGGTTTTGGAATATTTTATGCGATAGAAAATATTCACGATTATTCGATTATTTAATTCTTAATTATATACATTCACGATTTAAAACATAATCACGATTTTCGATTTAATCACATAATCGCACAAGCCTACAACGAAATGTGGGTGGAGCTTACCTAGAGATGGGCGGGGCATGGCTAAAAATGAAAAGGTCCGCTGTAAAGAGCCAGGAGAGTAAAGCTGGAGAGTGAACCTGGGCACAGATGCACATTTTAGAAACATTAATTGCGCTGAAAGCTGGAGCTTAATATTTGACATCAAGATTGCTACCAGATTTGTAGCATATGGAATGGAATCTAGGAATGTGAGCTTTAGAGCGTTAACTATTCTAAGCTCGAGCTGGTCAAAACTGCTTCCTGCAGTTGCAGTGGTCTTGTGGAATGTAGACCAAGAAAAGAGTATTTTTTAAAAATTTAACGCTGGAATGACTGGCTCGATAATCGAGCCAGTCATTCCAGTGGTAAATTTTTAAGACTGAGCCTTCTTTTGATCTTCAAATTCCCATTAAAATTTTTTTTTAAATTTTCGTGATTAAATTTGAGGGTAGATGGGTTAAACAAAGTGGCCATCTGGCAACTGTGCTCTCATACTGGACTCAGTTTCCTGCTGCTGGGTATTTTATCAGCTGGTGCCACTCTGGCCAGTGTTTGTCTCTTCTCTATCAGGGGTCCTGCCAATAATTGCAAACTCTAGTCTGTTTATTCACCACTGAGCTCACAAAGTGGTTTAACAGTTTTCAATAGAGCCACTTTGGTAAAAGATAGATGGAGTGTGAGTGTTTTAAAAATTGTGTCTTAAGTATGTAATGGCCATGTCATTATTATCAGGTCCTTTTATTGATATTTTATAGTGATATTTTTCAGTTTTTTGTTAGTTTTATTGCTGTTTTTAGATGGATTTTGTAATAGTTTTGTATTTGATGTGCATATTAATTTAAATATAATTAAATATTTGTTCGATATTGGCTTTGTTCAGGCTTGTAGCAGCTGTGCACAGCCCAGAGATTACGATTTCGCTGATGTATTGTAATATTCCATCCCTTACATCAATCTACTGTAGCTGAGCAGGACTATTTACTGATGTATTTCATTTTGAAAACGTGTTGTTGCTTTACAAGAAATTTATAATTTTCTCAGAATGTCTATTTGCAGACCGAGTGAAGATTATCTTTAAAAATTTATCACTGGAATGACTGGCTCGGTAACCGAGTCAGTCATTTCAATAGTAAATTTTCATAAATAGGCTTATCTTAGCCTGCCAATGAAATGCAGACTGGCTCGGCGATTAATGAGTTAAAATGTGCTCTGATGAAAGTACTTGATTTTTGTCACAGTAGGTCAATATCTTTCATTCTAAATTTAAAGTTGTTTTATGGATCAACTTGTTCTATATTTAATTCTGATTGTTAGACAACAGCACAGAGATAGTGGGTCGAAAGAATTAACCCTTTAATCCTCAAATTTGTCATAGAAAACTTTTATTTGCGGACCAAACAAGAGCATTTTTGAGAATTTTTCGTTGGAATGACTGGCAGCAATCGTTCAAGTCGTATTGGTTTCAAAATATTCAACAGCTTTCCCGGATAATTGTTTTCAAATATAGGCACTGGTATTTCAGGGATCAAAGTGTTAACCCAGATATACTGATATCTCTGCCTCCAGTCAATGACAAGGATTTAACCCTTGAATGTTCAAGATTTGTCAACAAATTTGAAAATAATGCTTAGTAGATGTCCATTTACAAGGCAAGAGAAGGCTATTTTTGATAATTTAATGGACATGGACATTGCTCAAGATCATGGCAGAAGCTGGTGTTTGTCGGCTTGAGAATTAAAGGGCAAAGCTGGTGAATATTTTAAGACTAAGGTAACTTGACGCTGCAACTGATTTTCGAAATATTCAACTGAAGATTTCTTCATTTTATTCTAGAATTTCTAATCGTGTGTGTATTGGGTTGATAAACTGTTTAGTTCCTTCACTATAGTAACGGTGGAATCCAGGTTTATCTATGCCCCACCCATCTCTAGGTAAGCTCCACCCACGATCGATCGATCCCTGCACACTCTGCATCTCAATTTTCAGAAAACTATACAGGTAAGCTGGTGAATATTTTGAAACTAATTTAACGGGTTGCTAGTTCTGCCTATGGCAGCAACAACCCAGTCAAATTAGTTTCAAAATATTCAACAGAATGTTGATTAAATAGTAAAGACAGACAAATTGTAGAACTTCTAAGAACTATTAAGAGTTTAAGACAGACTAAATTACGTCATTTGTGATGTAATTAATTATGATGTCAGCCTACAATTGTGACGTAGTTAATTATGAAGTCATATGACTGACTGAGAGACTGGATTCATCAATTACATTTTTTGCTAAATTACAGGGTATTTTATAAAGTAGTCGTTATGGCAACTGGAATGCGATTCAAGAATTTGTCATCTCGAACATGACATCTATGACAACTGGAATATATGAACATTCCCCTGGCTTCAGTTATTTATTAAGCGGAGTGTTATAATATCGCAACTGGATTACCATCATATATTAACTAATATCTACCAAGACATACATGTAATATTATCGATTACGTTGGTTCTGGAGCCATATATATGGTACATTACATTGAGCATTTTAGCCATAAATTCATAGTTTTAATGCTACTGTGTTGATTTTGATGGGCGTTTTAAATATACACAGATTACAATTCGAGATGGCTGGTATTGCGAACATTACTGAATGAGAAATGTGTGCATTACATGTTCCTCAATGTCTAAACGCGTGATTTTTGACATTTATACATGCAAAACTGTGATGTAATATATATTATTGAAGATGTACCAGTGGTGGTGGTAAAGTCATAAAACGCTAGAAATGGGTGCGCTAGGTATATATATCTGTGATAATGGTTACCGCAGTGATACGACGTTTGTTCAGGTTTAGAGTAGTTATTACGATTAGGACGTCATGCCCAGCAGGTCCTACTATTCACTGTTTCAATGCACCCGTCCTGAGGAGGATTACACTGTCACACTAGCGGAGAGGCTCATAGGTAGGAAATTACTGTCTTTGATGTTGTTTAATAATTTTGAAATATTTACAGCTGTATAGACTGCTAGACTGTAATTCAACTATTTGTGTATTTGATCCGGCTGTCAATCAAAAAATGTGTTATTATCCGCACATTTGGTTAACCATCTGACTGATGAGTCGTTGCAGACGGCATATTTCCAGTGCCTGTATCTCTGGACTGGTTAAATATTTTGAAAATAATTTGACTGAAACTTTCAGTCAAATGGTTTCCAAAATATTCCTCATGTTAAGGGGTTTTGTTCATTGAAGTTATTGTCTGGTGGCTTGCAGCGGAGAGACAGCTAAGACTCAGAAACCATTGAACACACACAATACACCTTTCCTGCATTGACGTCATTACTTCAGAATTTCACTAAATCAACGCCCAGAGCAAGACAGCTGGTTGGTATAGCCGCCAACAAGCCGCTGACCCGCATTGAGTTACTCGATTTTGCACTAAAATACACCGTAATCTAAACCGTTCCTATGATAAACTAAGATCATTATATTATTAAAATCATATATCATTGGAAAGTGCAATCAATTGCCGACATATTAATGCATTATTTTATATATTTTGTTAATGTTTTCGCTGAGTTATTTGTGTATATAAAATACAGTACACCATTCGACTTAGATTCATTAAATCAAGTGGACAATAGGGGATATTTTAAAATTGCAATCGACTGTATTAAATTTTACAAAACTAAAAACTAATACAAAAATGTATAGAAAATTGGCTTAGCTTTCCAATGATGTATGACTTCAGTAATATTATGAACATAGTTTTTCATATGCACTGCTTAAAGTGCACTGTATCTGATTCCCATAGTAAAGTAATGCTGTTTGCACGTCGACTATCGCGGTTACCAGCCGGAAGTGGTATGAGCGATGCATTCCGGGAAGGTATTTTCCCAAAATACGCTAATGTGGGAAAGGTCTATTCAAACATAATGCTTGGTTTGTGAGTTACCATGTGATTGTTAAAGCGCAAGAGGACATTTACGTTTGACTCCTCCTCAAAGGGGTGTCAAAAGGTCGAAGTGGTGAACATGGATATTTGCGATGAAGCGACATTGACTGCCCAATCTAGTATAATTGAAGTTATATACATGTTATATTCATAAGACATGACTAAAACGAGGAAGCGCATTAATTCACATACCCTGAATTAATTTACCCATTTATCACTCGAGCCGGCCAAGAATGATTTGTGCAGTGGTTTTGAGAAATGCCCGTTTGCAGAAGAGAAGAGTATTTTTGAAAATTTATTACGGGAATGACTCTGGCTTGATAACCGCGACTGACTTGATAACTGAGCCAGTCATTCCAGTGGTAAATTTTCCAACATAGCTTCTTGGCCTGCAAATAGACAGTCAATAAGCAAATATTTGTGTCTCGCCTGGGAGACGATGATGACTCTGGACTGTGAGGACCTCGTCAAACTTAAGTTGATGCGTTTAGCAAATCCTCTGCTTATATTTTAGGATTGCTTAATCCTAATGGAACCAAACTTGGACAGATCATTGCCTATACCATAAGACGTCAGCATGACAATAACGAGGTTACTTAGTCAAAGATCAAGGTCATTACACACTTGCTATTTGACCTCAGCTTTTCCAAAGTTAAGTGTTTGTGATTAACAAATCATTTACATTTATGTTTCAGGATTGGCTAATCCTGTTGGAACTAAGCTTGGATACATGGTTACCTATAATGTTAGGAAGCAGCATGGTAAGACTGAGGTCACAAGGTCAAAGGTCAAGGTCACTGACAAGTAGACTGGCAACAGATTTAATTCTGTGGAATTCTTGTGATTTTCTTGAACAAATTGAGCGATTAATCCATTAACTCATATCAGCAAAAAATGGCTTCTGCAGTGGTCTTGAAAAATCTCCATTTGCAGACCAAGAGAAGACTATTTTGGTCCTCATCTGTTTGCCATCATCATCATCATCATCATCATCTTTGATTTATATATTTATGAAATATGTCTTTCCGTCTTTAACTCACGTTTTTAAACATTTAAATCGTAGCTGGTATTTCATTTTAAGAGCTCTTAACCCTCTGACACTAAAGCTGGACAAAAATGGCTTCTGCAGTGGTCTTGCAAAATGCCCATGTGTAGAGCAAGAGAAGACCGTTTTTTTAAAATTTACCACTGGAATGACTGGCTCGATAACCGAGCCAGTCATTCCAGTGGTAAATTTTCAAAAATAATCTTCTTGGTCTGCAAATAGACATTTTCTATGAGAAAATTGAAATTTTGTTGAACAAATTTGAGGGTTAAAGGGTTAAATCCGCTCACTATCACCAAAATGGATACAAAATAATGTTGACTTCCTTCGAGGTATAAAGGGTAAAATCATTATGTCAATGTATACACAGCGCTAATTTCAGCAGGGGAAAATTAGTCAATTATCAGAAGGGGACCAATTTGTCATTCAGAATATATGTCATTATCAGGACCTCATTTTCTGTAGTAATTCATGCAATTAAAATAATCAACTTTTTCATTGGCACAGTCAATTATAGGCTCTACTTTCATGTATTATTGGCGCATTGTAGAGGCGTGAACAAAATTATAACGTACATCAATTTCCCGATTATGAAAAATAGTGTGATTATGAATAAATAAGTTTGTTAATTGCTTGTATATATATATATATATATATATAATCTAGAACAAGGTCACTTTTCATATCACTATTATGGACCGAGTTGAAAATTATCAATTTGCATGAGCTTTAGTGAGTGCAAAATTGATAATTTTCAACGAGGTTCATAATAGTGATATGAAAAGTGACAGAGTTTGAGATTTTGTTTATCATATAAACTTTAATTTTGAAATATTTGCCAATAGTTGCTGATGTGACTTTTATCTGATTTCTCATTGTTGATTTTCGTGAAATCGATACCGTCGCTGTGACGCACCACTACTTGATAACAGATACTGAATGCGCAGCAAAATATAGTGACAAACACAAAATCTGGCGATGTCAGCTGTAAACTACACTTTTCTTCTAAGACTATCGCAGAGCCACGACCATCAATCGTTACTTCGCTGCTGACTGATAAACTGTCAAACGATGACATTTTGCGATGACGTTTCATGAATGACAAATCGTAGTAAACAAATCGTAGTAAAACAGTACCGCGTAGTCATCCTTACGCGTCACGTTCACATCAATCGATGTTTTAATTGGTCGATTTAAAATGGGTTGCGCACCGAACAGCCAATGAAAATACTCCGTTGAATATGGCACGTGTGCTCATATCGAAAAATATGGAAGGGGCTAGAAGGCTTGTTTATAAGATATATATATATATATAGATTTGAGTTAAAAAAAAAAAATTTTGGTTAACCCCTTTAACCATTTAATCAGACTAGATGCAAAGCTGTTAAATTATTGTTTTGTCTGGGAGCTGTTGATGCCTTTAATTCTTTATCACTCATATCAGCCAAAAACGGCTTCTGCAGTGGTCTTGTGGAAATGTCCATTTGTAGACCAAGAGAAGACTATTTTTGGAAATTTACCACTGGAATGACTGGCTCGGTTATCGAGCCAGTCATTCCAGTGGTAAATTTCCAAAAATAGTCTTCTAGTTCTGCAAATGGACATTTTCTATGAGAAAATTTAAATTTTCTTGAACATATTCGAAGGTTAACTTAAAGAGTTAAAGAATTTACCAGCTTCTGTTCAAATTAATTTAACATTTTTAACAGAAAATACATGTGACTTAACACTTTAACACGCATAAATGGCTTCTGCAGTGGTCTTGAGAAATGCCCATTTGCAGAACAATTAGAAGACTATTTTTTTAAATTTACCATTGGAATGACCGCCTCGATAATCGAGCTAGTGGTTACAGTGGTAAGTTTTCAAAAATACTCTCTTTCTCTGCAGCAGGTGGGAAAATATGAGTTTTCTTGAACAAATTTGAGGATTAACCCTTTAACACTCATATAAGCCAAAAACGGCCTCTGCCGTGATCTTCAGAACTGTTCATTTGCAGACCCAGAGAATACTATTTTTGAAATTTACAACTGGAATGTCTGCCTTGATAACCGAACCAGTCATTTCAGTGATAAATTTTCAAAAATTGTGTTCTCTTGGCCTGTAAATAGACATTTAATAGGAAGATAGTAAAATTTTCATGACCAAATTTTACCATTAAAGGGTTAATCTCCCATTCGTTGATTCAAAAGCTAATTTTGTCCTCATATTTTCTGGTTTCCATATCTATTGTTCAGTTTGTAAATATTGAATCAACAGCATGCTTACAGTACCGAGTCAATACTTATATCTGGTATGTCTATATAATACACTGTGTGCCCTCGGGTCAGAGGACTTTAAAGGATTTAAGTTATTAAACCTTTCAATGTGAAGCTGGCCAAAAAATGGCCTCTGTAGTGGCCTCGTGGAATGTCCATTTGCAAGCCCAGAGAGGAGTATTTTTGAAAATTTACCACTTGAATGACTGGCTCGATAACCGAGCCAGTCATTCCAGTGGTAAATTATTCAAAAACTTGGCCTGCAAATGAACATTCAATAAGCATGTACTTTGATTTTCTGTACAAAATTTTACCATTAAGGGTTTAATCTCTATCCCGATTTCATTAAATAGGAATGAATATAGGGATATCATTTGTGTATGGATACATATTTCACATAATTAACCATTGAAATGTCATGCCCATAAATGGCTTCTGTAGTGGTCTCGAGGAATGTCCGTTTACATGTCAAGAGAAGAGTATTTTTTTTAATTTACCACTGGAATGACTGGCTTGATGACGTAGCCAGTCATTGCACTAGTAAATTTCCAAAAATAATCTTTGGTTAGTGACAAATAGACATTCTAGCTGGCTTGATTGTTTAGGGTTAATTAATATGGCTAAATCCAGAAAGTGGTCAAGATTGCGAATGATTGGTCAGTCTTTCCTTTGAGTATGGCCGTCATAGTCATCATTCATTCATGTGGTATAAATGTTGTCCAGTTACTCACCAGTCCATTGTCCAAGCTCTTGCCAATATATATAACTGACTTGGGTGTGCTCTCACTCTTGCCAGCTCTGAACCAAGCTGTGTGGACATTAGACAGCCAGGACATGTAATTTGTACTCCTGGTGAGATTGGCACACCATCTGTGTCTACCATTTATAATACAGGAACAGTGAGATAGCATAGAAGCTTAACCCCTTAGACGCTATATTTGGTAAAGAAAATTGAAATTCTTGCTTATTGGATATCCATTTGCAGAGAATATTTTTGAAAATTTATATTGAAATGACTGGCTCGTCATACAATTTTAAGTACTGTTGGCCGGCAAATGAACATTCCTTAACCCTTTATCCCTCATATCAGCCAAAAACGGCTTCTACAGTGGTCTTGAGAAATGTCAATTTGCAGACCAAGAAGACTATTTTTGACAATTTACCACTGGAATGACTGGCTCGATAACCGAGCCAGTCATTCCAGTGATAAACTTTCAAAAATAGTATTTTCTTGGTCTGCAAATTGACATTTTCTTTGAAAAAATTGAAGTGTTCTTGAACAAATTCACGGCTTAAGTGTTAAGACCAGTTGCTGATGCCAGTTTTGGCAAGTTTTGTCAGGAAATGGTTAAGGTTATATTATCAGTATAAGGCCATTCATATCTCACGCACTGGGGCTTCTAACACCATTATTGATGTCTGGATAGAGAAATGTGCAGACGGGGAATTTATATTGCCATTATTGGATTTTGATAGAGATGTTGAAGCAATTTTTTTTCCCGGTCAATGCACCTAATTTAATTACACGCACGCACACATATACGCACGCACGCACCACAAAAAGCGCTCTTTGGCAATAGGTTCCATGTTGACGGGAAGATAATATTTATAGCCAGAATGGAAGAATCCAGTTTTAGCTATGGCCCACCCATCTCTAGCTTAGCTCCACCCACGCTTTGCCTGTTTTGGTATCAATCGATCCCTGCACTCTCTGAATCTCAATTTCCAGAAAACTAAACAGTTAAGCTGTTGAATATTTTGAAACTAATTTAACTGGGTGCTGGTCCTGCCCATCGCAGCAACATAGGCAGCAACAGCACCCAGTCAAATTAGCTTCAAAATATTCAACAGAATGTTTGTAAAATCCGTTAGGAAAGACATACAATTCGTGCAACTTGACAGATTTAAGTGTTTAAGAATGACTAAATCCGGTTTCTCACTCAATCATATGACATTATAATCAATGACTTCACATGTAGGCTGACATATAATCAATTATGTTAAGAATGACGTGATATAGTCTATCACTAATGCTTAACTGTTACCACTCTGATGTCAATATCCTATCTTTTAATGTGCTAATAGCAAAGAAACTGGTGTAGATTTCATCTTTTAATTTAATTAGAAAATAAAAATTTTTGACATAGAGTGGTAAGGGTTAATAGTCTGACAAGTTGTGCAAATTGTAAGTCTACTACTTAATAAACATTCTGTTGAATATTTTGAAACAGACATTGGCAGTGACAGCACCCAGTCTATTTAGTTTCAAAATAGTCAACAGCTTAGCTGTATATGTTTCTGGAAGTTAAGATTCAGAGAGTGCAGGGATCGATTGATCCCAACATGGGCAAAGTGGGTGGAGCTTAGCTATAGCTGGGCGGGGCATAGTTAAAACAGGACTCCTCCATTGTCCTGTCAGCGCTATGTCTGAAGCAGTTAGTTACTAGAAATAACCATCGATTTCTAACAAATGATGTTAATTCTATATTTCAGATATCCGACAGCAATTGACAGATCAATTAAAATGCTTGGAAACAAAGTTGGAGGCGGAGTTAGCGCTGGTCGCCGAACTCCAGGAATACTTCAAACGGCGATCCGAACTCGAGCTGGACTACTCTCGGAGTTTAGACAAGCTGGTCCGGCAGACAATGCTGCGTCACCGAACCGAGAAACAGAAGTAAGTATTGCTTTAACATGCATCAAGCGTGATAACTGTTGTCATAGAAATTAAACATCGTCATACAAGATATAGTTTTGAAAATTCTCCACTGTGATGACTGGCTTTTTTCAAGCCTAAAAGATTTAAGAAGTCCATTGATATTTCCCATTTAAGTGATAGCTTATCAATCATAGAATTATGTCCCTTGATGCGAGTGTAAGAAATAGTGAAAGGGGAGACAACTTTGTGTGCCTCACATTTTCTGCATCTGCTAATTATAACATATTGGAGGATTTCAAGAGTCATGAATATTGTACCAAAATTATATAATTATCAACCGAGTTGAGTTGATATCATTTAGGCTTTAGGCTTGTGTGGATGTTTACATGCGTACATGTGTGCGTGTGCATGTATGTGCACATACGTGCATGCATGCGTCCCGCAGTGTTTCTCATGGGATCTAAAATTTTGGAGGTCCCGGGACCTCACTCCTTGAATTCTTGGGATACCCAGCTGAAATCTGAGGGTCCCCGGCTAAAATTTGAACATCCCAAGCTGAAATGTGGTGTTGCCAAGCAGTATTTCTCTGACTGAATTATGGTGGTCTCGTGCTAGATTATGTAGGTATTTGTGTGCTAAAACCTATAAAACTACTTGGTATAACACATTCATACACTATTTTCACGGGTCCCATGGGACCATCTGCCAATACATTTGGGGGTCCCAAGCTAGATTTTCGGGGTATCTACCCTCAAAAGGACCATTATGAGAATCCCTGCATTCGTGTATGCGTGGGTGTATGTGAATGCATACATGAATTTGTTCCTAACCATCAAGTATTGCTCCTTTTGATAATATCAGACATATAGCTGATATTCGGCAGCAACTGTTATAGAATCTTGCATTTTCATCATTTTCACTACGCAATATTGTGCTGTGCTGTTATATATTCTAATGTTAATTTGATGAAAATAAGATGTTATTTACAAAATAATATAAATATCATATCGTAATTGATTTAAACAGCTTAGTGGTCAAAGATAGTCTTTTTGGTCTGCAAATGAACTTTTCTCATGACCACGGCCGAAGCCATTTTTGGCTGATTATGATTGTTAATAATGTAGCTCGCGGGGTAGGGTCGGGCCGTTCCAGTGTTTGTTGTCGACTCGGCGCGCCGCGCCGCATGTGCACGACGAATGATGATGCTGGTTAGGTCCCGGTCTCGGGGTTACGGATCCCGTGCGACACTGCCCTACGGGTAACAAAGACGGCTCCTAAGGCCGGTGGAACTCAATCGTTCCGGTGGGGCGTGCGACCATCGTCGCGAACATTAAACACACCAGTATCATCCCATGAATTGGTGTCACCGGTATGCCTGTCCATTAGAGCTGGGCGGTATTGATATTTACATGACGGTACCGGTACCATGAAAAAATACCGCGGTACCACGGTATACCGTCATCTGAGCTTGAGGCATGCCACAAAATTAGAAAAAATTTTTCCATTTCCTTTTCACTTCCATCTCCAATAAACGGTAAATATAGGTAAAATAAATAAATCAGCTTCCTGATTTAGAGAAGAAAAACATGGCTATTGCGACTGTTTAGTTTCACGATTTTATTAGGTCACTATTTTTATTGACGTAATATCATTCACTGGAATATCGGCCAAAGGGTGTTGTCGACTCGCTAACTATAACCCGCTGTTTGAGACATTGGGGTGCACTATTTTCAATCTGGATTGTTCTTGCTATTAATGCGTGCAACCAGCAAATGGTAAATTTTATTTTGGCAGTCGAGCGCTTTGATAAACAGAGTCCAGACAAAATCCGCGAGTATTTAAACGGGGCGAGTGTTGTACGCTTTTATTACTGTTAGAGTCGTATATTCTGTTGCTCGCAAAAACAGGCCTATACACATACATATAACACGACATTGAATATAGCCGATTCTAAAGCTTCTGATAATTACCGAGTACCCGATGTGCAGACTCGTTACTCGCCATGCTAAACGTGAACAATGCGTGTAAAAAGCTATTTCCGCGAACTTACGACGTGTAGAAAAATGAATTACAAAAACTAAAACACTATAATTTTTAGGTGTCGTTACTTAAACTGGATTTAATCCGTAAAGAAATTTCTTAAAACAAGCCAGAAAAATAAAAAATAACGACTTCAACGCTGCTCGTTGTTAATAAATTAGCACGTGATCAAAACGGCGCGTTTTAGTCAATTTTCATTCATAAATTCAGCATAGTAATGTATTTTCCCACGGTCTAGTTCATGAACAACCAATCAGATACGTCTTTGCGAGATCGCTGTTGTGTTTGAATAGCATGCAGTTTGTATGTTATTTTGTTATTCTAGCGTGTTTGTTCGGTGACAAAATGCTTGGAGTAATAAATTACAAATAATAGAAACGGGAAAGGGGAATATATTATAGTGTAATTACTACCGGCGGACGGCCAGAGAATGAGTTTAGATGTTTTAAATAAAGCAATTTTACCGTGAGACTTTCAAGACGTACGTTTGACATACAATTCTGGCTGTCATTATTTTGTAATTGACGTCTTGGCATTTGTTTTTACAACAACCCTTTCACCTGAACTCGGCTAATAGTTAGGGATGCCTGTATTTTTGGCACTATTAGCACTTATTTACCCTTGGTCAAGTCAGATTTTATGAATATATCTCTCAAATATTGCTCAAACGTTATGGACGGTATTCACGGTATTTGGAAATGTCAACGGTCACGGTATCGGTTCACGGTATACCGCGGTCCTCACGGTACTACCGTCAGACCACCCAGCTCTACTGTCCATAGCAATTTTGAGATCTATGGACTTACAAGATTTGATGGTGACCTAACCTAAATAAGCCTATACAATTAGTTTACCTAAACAGACCATCAAGTTTGCTAGATGACAATGAGAATATGAAAATACAAGACATAGAGACAGCCTGATGAACTTTTAAATGTGGGACCACCGGAGGTACCACACAGACTCGCAGGTCCGTAGAGATTCCCCTGTAACGGCGGTTCCCGCATACGAGATCACTAATCAACTTAATATAAGTTATTATACCCTGAAAAGCTGAAAAGGAAAAAGGAAAATATCCCTTTATCATGGCGAGAGGCATAGCCTCGCGCGGGCATTACTTCTGATGCTGTATTTCTGGGTGAGAAGTAGTAGCCTCGCGCGGGCTGCCGTCACTGGATCCTTGCGAAAGGCAAGTGCCTCGCACAGGCCTCTGTCACAGGAAAATGCTGTCACCGCTTAAAGCGGGGGAAGAGTTTTGGCCAGAAAGGGCCACTCTTATATTCAACCAAAGTGCTGTAAAGAAAAGACCATCCTAGTGAAACTATAACTGAAATGTTGCGTGCTGTTTTACGTGAAGACGGGACGAGCGATTCCCGAGGGATTCCCACGTCACTGTCTTATGTAGGTCCAAGATACTGAATTAGTTGGTGCCGCTTGTATTTCTGCAGGCCTTCGGCTATGCCTAACTTAACAATTAAATTTTAAAGACAAGAACTATTTTAGGCCGTAACTGGCGGGGTTCCTACCTATCTTTGAACATGGTGGTCTGAGGGTGCGGATGCCCGGCCTCCTGTGAGAAGGCTTGGAAAGCATCTACCTCCAAAGACAGCGCGCGTACATGTTACTAGGTAAGACATCCGAGCTTGGTTAAAATCTGGATGCCCGACTTCGTATTCACATAAAACGTCATAGGACAATGACTACTTTTCACATAAGCAAATTTAAGCAAATGAGTCATCGTTATGGTGGGGGTTGGGGAGACGAATATCCACCGTGATTGTCCTTCCTGAGACGGCGTGGCAGATCCCAACATCTTGCCCAGACATTCGTACAGAATTCGGAGGAGATGCGCATCTCGCCCGTCACCAAGTCCTACGGAACTAAACTTTTGACCTAATGTTAGGTTTATACACAAGTTGCCCAATATGCACTGCGGTGCGGGAAAGGTTTCCTAAGAGATGTAAAAGATCAGTAATTATAATATGTTTTCGCAGTGCTTCCTACATTGGCAAGGATAATTAACTACTAGGTATCAGAAGATACACGGGGTTTGTGTGTGACACCACACCTTGGCCATCACCGCTCGGAAACCTCCAATAGTTTCCCAGGGTCGGATCAGTCCATGGTGCGGATAGGAATATCCAAACAATTAAGGAGCCATAAGGCTTGTTGGAACATGAAGAGAGACAATAACTTTATAGATGTGAGGCCTTATAGGTAAGTTGGCCAATTTTACACAACCTTGCCAGAGTGCGGGGCTAGATTACCGCAACAACCGGAAAAGAGGCATACACTATATGTCTCCTAATGAAGAGATTGTTTCTAGTCATATTAAACCTATACTATTGAGCTGAATAGTCAGGTTTAGTCAGTAGCATGCCGTGCTAAACAAAGTTATAGCACGGACAGCGACCTTAGTGAAACGTGTTGGTGGCGTGTGAAAATGATGCGTATATAATGTTGCTGTATAGTATTTCCTAAATGCACTGCGGTCCTAAGTTTTCTGTAAATAAACAAAATATCAACGGATGGCTACTAGCCATATACTAAACTAACCAAATACAAGTAATAACAATGTGAATTGATCAGGATAATAATAATGGTACAGGTTGATAGACCTATTACGGTGCGGTTAGTGAAAACACCTTACAGTAAATAAAAATAACTATGAACAGATAAAGAAATTATAACTAGCGGTCCTAAGACCGTTACGGTGCCTTTTAGTCATCGGGACCATTTACAGAGATAAAATACAGTCATTAAAGTTGTAGTTAACGGATTAATTAAGGATGGTATGTATAGTTACTTAAATGCTGGGTAGCCATTCTTAAGGACGGGCTATCATGTTACTGAAATTGATACGTCACCGTTGGAGTGATGTGAGTTGACACGTTCTTTGGAAGCTGGAAAGTTTCCGCATGTAGATTCCCGCAGACAGGACTTCCGCATGCTGATCCAGGACGGGAGCGGTGCAAACTCACACGGTAATCACAATATAAGAATGTCTAACGAATGGTTAGTAAGTTCTACGATAACATTACTGCTATGAGAAAGGTTCCGTTCAATGACGGTAGCTATGAAAGTTAAGAACAACCCGTTATCAAGGAGGGTTGTTGAATACTGTTACAGAAACATAACTTAGCTTAACGGTGCGGGGTACATCAGTTAGCTCTTAAGACATACCGGGCAAAGTTTACTTGCTACGGTCACCAAGTTAAGAGATGCACACGACATGCAGTGCGGTGGTTGAATATCCACTTTTCGGCGTGGCCGGCAGATCCGGTGAGTCATCCACCAAAGAACATCGCTGCCTCTACATCTGTAGAATTACATTTTTAGGCCGTAGAAGGCCCCACAGCAATATATTGTTCTTTGTTGGTTCTTAATTAAATGTGAACAATATTATTTAAAGTTCTAATACTGACGCTGAATGACCGTCTGCGAGTGGGTGGGTGGGAAACTGCTGCGGTACTACGGGAGAGAAACCAGCCGAGGTGAATGCTTAATAACTGTATTGCTAGTCGGCTCTGCAAGCAGATCCCGACTGTTCAGCCCCTGGCCGACGATGCTCTTGATTTAGTAAAATCATCCCTTCTTATACTCGCTGAAACATCAGGACTGGCTGCCTCAACCAATCAAAATTAGCTGAACCAACCAATCAGTGGGCTAGAAACTCGTGACGTGTACACGACTATCTAATTATCGCGATACATATAGATGCATACTATGACGTCAGGGATCACATGCACACAAATCACTTATTATCTAGATACGTATATATACGCATTTACGACGTTATTTCTATATTTCGAGTATAATTTGAAAGGGGAAAATGGCGATAACTCAGCCATTTCTGGACCGATTTTAAAACGGTTTACATATTTGAAAAGCCCATCGAATTCAGGTCTTGATTATTGCCAGATTCGACGAGAATGGTTACCGTTAAATTCCGTGTATATTGCGCTATCATACATAGTGCGCACCCCTAAATTGAACCAAAATCGGCCTGAAAAAACGTTGTTTTCATGTATAGTGCGCAGTAAGATTGAGAGACGTGTGAACGAAAACTGGTAACAAAAATATCAATGACTTACTGCGTGTCGAATACGCTTTCCGTATAAAATCTCGTTTGTGGCGTGCGTTACTCTGTTGTTTAATCATCGGAATATTATTCACCTACACTTTTAGCAAATATTTTGTGTTAAACTTTTTTGAATGATATAAAAATACAAATATAATTTCCATCAGAACAATTTAGAATCCGAATTTGATTTGAGCAGAGCTCATTAACATAAATGGTCGTTAGAACATAAAAAATCAGATATTTATTTTGTTTCAATTCCTAAAATATGAGTTTTGTGCCTGATACTTGAGAATAAAATTGATTTTAATAAAAAAACCCAACTCAAATCAATTTTGGCTCACTCTAACAGTGCCGGTAATTACTTTGATAACTATATCAAAGGCGAGCCCATGAGATTTTGTTCAATCATATACGCAGTCGATGAGTGGTTTCAAGACTCGGTTCACAGGCAGTGTAGTCAGGTGGTGGGGTGGGGCGGGTGGATTAACGCGGTCAGAAGTATAATAAACAAAGGTGATAGAGCTGACCGGTTGCCGTTTATAAAATCGACAGTGATCAATTGTGGGTATGGTTAGAGTGGGGGTGGGGTTTATATAATATATTATAGTATATCATCATCATAATAATAATATATTATAATATAGTTTATTCCACGCATTGTTTATTAAATGAATTGAATTATCTTCAATTTGAAATGATTTTCTATTCTCATCCTTTCGTTTCCAGAGTTACTTCGTCATATGTTGACGGCTGTGACCGTTAACCATAACCTGTCAATCATAATCATCCTGCCCGGCGATTGGTCAAAACATTGTGCCGTTTAGTACATAGAAAACATTCCTTTCTATATCTATGTAAATGCTAGATCACCTTGAAAAACATCGGCTCTATCATTATCTTTTTAACACATTTATGTCCGTATCTGTGTAGCAATCTATGGGTTTTAAACATATCTATGTTCAACATGGGAAGACAGGAGTAACCTCCCTTTATAGAAATAAATTAGAACAAATTACAGGGAATAATGGCGTTGTAAAAAAGTTAAATGATGGTTTATTTGATAATTTTACAACACTATATGGTATTTAATAAAGGTATAACACAATATTTAGACAGTAGTAAGACATTTTAACAATCTAGTTGATATAGTACCATTATAGACATGTTAGAATGCGATCGTTATTCCCGACTGATTCCCGATCCATAAAATCATATTTTCAGCCCTGAATTTAGCAATTCTGACAAAAAATTCTGAGGAGAAAAATGTGACACATATTTATCCTTGTATATAGTGCGCAGTAGCTTTTCATAACATGTAATTTGAGCAAAAAAGTGTGCAATATACACGGAATTTAACGGTAATTATTAAGAATTACCTGCTCGGTACACTAAAAGCGCCACTCGCTCACGGTCGTGCTATACGTGCTCGTCCAACACAGCGACAGGCGCGCGCATGCGCGCTACACGTTTTAACGAACTTAGTCGTTTTGACAACGAAATCCCTCATAGGCTCATACCCGCTTATTGCTCTACCCGGGGGTGTGGGGGAGGAATCCAGGACGGGCGGCCCGTACCCGGCTTCGCTGGGACGGCCAGTACCCGACCGGTCGATCCACGCTTACAATAAGCTAATTTGACTGGAAGACATTGCTGCCGTGGGCATGCCAAATTATTGAGCCAGTCATTCCAGTGGTAAATTTTCAAAAATAGTCTTCTTGGTCTGCAAATGGACATTTCTCAAGCCCACTGCAGAAGACGTTTTTTTGTTGATAAAAGTGTTAAAGGGTTAAAATCTATTCAGACATGTAAGGCAAGTGGGCAGAGCTTAGCTAGAATGGAGGAATCCAGTTTTAGCATTTGTGACAGACTAAATCTTGTTATTCATGACGTAATTGATTAAGGTGTCAGCCTACATGTGATGTATTTGATTATGACATCATTGACTGAAAAACTGGATTCCTCCATTGGGCCGGACAAAGCTATAAATGGATACCTCTAGATATTATCTGTGTTCCATTAAGACAGCTGGCTGCATAAGACAGGTATTACTGTGTGTATATATATATATATATATATATATAGCTTGAAGGCATGCATGTTTCTCTGAGGAGATTTGGCAAGTGATTACAAAAGTGTTTGATAAGGAATGAGTCTGGCATTATGATTAAGTAGAATCATCACCATTGCTCCTGGTATCACAGATCTGTAATTCTCAATGATAGATTCGCTTAGGGTACTCCAGCATGAGACAGATGGGGTCTTTGATCTGATGCGTAACACATATGGCCTCCAGACATGATTAGGTAGAGGTTATGATCTCTGCACTCCCACCCCATACCCCACCATACTCATCTCACCCTAGTCATCTTAGGCCACCCAGTACTGAAGCATGCATGTAATTATTCGATGTAGCGTGGACATCATGCCTAATTATGTCTTGCTGATCCATGAAGTAGCCTGTAAGAGGAGAGGCTACTGGATTTGCGTGAGTGCGTGTCTGTGTGTGTGCATGCTTACATGCGAGCAGGTGTGCGTGCATATCTGTGCGCATGTGTGTGTGCATGCATGCATTTGTCTGTGGTGTGCATAGGTGTGCCTTACGTAACTGGGAAATTAAAAAATTTTGACAGCCCAACAGACGGAAAGACTAATAGACGGACAGCCTGAGATACAGACCGACAGACTACCTAATATGTAAGTGCAACTCAAAATGTTATATGCAGACCAAGAGAAAACTCATCGCAAATGGACCGTTCCGGTTTTAGCTATTCCCCGCCCATCTCTAGCTGAGCTCCACCCTCACCTCGCTCATGTTGGGATCGATCGATCTCTAAACACCCTGACTATAAATTTAAAAAAAAACCTACACCGGTAAGCTGTTGAATATGGCAGCAACAGCGCCCAGTCAAATTTGTTTCAAAATATTCAACAGCATGTTTATTAAATAGCAAAGAATTACAAAGACACAATTCATACAACATGTCGGAGTATTTGAGATTTGATGACAGTCTATATTGGAACCCTTTGTGACATAATGATTGTGATGTCATCATACACGCATCATCATACACGCGCTGAGCTGATTATGATGTCATACGAGGTCAGATGATGGATGTATACTCTGGAAAGGTCCATTGGCAATTGACCATTGTGTTTTTATCTGACTTGACAATTAAATGTTTAATACTTTGATAACAAGAACTAATTTGACCAATCCCTGTGTTATTGATATATTTTTCAATCGCGTCAAAAGTGTCTATTTGGAAACAATGGTGCTGAATGCTGTTTCTGTTCCCTTTTAGCTTCTGATCCAAAAAATTGCCAGTTTGAAAACAATTTTGCTGAAATAGGTTGCTGCAAGCTTCCACCGAAGTTTGGACTTGTCTTTAGAACAAAATATGAAACTGATCTATTACAGGATGATAATATTAATCGGATGCATTTGTGTATGTTTGCAGATTCGAGACGTTGCCTAGGTACTCAACGTATGCATGCTGGCAGAATATCGTGGGCATCACAAAGAAACAGAGCCAGGAGCACCAGGTGTTAAGTGATATATATAATATACAGATGGTACAGAGGCTGAATGATATCATGGACAACTCCAAGCGCATTTACGCCAAGGTATTGACGCAGATCTTGGAAATTAGAAAATGAAAACCGATGTATAATAATAAGTATTTCAATACAATTAACACTTTAACCCTCAAATTTTGTCAAGAAAGTTTCAATTGTCTCATAGAAAATGTCCATTTGCAGACAAAGAAAAGACAATTTTAGAAAATTGACCACTAGAATGTGACTGGCTGTATGAGCCAGTAGAGCCAGTCATTCCTGTGATGATGTTGTTCAAAGATATATGTCGCTTGGTCTGAAAATGGACATATTTCAGGCGTAGTGCAGGAGCCGTTTCTGGTAACTTATTAGCTCACCTTGCCTGAAAGGCCAAGTGAGCTTATGTCGTGGCGACCATCCATCCATCATCCGTCATCCGTCCATCCGTCAACTTTTCCTTTAAACGACTTCTTCTTAAGAACCGCTGTGCCAATTTCAAATATATTTGGCAGGAAGCATCCTTAGGGAATAGGGATCCAAGTATTTTCAAAGGAAGACGATCGGCCAATTAGGCCAGCGGCCATCTTGGATTTTGGCCGATTTTTAGAAACGTCTAAAAATCTCCGAAACCGCTTGAGGAATTGAAGGAAATCTCATGAAATATGATCTAGGGCAAGAGCTCAACCAAATTTGTTCAAGGGAATGGGAAATTAAAAATATCTTCTCGAGAACTACTGGGCCGATTTCAACTATATTTGGCATGAAGCATCCTTAAGGCATAGAGATTCAAGTGTGTTCAAACGAACCCGATTGGCCAATTTGGCCGGCGACCATCTTGGATTTCGGACGATTTTTAGAAATGTCTTTAAAAATCTCCTCCCAAACCATTTGAGGGATCGATTCAAAACTAGGGTAAGCGCTGAATCAAGTTTGTTCAAGGAAACTTGATTGACCAAATGGTCCAGCGGCCATCTTGGATGACATAGTTTTCACAAAAACGACTTCTCCAGAACCGCTGAAGCGATCAGGCCAAAATTTGTGATATATAATTAGCAACTAAGGGCGATTAATGTTTGTTCAAGAGAAGTTGATTCGTCCAAAAAACATGGCCGCGGTGGACCTGTCAAAATATAGTGTGTTTGGCAGCCATATTGGATTTTTTTATTTGATGAATTTTGAGGCCGAAATTCGTTTTATCTAGGTTTTTGGGTATTCTGATCTCAAATTTGCAATTTTCAAAACTGTCGGATGAACGGTTTGGCAGCCATCTTGGATCATTTTCCCACCAAAAGCTCCCATACTAAAGCGATGGGAAATTTAAAATGTTATAGGTTTGTTGAAAAATGAACACCAGTTCATCTTTTAATTAAATTTGAAAATTAAAAATTTTAACATCATGTTGGTAATGGTTAAAGTGTTATTTGATCAATTTTGACAATGCAAAATGTGAGGTGTAGGTTTTGTTTTGTGTTAAATATGAATTTGATACTTCTAAATCAGGTTGATTGATCATATGGTTCAATGAAGCTAACTGGGGGATTGTTTTGTCATTGGACATCTTAAATTCTATGTTATTTTTAGAAGCGCCCTTAAATTTCTTCTCAGAGCCTGCTTAACACTTTCACTGATGAATTCCCCATAACTCATTTTCAAGGCAACCATACAGAAAAACTGTTGAAATTTTAAAATATTCACCAGAATAAGTATTATATATGATAAAGAATTTATGTGGTGGACATCTTGGTTGACCGGGCTTGACCCAATAGTCAGAAAAATGGACTTATCCGGAACCGTTCCGTCGCCAATACTTATGAGGAATCCTGATGAAGTTCCTGACTATTTAGTGTGATGATCCCCAGGGTGTACTCTCTGTTGCTGCTAAAAGCTTTTCAAGTACAAACATTCCTACTTATGCAGAAGTTTGGGTCCAATCTGTTTGCCATCATCATCATCATCATCATCATCTCTGATTTATATATTTATGAAATATGTAATTCCGTCTTTAACTCACTTTTTTAAACATTTAAATCGTAGCTGGTATTTCATTTTGAGAGCTCTTAACCCTCTAACACTTAAGCGGGACAAAAATGGCTTCTGCAGTGGTCATGCAAAATGCCCGTTTGCAGGACAAGAGAAGAGAGTTTTTTGAAAATTTACCACTGGAACGAGCCAGTCATTCCAGTGATAAGTTAAAAAAAAAAAATCTAATCTTGGTCTGAAAATGGATATTTTCTATGAGGAAATTTTACGATTAAAAATGTTAGTGCGTGATATTTTGCCTGGAAGCTGTCGCTATGACGACGGGTCTCTTCAGTTCTCACACTTATTATTATCCCATTACTCAATGCTTATATTTACATTTACTTCTGCCATTATACACTCATCTTTTAACCCTCAATTTGGTCAGGAAACCAAATTCAAAAATGCTTTTAAATTACAGATATTTTAAATTATTTGAGTGTTTATAAATGCTGTAAGCATTTTAAAAGAAATTATTTCCTGAATTTAAAGAACAGACGATTGAGTCATTTGCGAAAACAACACTTTAAAATACCTCGTTAATTCACGGAAACATATTTTCGGCTTGACAAATAGTTGAATTATTTGAAACGCTACTAATGGTATCTTTATTAGCTCACCTGGCCTGAAAGGCCGTTGTCCGTCAACTTTTCCTGTAAACGACTTCTCAAGAACCTCTGGACCGATTTAAATTATATTTGGCAGGAAGCATCGTTAGTGCATAGGGATCCAAGTTTGTTCAAATGAACCTGATCGGCCGATTTGGCCGGTGGCCATCTCGGATTTAGGCCGATTTTAGGAAACGTCTGTAAAAAAATCTCCGAAACTGCTTAGGGGATTGATGCAAATCTCATGAAATATGATCTAGGGCAAGAGCTGAACCAAGTTTGTTCAAGGGAACTTGATTGGTCCAAATGGTTCGACTGCCATCTTGGTTGACCTAGTTTTAGTGAAAATGACTTCTTCTCCAGAACCGCTGAAGGGATCAGGCCGAAATTTGGCAGATATGATTAGGGCCTAAGGGCCATTAAAGTTTGTTCAGGAGAAGTTGATCTGTCAAAAACCATGGCCGCTGTGGACCAATCAAAATATAGCGTGTATGGCAGCCATATTGGATTTTTTTATTTGGTGGATTTTGAGGCCAAAATTGGTTTTGTATGTATTTTGCGGTATTCTGATCACAAATTTGCAATTTTCGAAACTGTCGGATAAACTGTTTGGTGGCCATCTTGGATCATTTTCCCGCCAAAAGTTCCCATACTAAAGCTATGGGAAATTTAAAATGTTTTCTTCTCGAGAACTACTGGGCCAATTTCAATTATATTTGGCAGAAAGCATCCTTAGGGCATAGAGATTTAGGTTTGTTCAAACGAAGCCAATCGTCCAATTGGGCCGACGACCATCTTGGATTTTGGCTGATTTTTAGAAACGTCTTTAAAAATCTTCTCCGAAACCGCTTGGGGGATTGATGCAAACCTCATTAAATATGATTTAGGGCAAGAGCTGAACTAAGTTTGTTCAAGGGAACGTGATTGGTCAAATGGTTCGGCGGCCATCTTAGTTGACCTAGTTATAGCGGAAATGACTTCTCCAGAACCGCTGAAGGGATTGGGCCGAAATTTGGCAGATATGATTAGGGCCTAAGGGCCATTAAAGTTTGTTCAAGAGCAGTTGATCCGTCATAAAACATGGCTGCCGTAGGCCAATCAAAATTTAGCATGTTTGGCGGCCATATTGTTTTTTTTAATTTGATGTATTCTGAGGTCAAAATTGGTTTTGTATGTGTTTTGGGGTATTCTGAGATCAGATTTGAAATTTTCAAACCTGTCGGATAAACGGTTTGGCGGCAATCTTGGATGATTGTCCCGCCAAAAGCTTCCATACTAATAATAATAATAATAATAATAATAATAATAATCTTTATTTATCGAGGGTATATCATCAGTAAACTGATCTTCCTGAGGCCCTCCCAAACACAATAAACTATATACAGTTAAATAAGCTGCAAACACATACATACAAACACACTCATAAATGCACTTATACATAAACGCACACACTGACTCAGTCAGTCACTCACTCCTTCACTCACTCACTCACTCACTCATGACTCACTCACTCATGACTCACTCACACATTTTATATTACATATATACATTAATATGAACAAGTTTCCATTAACTCACTGGATATGTCCAGGGAAGAAATGACTTTCAAAATATAATTTTCAACAGTTATCTCCCTTGAATCCATAATACTGAGTATTCAGTTAATAGTATATTAACCATTTTATGATGAAGCCGACCCAAACTGATCCCTGCAGTGGTCTTGAGAAATGTGCAGACTATTTCCGAAAATTTACCACTGGAATGACTGACTCGGTAACTGAACCAGCCATTCCAGGAGTCAATTTTCAGAAACAGTCTTCACCCGACCTGCAAATAGACAGTCACGATTTATTTTGACAAAATTTTTCATTAAAGGGTTAATGTGAATTCATATGCTTCTGAATATTATGATAGAATGATGATAGAGTCGGAGATTGTGTAATGCTTTGAGGTAATGCGTTCCAGAGTTGAACTGCTTTATATGTGTAACTCTTTTTTCCATAGCAAGATTTAAATTTTGGAAGATGTAGATGACCAAAGGTTTTTAACGTAAATTAAGGGAATGTGTATCTTCTACATATTTGAACAAGTTCTTAATATAACTTGGGGTAAGGTCATTTAAGGCTTTATAAGTCATGCTATTTGTTTTGAAGTTTATTCTCTTAGCCAATGTAGTCCAATTCAATTGTTTATACAGTTGTTCAGTTGGTTCTCTAAAAGGGGCATCTAGTATTATACGAGCTGCTCTCTTTTGTAGTTTTTCCAGCTGGTATACTAATGTATCAGTTGAATGATAGTAGATGAGAGAGCAGTAATCTATATGTGAAGCAATGGGAAATTTTAAATGTTTTCTTCTCGAGAACTGCTGGGCCGATTTAATTATAATTGGCAGGAAGCATCTTTAGGGCATAGCGATTCAAGTTTGTACAAATGAAGCCGATCGGCCAATTGGGTCGGCGGCCATCTTGGATTTTGGAAACGTCTTTAAAAATCTCCGAAACTGCTTATGGGATTGATGCAAACCTCATGAGATATCATTTATGCCAAGAGCTGAACCAAGTTTGTTCAAGGGAACTTGATTGGTCAAATGGTTCGGTGGCCGTCTTGGTTGACATAGTTATAGCGAAAACGCTTCTCCAGTACCGCTGAAGGGTTCAAACCAAAATTTGGGAGATATGATTAGGGACTAAGGGCCATTAAAGTTTGTTCAAGGGAAGTTGAACCGGCAAAAAACCTGGGCAGCATGGGCCAGTCAAAATATACCATGTTTGCCATCCATATTGGATTTTTTTATTTGATGGAAATTGGTTTTATATGTGTTTTTGGGTATTCTGATCTCAAATTTGCAATTTTCGAAACTGTCGGATAAACGGTTTGGTGGCCATCTTGTTGATAAAGAGCATTCTAGTTGAAATGCCTATTGTCCAGGTGAGCGATGCAGGCCCCTTGGGCCTCTTGTGTTAGCTCACTTGGCCTGAATGCAGGTCAACAATGCCTATGGCAGCAACTGTCCCCAGTTAAATTAGTTTCAAAATAATTTCAATAAATGTTTATTAAATAGAAAAGATTGGTTATGACCTCGTCTTACACGTGACATAGTTGATTATGATGACATGATTGATCGATAAACTGGATTCCTCCATTGTTCTATCTATTTACTACATTCTCTGACCCTATAACCCTTTAGCCCTCATGTCCATTTGCAGACCAAATGAAGACTATTTTTGAAAATTTACCACTAGAATGACTAGCTCGATAACTCAGCCAGTCATTCCAGTGGTAAATTTTCAAAAATAGGCTTCTTGATCTGCAAATGGACATTTTCAATGAGAAAATAGAAATTTTCTTGAACAAATTCGAGGGTTAAAAGGTTAAACCACCCGATGTAAACTCTGGTGAATATTTTGAAACTAATTTGACTGGAGCTTATTCACAACAACAGGTCCCCATCAAATTAGTTTCAGCACCTTACCTGAAAGTTCTTTTGAATTTTCTATTATAATGGGATTTCAGTGATAGAGCATTAATGAAATTGTGAGTTATGAGTATAACATGCATCCAATATTTATATAGCCTATAATAAATAATATTTCCCAGACAGTATAATATTTGATTATTTATTTCTCCTATGAGTGATTTCTGCAATATTTATTTCCAAACTCTAAACACGCTCGATGTGTTTCTGCTATATCGGTCAGCCTCGATGTCAGTTCCGTGTTCAGAGGGAATTGATTTTTACCCTTAATAACAGACTGTATGACGTAAATTATATTTTGATGATGGCTGTAGTGGAAGTGCTCTAATAGACGATTCCGTGAAATGAATAATTTATATGAAAAACGATTAGCTTGAAGATGAGGCTATTTGATGAATGAATGAGTTGTAGCGGGATATAGCAAATAGGCTAAGTAATCCTTTAACACTTAAGCCGGGCAAAAATGGCTTCTGCAGCGGTTTTAAGAATTGTCCATTTGCAGGGGCAAGAGAAGAGTATTTTTGAAAATTTAGCACTGGAATGGCTGGCTCGATAATCGAGCCAATCATTCAGTGATAAATTTTCAAAAATACTCACTTGGACTGCACATTTTTTTTGTATGAGAAAATTTAACTTTTGTGGAGTAAATTTTATGGTTAATGAGTTAATCGATTAATTCTGAGGTAAGCCTGTCTCTGTGTGCATTGTGCAAACGTGTGTGGGTGCCGGCAACTGCTGTGAGAGGTTGATGTGATGAGGGTAGTGTGAGTGGAGTGTAAGAGGTTGATGGTATGAGGGTAGTGTGAGTGGTGTGTGAGAGGTTGATGGGATGATAGTAGTGTGAGTGGAGTATGAGAGGTTGATGGTATTGGGGTAGTGTGAATGGAGTGTGAGAGGATGGGATGAGGGTAGTGTGAGTGGAGTGTGAGAGGTTGATGTAATGAGGGTAGTGTGAGTGGAGTATGAGAGGTTGATGCGATGGCATTGTGTGAGTGGAGTGTGAGAGGGTGGTGGGATGGGGGTAGTGTGAGTGGTGTCAGGTTGATGGAGTGATGGTAGTGTGAGTGGCGTGTCAGAGGTTAATGGGATGAGAGGGTAGTGTCAGTAGAGTGTGAGAGGTTGATGGGATGAGGGTAGTGTGAGCGGAGTGTAAGAGGTTGATGGGATGAGGGTAGTGTGAGTGGAATATGAGAGGTTGATGGGATGGCGTAGTGTGAGTGGAGTGTGAGAGGGTGGTGGGATGGGGGTAGTGTGAGTGGTGTCAGAGGTTGATGGAATGATGGTGGTGTGAGTGGAGTGTCAGAGGTTAATGGGATGAGGGTAGTGTCAGTAGAGTGTGAGGTTGATCGGATGGGGTTAGTGTGAGTGGAGTGTGAGAGATTGATGGGATGAGGGTAGTATGGGTGGAGTGTGAGAGGTTGATGGGATGGGGTCGTGTGAGTGGAGTGTGAGAGGTTGATTGGTTGAGGGTAGTGTGAGTGGAGTATGAGAGGTTGATGAGATGAGGGTAGTATGGGTGGGGTGTGAGAGGTTGATGGGATGGGGTAGTGTGAGTGGAGTGTGAGAAGTTGATGGGATTGGGGTTGTGTGAGGGGTGTGAGAGGATGGGATGAGGGTAGTGTGAGTGGAGTGTGAGAGGTTGATGGAATGAGGCTAGTGTGAATGGAGTGTGAGAGGTTGATGGGATGAGGGTAGTGTGAGTGTAGTGTAAGAGGTTGATGGGATGAGGGTAGTGTGGGAGGTTGATGGGATGAGGGTAGTGTGAGTGAAGTATGAGAGGTTGATGGGATGAGGGTAGCCTTTGTGGAGTGTGAGAGGTTGATGGGATGAGGGTAGTATGGGTGGAGTGTGAGAGGTTGATGGGATGGGGTAGTGTGAGTGGAGTGTGAGAGCTTGAGGGTAGCGTGTGTGTAGTGTGAGAGGTTGATGGGATGAGGGTAATATGGGTAGAGTGTGAGAGGTTGATGGGATGGGGTGGTGTGAGTGGAGTGTGAGAGGTTGATGGGATGAGGGTAGTGTGAGTGGCGTATGAGAGTTTGATGGAATGAGGGTAGTATGGGTGGAGTGAGAGGTTGATGGGATGGGGTAATGTGAGTGGAGTGTGAGAGGTTGATGGGATTGGGGTAGTGTGAGGAGTGTGAGAGGATGGGATGAGGGTAGTGTGAGTTGAGCGTGAGAGGTTGATGGGATGAGGGTAGTGTGAATGGAGTATGAGAGGTTGATGGGATGAAGGTAGTGTGAGTGGAGTGTGAGAGGTTTATGGAATGATGGTAGTGTGGAGTGGAGTGTGAGAGGTTAATGGGATGAGGGTAGTATGGAAATTAATTTCAAAATAGTCAACATTTTTCTTGTATGTTTGCGTTGAAAATGAGATAAAGAGAATTAAAATCTTTGCTAGTTAAATGCTCAATTGCAGTCAAAGCTACAACTACTTTTGAAAATTAACCTTTTGAATGACTGCCTCATTTTCCAGTGGTTAATTTTGAAAAATACTCTTGGCCTGCAAATGGACACAATCCTCAAGAGCCATGCAAAAGCCTTTTTTGATGGTATAACTAGTAAATGGCGAATTGTGACTAAGGTAATTTGCTACACATGTTCTCCATGCAGTGCAGCTCATGAATAAGTTCACATGTTTCGAAAACAAAAACAGAAACATGTCAGTTAGTACAATTTTGAACAAGATGTAAGAAATTGTTGCTGTTCTTTCAAACTGCCCCTTATGGTTGTCCATCTTGTCTGTAAATGTATGAATTTACGTTAGTAATTTATCTTTAGAACATCCTGTAGGTGCAATCAGTTCTTCTTTCGTCGCTGTTTTCTCTCCTCGGCCAGTGCACTTAGTTTAATTTAACATATACGACTATTAAGAAGATTTGTATCTTTTACAAAACCCAGTTTAAAAAATCTATTTATCCAGAAGACTTGTAACCACTTTATCTTTTAAATTTGTATGAAAAAGATAATTTTTTAAAACAAACATCAAATATGTTCCTAATTACGTTTTAAAGAAAAATTTCCACTGCTGTACAGTCTTTTAATTGATATGTTGTTTGACTATTATTAACCATCATAAATGTGGTTGTTCTACATTATTAAGATGTATTATTTTTAGATTTCATTTTGGCCTTGAAGTATTAATAATTGCAAAATGATCAGTATCGGATGTTTGCTCAAATGGACTGGTTAGTAGTAAACCATTTGTCACTGAATTTTGAAATATTTAGAGAAACATTTTGAAAACAATTTGCATGAAGTCAAAGATGTTTGTCTAGGAGGTTTACTGATTGGTCGGTTAATGACCAGCGGACCTATCTCGTGTTTGCGCCAATTCTGTTCGTTGATGAAATAAGCACTTGGTATTGATTCCAGAGAATTTTCAATCATCATCCTGGGACTGTTTCAAGCACAGACTTCTAGAGATAGTATGGTAACCACCAAATAAGGGTAGAAAACCAATGGGAGACAAATACTTGGGTTTTTTGTCTTGGCCTGTAATAATTATCTCCCTTTTCATGCCTTATCCACATTTTTGTTTTTCATATATTTTGACACTGATTTGAGTGATTCATGCGACACTGACAGTGCGAATACTTCCTTTAGAAATTCTTTATTTATCAGCCAGAACTGCACTGTAGAATGATCTTCTTCTTTTCATTCGCTGATCATACCGCCAGTCCTGTAAATGACTATCGACATGATCATAACCAGCCAATATCTCTTTTGTGGTGGCCTTGGAGAAATGCCTATCTGCTGGTCAAGAGAGGAATTTGAGAAAACTACCACTGGAATGACTGGCTCAGTCATTCCAGTGAGAAGTGTTCTAAAATATTCTTATCTTAGCCTGACAATGGACATTTTATGAGGCTACTGTAGCAAAAATCTTGGCCATTGTAAACCTAATACTTTCATGTCTTTGACGACTAAATGGTTAATTCTAGCGTTCAGGGCAACCTGAATTAATCCATTAACCATTGAAGTGGCAGTGTTTCAGCTATGCATGCATACAACACAAACAGGAATGCAATACCAGCCTTCTAGTTGAAATGCCTATGTTCCGGGTGAGCGATACACACCCGTGGGCCTCTTGTTTGGTTCCAGAAAATCTGAAAAATCTTTACAATTTGATAAGGAAGGAGAGGGTCTGAAATCTCTGTTATCGCTGATATAGAAAAATCTATTGACTATTATTTTTGCAAACTAATTTATGTGGCTGTTGTTTTTGTGTTTCAGTGTCGGGAGATTGGCTGCGAGAGTCATGAGGACATCATGCAGGTCTTAAACAGCTTACAAAGTGTATGTATTTAACAATTTAACACTTTAACACTCATATCAGCCAAAAATCACTTCTGCACTGGTCTCATGAAATCTCCATTTGCATAACAGGAGAAGACTATTTTTGAAAATTTACCATGGGAAGCACTGGCTGGATAACCGAGCCAGTCTTCCAGTGGTAAATTTTCTAAAATAGTCTTCTTGGTCTGCAAATGGACATTTTCTATGAGAAAACTGAAATTTTCTTGAACAAATTTGAGGGTTAAAGGGTTAATACTCAAATCTATTCATGAAAATTTTCAATTTTCTCATAGAAAATGTCCATTTGCGGGGCCAAGGAAAGATTATATTTGAAAATTTACTATTGGAATGACTGTCTCGGTCTGCAGCTGATTAAGAGTTGGATGGAATCTTAGAACAATACATCATCACACAATGCTAGATGGGAATCTAGAGGACAGACAAAGTATTCTATCTTTTATGGAGAATACAGAGGCCTAGTGCACTAATGGTCAGTGAAGCGGTGGTGGCTACAACCGTCTCAGCAATAGTAAACAGGGGATCGAAAGACAGTCGTAGCCACGGCTGCTTCAATGCCGCTCTGGTGCACTAGGCCCAAATGTCCAGAAATCCACTAGAGGAATCGAAATCCACTAGAGGAATCGGCTCTGTCACCCAAGTATCTGACATCATGATCAAATATGCCACATGTTAGATGACATCACAATCAAAATTATGTCGCTCAATCAGGAAAGTCAGAGTATTTCACTAAGGAGTATGAATTGTATGTGTTTGGTGAATTGACAATTTAATCAACATTCTGTTGAATATTTTGAAATTAATTTGACTGGGTGCTGAGATTACTTGAAATTTTGTGTTCAAAGGCTATAAATCAATGTCACTAGGTGTAAAAAGTGGATTGGGCATTGCTAGAAATGGGCGGGGCATAGCTAAAAAGGGGATGGCATGGCTAGAAGTGGGTGGGGCATAGCTAGAAATGGGCGGGGCATTGCTAGAAAGGGGCAATGCATGGCTAGAAAGGATTGCTGCATAGCTAGAAAGGGATGGGCATAGATAGAAATCGATCCCTCTATTACTGACTAACGAAAAGAAAAGTAAATTACCTAGAATTCTTTTGTCTTGTCCTAAAGATGTTCAGCGTCTCTCATTGCCTCAGTACTCAGAAATGATTACTTTCTATATCTATGGCTTGCTGCTGATGTAAATGTCTGGTAGTTCTATGCTTCGCATGTTTTCATCTTCACTGGTATTTATTTATTTAGTGAATGCAAAAATAACCTAGACGATGACATGTTGTGGTGAGGCGTTCTGATTAATATTTTACTGTGAAAATTTGCTTTTATCAATAAACATCACCGATTTTTATCTCTGTGTTGTATAATGTTCGTTTCTGGGTATGGCATGGTGGATTTACAAATAAAGTTATTATTTATATGCAAGGGTTTGAGTGAACCCAACCATTCAATGGTCAAGGTGACCAAAACTGCTCATTGCAGTGGTCTTGATGAATGTCCATTTGCAGGCCAAGATAAGAGTATTTTTGAAAATTTACCACTGGGAATATCATCCAAGTGGTAAATCTTCAAAGATGTCTATGAGAAAGTTGAAATTTTCTTGAACAAATTTTACGGTTAGTGACTAGGTTATATCTCTTATTATACCCCAGCTTTTGCAAAAGTAGTTAAGGGATTAGCTTTTTCCCATTTGTTTGTTAATCCATTTGTCCATTTTCGTTGCTGTGTAATAACTGTAACTACTAAAGGGATCATTATCATGGTGACCCAATTAATGAAATTCTGTTATGTTTCCATATGATAACTCGTTCTACTGAATGATCTTAGCCAAACTTTGCTGTGTATGTTGGCCTTGGGGTTCTGAAGAACCCTATTAATTTTGGTGGTGGTGGTGGTGGCGGCGGCGGTAATGGTGGGTGGTGGTGGTGACGGTGCTGGTGGGTGGCGGCGGTGGTCATGGTGGGTGGTGGTGTTTTGGTGCTAGTTGTTGTAGTTGTGGTGGTAGTGGTGATGGTTGTGTAGGCGGCGGCGGTGGTGGTGGAGGCGGTGGTGATGGTGGGTGGTGGTGATGGTGGGTGGTGGTGATTGTGGGTTGCGCTGTTGGCGGTTGTGGTAGTGGTGGTAGCGGTGGCGGCAGTGGTGGCTGTTTTGCATCCATCTGTGAGTCTGTCTGTCCATCTATCTATGTACCCATCCATTTGTATGATATAGGCTTTGCGCGATTATTACTTTGAGTGATCATGATCAATTATTTAAGGATAATCGTGATCACTTCATTAATTAGCCTGGTTACAAATTACCCCGACATAACAACAAAGGCATATCAATGACAAAACTTGCAATTGTGTTAAGAAATGTCCATTTGCAGGTCAAGAGAAGACTATTTTTGAAAATGTATCACTGGAATGTCTCGCTCGATGCTGAGAATCAAGGAATCCAGTTTTAGCTATGCCCAGCCCATCTCTAGCTAAGCTCCATGCTTTGCCTGTGTTGGGATCAATCAATCCCTACACTTCGAATCTCAATTTGCAGAAAACTATACAGGTAAACTGTACAGCAACAGCGCCCAGTCAAATTAGTTTCGAAATATTCAACAGAATGTTTATGACATGGTAAAGACATACAATTCGTATAACTTGACAGACTTAATGGTTTACTCTGGACTAAATTGCGTCATTTATGACATAATTGATTATGATGTCAGCCTTAATTGATTATGACATCAGCCTACATGTGACGTAGTTGATTATGAAGTGATATGATTGACTGAGAAACTGGATTCATCAATTCCTAGAATTCCTGAAAACTACTATTAACAGAATTAATTTGTGGGATATTCCTAAACAGGCTGGTATTGAAATGGGACTTCTTCGGATACTCTGTATCTTAACCCTTTAACCCTCAAATTTGCTCAAGAAAATTTAAATCTGCTAGAAAATATCGATTTGCAGACCAAGAAAAGATTATTTTAGAAAATTTATCACTGGAATGACTGGCTCGGCTATCGAGCCAGTTATTCCAGTGGTAAAATTTCAAAAATAATCTTATCTTGGTCTGCAAATGGACATTTATCAAAACCACTGCAGAAACCATTTTAGCCAGCGTGAATACCTTCCACCTACCTAAATATTAAACTGGCTGAATATTTCGAAAAGAATTGGATTGAAAATAGTTAAATAATTTTCAAAATAATTTTCAGTTCGCTACATGGAGCTGTACTAGCTAATTACTGCTTAGAGCTTATGTAATGGTTTGTGTTATAACAATATAAATTTCTTTATCTTGCAGACGATGAAAACCTACCATATGTATCAGGCTGAAAGCAAACAAGCAGAGGCGAAGCTCCTACAGGCGGAGTCGCAGAAAAGTAAGATAGAAAAACAGATGTCTGGCAAAGGTGGCACGAGTCGTAAGCTAAAGAGCTTCGAAAAACAGGTCGAAAAGGTAAGAAAGTCTGATATAGCCTCGGGTGCTATATTCTGCAAACGAATGTTAATCTCACTACACACAACAAACATTTCCCGAAACATCTGTTCTGAAACAAATGTTTTAGCCAAGTGTTCGTAGTGTGCGTGAATGTTTGACTAAAAAAAATGTTTCCGAGAAAATGATTTCGAAATCAGACTTCTTTGATGTTTCCGAAAATGTTTCAGTTAGAACATTTGTTTCTGCCAGTCTGCTTTGAGAGAAACAATTCTCGAAAACCTTATCTTACAACCAACCAATCAGCACCAGGGTGAAGTACTCAGGTATAGTTCATGAGGATAACGTGCTAACAAAGTGGGAGCTACTTCACACTGGCACTGATTGGTTGATTGTAAAATACATGTAATGTTTCAAGACTTGTTTTGTCAACGCACACTGCTAGAAACATATGATTTTAATTGAAACATTTTCAATAATTTCAAACAGGGTTGATTTCCGAAACATTCTGCTCTGAAACATTGACATTCAATGCACACTACAAACATTTGGGTAAAACATTTGCTTCTAGTAAATGTTTGGAACAAATGTTGGTAGTGAGCATTTAATTTAGATTTAATCGCTTAATTCCTGATACACAGTACAACAAGTTGCAGACAAAAAGTTGGATATAAGAGTTGGTTGGGACAGTACACGCAGGACAGCTAGTTGTATACAACTTGATGGATGAAAAAATCGGTTGAAAATAGGTCACTGCTCTACTTTTTCCAGCCAGCTTTATTGTTGCATCTAACATGCTGTAAGTGTGTATCGAGCTTAAGCTGAAAGCTAGCTTATATTCCATAACAAAATATTCATTGATGTCTGGACAGCACTTCAAAGAAACAGCCCCCATTCGAATTAGTCTCAATAGTCAGCAACTTACCTGTATAGATACCTTGAAATATAGATTCTTGGATTGCAGTGTTCAAAACCGATTCCAACACGCATCAAAAGATTGGCAGAGTTTAGTTAGAAATGAGATCTTAGTAAATTTGTGTCATGTGTAAAGTAGCAACTTGATTGACACTGTTATGAAGAAGTTGTGGAAATTAAATTAATATGATAATAATGGAATTCAACAGCGCTATGTTTTGATTAATGGTGAAATTCGGTCACAAGTTCAAAATATTAGCTTATTGAATGTGAATTTGCTGACCAATAGAAAACTTTGAAATTTTACCTCGGCAATGACTGGCTCGGTTACCGAGCCAGTCATTGCCGAGGTAAAATTTCAAAAATAGTGTTTTCTTGGCCTACAAATGGACATTTCTCAAGGCCAGACTAGAGGGCAGTTTGTCCGCCTTGACCATCAAAGAGTTAAGAGGTATTGGACTGTTATTATCTGACACGGCTGTTGTTCATTATCTATTCACAGAGACAGGTGCGATATTTTGAAAATAAGCAGAAAGCGTTGAAAGCACGCAATGAATACCTGCTGACAATAGAGGCCGCGAATGCCGCCATTAACAAATATTTCTCTGATGATTTGTCAAATCTGATGGATGTAAGTACAGGAGGAGCCTGGGTGGTACGCCGCTGCTGACTCACATTTCATATATGAGTCCCAGCATGCTTTTCACCCTTTAATGGTAAAATGTTATCAAGAAAATATAAATATTTGCTTATTGAATTAGCATTTGCAAGCCAGGAGAAAGATGTTTTTGAAAATTTACCAGTAGAGTGAATGGCACGGTTATTGAGCTATGTATTCCAGTTGGAAATTAAAAAAATAGTTTTCTTGGTCTGCAAATAATTGCTCAAGATTTTGGGCAGCTTGACTATGAAGGTGTTAATTCACACCTATTGCTATAAACACACTTGTTGGCATGTACTGGTAACTGAACCTCTGCTTATTATGATGTACCTACTTGATGATCGTTGCTTAGTTAATATCCTGTCCAATGGGTTTACACAAATATGGTGTACCAATTTCCGATGCCTGCCCGCCCGCCCGTGCGCGCGCACAATTTGCATTTTCCATCCATCCGTTCATTTAGTGTGTCCGTGTGTTCATCAATCTGTGTTTTAGCTTTCCGTAATTTTGTCTGCTTGTGCAGAATTTTGGCAGCAGGATCCCTCAAAATATTCAGCAAGTTTTTGCTCATTGAAATTATTATTTGCTGGCTTGTAGCAGCGAGACAGTTAATGGTCAAGTGGACCAAAAATGTCTTCTTCAGTAGTCTTGTGAAAATGAGAAATGGTCACGTGCCTTGTTAACCCAGCCAGTCATTCTAGTAGAAAATTAAAAAATAACAACCATGACTGCAAATTAACATTTACTAAGCAACAATTTCAATTTTGACCGATCTTGCCCATTAAAGTCAATTGGCGCAGCTCATAGTTAGACAAAGCGGGTCCTCAATATTTTAACCCGTAATGACCAAATTTGATCAGAAAAATAAAAACATCTTTTTTAGCTGTTGATTTTCAGACCAGTAGAAGAGTATTTCTGAAAATTTACAATTTGAGAATGATAGGCTCTGTTACTGAGCCAGTAATTTCAGTGGTAAATTAAAAACAAATTTCTTTTGACTTACAAATGGACATTTTTCATGAACATTGCAGAGGCTGGTTTTGGCTGGCTTGTCCATGGACGGGTTAAGTTTTCCATTATTATGCCTCCAGTACAACCATTGCTTTATAGCTGTTGTAAATAGAACGATAAGGCTATAATTATTGTTATGACAACATCTATGATACAACACTATGTCTTCATAAAGTTAAACTCTTTAGCCCTCAAATTTGTTCAAGAAAATTAAATTTTTGCATAGAAAATTTCCATTTGTAAACTAAGAGATTATTTCCTGAAAATTTACCTGTGGAATGACTGGCTCGGTTATCGATTCCAGTAGTAAATTTTAAAAAAATTAAAAAAATTGTCTTCTAGATCTATAAATAGACATTTCCCGAGAGCACTGCGGAAGATATTTTTATCCGGCTTGAGTGTAAAAGGGCTGATATCCGTTGCTCTATCTTATTAATTTATCAATAAAATAACTATTCGGTGGATTTATTTAGTTGTCTAAGATGTCCTTTACTTGACCTCCACAGGGTATGGACTTTGGTTATCACAATGCTGTGGGCCGCTCAATGATGATGTACCTGTCAACCCACGAGGAGATGAAGTCACGTCACCAGGGTGCCATAGATTTGCTCAATAAATGTATCACTGACCTCGACTCACAGGCCGATAAACAGAAGTTCATGGAGTTTAATAATACTGTGTTTATGTTGCCTCGGAAATTTGAGTTCCAGCCTTACAGAGGAGATGAGGTATGTATCTAGATACTCAAGAGGTAGGCTTGTGCGATTATTGCTTTGAGTGAGCATGATGGATTATTAGCTCACATCGCCTGAAAGGCCAAGTGAGCTTATGCCATGGCGACTGTCCGTCGTCCGTCTGTCCGTCATCCGTCAACTTTTCCTTTGAACGACTTCTCAAGAACCAGTAGGCCGATTTCAATTATATTTAGCAGGAAGCATCCTTAGGGCATAGGGATCCAAGTTTGTTCAAACGAAGCCGATCGACCAATTTGTCCGCAGCTATCTTGGATTTTGGACGATTTTAGGAAACGGCTTTAAAAATCTCCGAAGCTGCTAGGGGAACCGATTCAAAACTCATGAAACATCATCTAGGGAAAAAAGATAAGCCAAGTTTGTTCAAGAGGACTTGATTGACCAAATGGTTCGGCGGCCATCTTGGATGACCTAGTTTTCCCGAAAATGACCTCCAGAACAGCTGAAGGGATTAGGCCGAAATTTGAGAGATATGGTTAGGGATTAAGGGCCATTAAAGTTTGTTCAAGGGAAGTTGATCCATTTAAAAAAAACATGGCCGCCGTGGGGCAATCAAAATGTAGCATTTGGCGGCCATATTGGATTTTTTTATTTGACGGATTTTGAGGCCGAAATTGGTTTTATATGCGTTTTTGGGTATTCTGAGCCCAAATTTGCCATTTTCAAAACTGTCGGATAAACGGTTTGGTGACCATCTTGGATTATTTTCCTGCCAAACACTCCCATACTAAAGCAATGGGCAATTTTAAATGTCTTCTTGAGAACTGCTAGGCCGGTTTCAATTATATTTGGCTGAGAGCATTCTTACGGCATAGGGATCCAAGTGTGTTCAAATGAAGCCGATCGGCCAATTTGGCCGTTGGCCATCTTGAATTTCGGCCGATTTTAGGAAACGTCTAAAAATCTCCAAAACCGCTTGGGAAATCGATTCAAAACATCATCATCTAGGGAAAGAGGTAAGCCAAGTTTATTCATGATGGCTTGATTGAGCAAATGGTTCGGTGGCCATCTTGGATGACCTAGTTTTCCCAAAAACAACTCCAGAACTGCTGAAGGGATCGGGCCGAAATTTGGGAGATATGATTAGGGACTAAGAAGAGCCATTAAAGTTTGTTCAAGGGAACTTGATCTGTCAAAAAACATGGCGCCGTGGGCCAATCAAAATGTAGCGTGTTTGGTGGCCATAGTGGATTTTTTTATTTGATAGATTTTGAGGCTGAAATTTTTAAATATGTTTTTGGGAATTCTGAGCTCAAATTTGCAATTTTCGGAACTGTCGGATAAACGATTTGGCGGCCATCTTTGATTATTTTCTGGCCAAAGACTCCCATACTAAAGCAATGGGAAATTTGAAATGTCTTCTCGAGAACTGCTAGGCTGATTTCAATTATATTTGGAAGGAAGCATCCTTAGTAGAGGTCCATGTTTGTTCAAACAAAGCCAATCGGCCAATTTGGTTTGCGGCCATCTTAGATTTTGGTCGATTTTTAGAAATATCTAAAAATCTCCGAAACCGCTTGGGTGATCAATTCAAAATGCATGAAATATCATCTAGGGCAAGAGCTGTACCTAGTTTGTTCAAGGGAACTTGATTGGCCAAATGGTTTGGTGGGCATCTTGGATAACCTATTTTTTGCCAAAACAACTCCAGAACTACTGAACGGATTGGGCCGCAATTTTGGAGATATGATTAGGCACTGAGTGCCATTAAAGTTTGTTCAAGGGAAGGAGTTACATTAGAAACATGGCCGCAGTGGACCAATCAAAATGTAGCGTGTTTGGCGGCCATATTGGACTTACAAAAATGTCCACAAACTCATTTAAACGACTACTAAAACACCCACCAACAATTTTGATAAATATGCATAGTGCTCCAGGTGAGCGACACAGGCCCCTTGGGCCTCTTGTTTAAGAATAATCGTGACGTGATTACTGGATTATTCAGCCTGGGTACAAATTACCAAGACATAGCAACAAATGTATATCAATGATGAAAGCTGCTAGGCGTTTGAAAAAGTCAATTTGCAGGCCAAGAGAAGACTTTGAAAAGGTATCAGTGGAATACCTGGCTCAAGTCTATCAAGAGGGTATATAATTTGTGCGTGTGTGTCTGCATGCATTCGTGTTTGCATACATTCATGTGTGCATGAATGTGTGCCAGCTGGCGGGTGTGCATACATGTGTGTATGTCAGGAGAGGTATCTAAAAATGAATGATCTGATTTGGCTCAAATTGTAACACAATAATGATTGAAACAGAATTTCCATACTTTAGCAATGATGCTGATTAAAAACCATAGATCTGGCTGATTTCCTGCCGCCATTGTGGATTTTCTGTGATGGCAACCTTTTTTTTCAAAGACTACTCTTCGTTAACCACTTGGTCCAATTTCAATCAAACTGTTCGAATTATCAAATGGTGGTAGATTTCCAAAGATATATATACAGAAATTTGATTTGTAAACATTTCTGCTGGCCATCTAGGGTTTTAAATAAAATTTCCAGCGAATTGATCTCACCCTTACCACTCTGATGTCAAAATTCTATTTATTGGTTTGACAGTGGAGAATCTGGTTAATATTTTTCAACAATTTTGGTGGATGAGGTTGCTGTCTATGACAGCACCATCTTCCACCAAATTTGTTGAAAAATAAACACAAGTTCATCTTTTAAGTTAATTTGGAAATTTAAAAGTTGGACATCAGAGTGGTAAGAGTTAAACAACTCAGATGTGTGTCACAGACACTTGGGCCTCTTACATCAAAAATAAATAGATGATTCCTAATTCTTCTTGATAATGGGTACACAGCGTCTTAATGACAGGCCATTTGCAGAAGGCTTATTTAATATACACATTTGTTAATTGCTGACTTGAGTAATACATTGTTTTATTGCAAGCCCATGTTCACGGATTATCTATTGAATGAATAAATGTTACCAGTTTTGGATGCTTAGACAGTCACAACTTTGAACGTATTTATGGCAGTGGTGTTTAGAAAATTTATGATAAGTTTTTTAATTTTCTTGGGTTATTCATTGTATTTTTCAGATGCGCCAGATTAGTGCTCAGAAACCGGTGCAGGATCAACTGATTCAGGAATGCGAAACTATTGGCGGCGTTCTCAGTAAAATAAACCTAGAGAATGATGAGGTATGATGACTGTTTTATCTCTCTGTCGACATTCAATACTAGGGTTTGTATGCACATGCGTGCATTTATGCATGCATGCATGTGTGTATTCATGACTATGTGTGACTATATACGCATATGTATTTTTAGATTTTAATGTGTTTAAATCTATGTGGGAAATATATTTGTGGAACATTTCGTCCTCTGTTGATGAATTAAGACTGAAAGTTGGCAAATCTTTTTGGCAGCATCTGTGAAAATCAAGGCAACAACGCACATGAATATCAGAGTAGGATTTTCCATGTAGTGACTGAAACTTATTGTGAAAGTACATCTATAGCATAGTTTGCTATGAGGCTGTCCATTAACCCATACCACGCTGATGTCATTATTCTATCTTTCACTGTGTCATTAGGAAAAGAACTGGTGTTCATATTTCAATGCATTTGGTGGACGATGTTCAGCAACATTTTATACCAAATTTGTTGAAAAATGAACACCAGTTCATCTTTTAAAGAATTTGAAAATTTTAGATTTTAACATGGTTAATCATAGCCTTAGAAATTAACCCAAATGAGCCAGTAGCCAGCAGAAATCGTGATCACTACATTCTAATAGCCCTGCTGATTACTTACTAGTCCTTGCTTTTGAGATTACTATGTTGATTACTTTTTGCTTACAGAATTTATGTCATTTTGTTTTATTTGAATCCTGGTTTAATTAAATCCTTTAACAGTCGGATTTGGCAAAGAGACTTGAAATTTTCTTATAGAAAATCTTTCTTATAGAAAATGACCATTGGCAGACTATGTGAAGAGTATTCTTGAAAATTTACTGCTTGAATGAAAGGCTCGATTATCAAGCTCGTCATTCCAGTCATAAATTTTCAAAATTTCTCTTGGCTGCAAATTTCTATTTCTCATGGTCACTGAAGAGACTGCTGTTGGTTGCATTGACTATTAGAGGTTTGAGATATTAAGTTGTTGCTAGCCCACCCTACTAGTCAGTCCACAATTCACCTTTCCAGAGTACCCACCCATCATATGACGTCATAATGAACTGCGTGGTGCATACAATGACATCATAATGAATGACGTCATGAATGACGTCGATAAGTACGTCACGAACGCATATTTGATGACAGTCTATGGGCTGTTGTACAAATTGTTTGCTTTTACTATTTAATAAATATTCTGTTGAATATTTTGAAACTAATTTGACTGGGCGCTTTTGCTGCCTATGGCAGCAACAGCACCCAGTCTAATTAGTTACAAAATATTCAACAGCTTCCTTGTATAGTTTTCAGGAAATTGATAGCTAGGGCATTCGGGGATCGATCAATCCAAACACAGTGAGGTGTGGGTGGAGCTTAGCTAGTGATGGGCAGGGCATGGCTAAAAATGGAAAGGTCCATTGTTCGAGCCCTCATCAATTTCTGCTAGCTGTCGGCTGGTGTTAATTTCAACCTCTGCTTTGTAAGAATGTTAATATTACCAGTAGATAACTTGTAAATAATCTTGCTACAGATTTATTGCCCTTTATTTTTGTCATCCAGGTGTGGAAGACACTAGAAACTGCGGAAAAACATCTGATGGACATGATTAATGAACACGATTATGAGGTGTCTAATTACTTTCACGAGGAAACTAGTCCGCCAAAAAGCCCTCATGAATTATCCAAAAAGAGGGCTGATCGAGTTGAAACTGAATCATTTTATTTAGAGGTAAATTTGGAGAAATCCAGTTTTAGCTATGCCCCGCCCATCTCTAGCTTAGCTCCACCCACACTTTGCACGTGTTGGAATCAATTGAACCCTGAGCTCTGCCTATTAATTTCCAGTCAAATTAGTTTCAAAATATTCAACAATATTTATTAAATAGTAAAGACATAAATTCGTACAACAACGTTTAGTCCGTCATCAATTAAGTGTTCATGACGAACTTGTTTACATCATTCATGACGTAATTGATTATGATGTCATCCGACATGTAATGTAGTTATGATATCATCCTACATATAATGTAGTTGATTATGATGTCATATGATTGATCGATAAACTGGAAAGGTGCATTATCTGCTTGCATTTTGTATGCAACATTTGTTAGGTGAGAGCTTATGTAATCTGCAAAAAGGCAACATGTGCTGTCAAAATACTTAAAGAATATCAAGAATACATGTACATAGTTTCAACATTTCCACAACTTGACCATTAAGTACAAACTGTCTTTTGGCCACTAGCCCTCTCCAGTTCTTGAACCCCGGTCACAAAGTTTGTATTGCCCTTAACCATTCTTGAACATTAGGCATAAATCTTATTTGGCCCTCTACACTTTAAACCTTGAGCATAAAATATGTATTCCCGCTACCATTCATGAACTTTGGGCGCAAACTCTGTTTCGCTCCCTTCCATTCTTGAACGTTGGCCGCAAACTGTATCGCTCCCTCCCATTTTTATCCCCCCGGTCTGGAAGACGGGGGATATAGTGATCAGCATGTCCGTCCATCCGTCCGGTTCGTCCATCCGTCTGTTCGTCCATCCGTCCATCTGTCCCCATCTTGTCAACGCAACTCCTAGAGGTCTCAATCGATTAACTTAAAATTTCGTCCACCTTATCAGTATCATGTGCGGATGTGCATGTGCTTTTTTCGCGTCCGAAATATTGTTTATGACAGAGTTATCCCCTTTTATATATCTTAAAGCCAATACATAAACTGCATTGCCAATCATTTCTTGTCAACGCAACTCCTCCTAGAGGTCTCAATGGATTAACTTAAAATTTTGTTAACATTATCAGTATCATGTGTAGAAGTGCATGTACTTTTTTCGTGACCAAAAAATTGTTCATTACAGAGTTATCCCCCTTTAAATATCTTAAAGCTGATACTTAAACTGTATTGCCTATCATTTGTCAACGCAACTCCTCCTACAGTTTAGCTGCGATTCTTTTGAAACTTGGTACGTGTTATCATTACCACGTGAAGGTGTGCATGTGCTATCCGTATACCTGTACGTCCATCCATCTGTCCAAAATGTATGTATGTCTGTCTGTCAGTCCATCCATCTCTGACAATCATTTCTTGTCAACGCAACTCCTCCTAGAGGTCTCAATGGATTAACTTTAAATTTTGTCCACATAATCAGTATCATGTGCAGATGTGCATGTGCTTTTTTCATGGCGAAAAAATTTCATTACAGAGTTATCACACTTTAAATATCTTAAAGCTGATACTTAAACTGTATTGTCAATCATTTGTCAACGCAACTCCTCCTACAGTTTAGCTGCGATTCTTTTGAAACTTGGTAAGTGTTACCATTACGACATGAAGATGTGCATGTGCTATCCGTATACTTATACATCCATCCATCTGTCCAAAATGTATGTTCGTCTGTCGGTCCATCCTTGTCAATGCAACTCCTACAGTTTAGTTACAATTCTTTTGAAACATGGTAAATCTAGTTATTACCATCCGAAGATGTGCATGGGCTTTTTTCGCGGCCAGAAAATTATTCATTACAGCGTTATCTCCCTTTAAATACCTTTAAGCCGATACATAAACTGCAGTACCAATCATTTCTTGTCAACACAACTCCAGCAACTTAGCTGTGATTCTATTGAAACTTAGTAAGGATTCTCATTACCACTTGAAGATGTGCATGTGCTATCCGTATGCCTACATCCATGCGTCTGTATAGAATGTATGTGTGTCAGTCTGTCGGTCCATCCATCTCTGGCAATCATTTCAAGATGTCACCACAACTACAGTTTAGCTACGATGTATGTTTATCTGAAATGTTTGGATCCGTTTGGGATATGCCATCTTCTGATGGCTCTTGTTTAACCGTGGGCACAAACTCTGTACCGCTCCCTACCATTCTTGAACCTTGGGCACAAACTCTGAGAGTTGTATATGTTCACTCCACATTAGTTGCCCATTATTTGCAAACTTGTAGAAATATAGGAACTTGTTCTTGGACCGGTTTAAGTCTTTATGGCATCGACATAGAAGCCATAAAGTACTTTAAGGGGCCTATGGGCAGAGCAATAAGACAATCTTTATATTTTGACATATCCTTCCATCTAGATCCATCTCACTCACACATCTTTATTTTTAACGTGTGATTAAACAGAAGCCATAAAATATATGTAACCTTATTCTCTATCCAATTTATGCATAATAATACAAATTTATTTACTTTTCAGAAATTCCGGAAGTATACGTTAAGCTGTAACAAGCTAGCGAGACTTCAGGCCAAGTACCTCGCTATTCAGAAAGCGCTAGGAGAAAATCAACTCTCCGCCAGTGGGAACACGCTCTCAAATTCCAGGTAAGAGATATGGTTAAAATAGATTTTTTAAAGGAAAACTGACCTCGGCTTATACTAGTCATTCGGATGATGGAAAATGTCACTCCAAAATAACAAAATGTTTCCAAAACAACATAAAAGGTACTGCTGACTATTTTGAACATAGCGGTCTTTTCCAGCTTTAGCTATGCCCCGCCCATCTCTAGCTAAGCTCCACCCACACCTCGCTCGTGTTGGGATCGATCGATCGATCTCTGAACACCCTGACTACCAATTTCCAAAAAACTACACAGGTAAGCTGTTGAATATTTTGAAACTAATTTTACTGGTTGGTGTTGCTGCCTAAGGTAGCAACAGTGCCCAGTCAAATTAGTTTCAAAATATTCAATAGCATGTTTATTAGATAGTAAAGAATTACAAAGACATACAATTTATACAACGTGTCAGACTCTGAGATTTGACGACGGTCTATATGGAACCCTTTGTGACGTACTGATCGTGACGTCATCATACACGCGCTGAGCTGATTATGATGTCATATGAGGTCAGATGATGGATGGAGACTATGGAAAGGTGAAATTGGATTGGAAAACATTGCTGCCAAAGCTTAGCTAGAATTTCTAGAACCAGGCGAGGCATAGATAGAAATAGAAATTGATCCGCTTTTATTTGGGTACATGAATATGATTCTTGTCAGATATCGTAATAATTTCTAAATACTTTTGCCAGTGGATAGTTTGTTTAAATGTGCATGTTAAATGGGTGGATAAATGCAATTTTTGATGATAGTGCAAGGGAGATAACTCTAACTGGAACTATCAATGCACTGCAAGGGATGTAACTACCTGATACTATTAGAAAATTAATGTATAGCAAATTATGGATACATATATTTCTATTAGGAGTAATAACAATAATAATAATAATAATAATAATAATAATAATGATGATGATGATAAAATTGTGTTATTAAATGTTTATCTTAATATCCGTGTGAAAAAAAATTTCAGGCCTCCCTCATTACCGCCTAAGCCACGTAAAAGACGGATTGGGAGAACGCCACACGTGGGCCAGCCAAAGTTATTTGGAGGTAGTTTAGAAGAATATATAGAGGTAGGTTAGCATGTTGATGTATTTCTATGTTGTTGTTATAACAGCTATTTCGAAGATTGGTGGTTAGACTGTATTTGACTGTGTCTTCATCCTCCGGTGACATTTTAACCATTTAAACCTGAAATGTCAAAAGATAAATTCCTTTACATTTTAATACATATGGCTGGGACCTGTTGCTGTCTAACTCTTTTATCGATAAATTCCCCATAGCTCATTTTCATACAGGAAAACTGTTGAATATTTTGAAATTAATTTGACTTGAAGCGGTTGCTGCCAATGGCTTCCAGTAAAATAATTTCAAAATAATCAATAGATTAAGTTTTGTAGTGTAATGATTGTACTTTTTCAAGGATTTTTCGGTGAAAGGACTAAGCCAGCAACAGGTTCCTGTCAGAATTGGTTTCTAAATATTCAACAGTTCACCTGTATAGTTATAGGTGTCTATCTGTAAACCCTACATGCAAACCTGTATATAAATCCTCTGATGAGCTTCCTATATGGAGCAAAACACCATAAAGTCAGATCTCAGAATGGGTTTGGAAACTCCTCACCCACTGCCCTACTATTTATCATAAGAGCCACTCATCCCTACCACTAATTCCATGTTTATACCAAAAGGGAACACACTGTGTATATGCACCACAAACATGTGCAAAACAATGCTACACCCAAGCCATTTACCCTTCAAATGCTGACCCTCGTCAGTCGTAGGGGCCCTACATACAGGGTCCAGCTAAGAACAATCAGTGAGCATGTGCACGCAGATGCCCAGTAGCAGGGATCCTGAATCAAGGGTTGCTAGCTAATCAAGGGTCCCTAGCTAATCAAGGGTCCCCAGCTAAGAACAATCAGTGAGCATGTGCACGCACATGCTCAGTAGCAGGGACCCTGAATCAAGGTTTTCCAGCTAATCAAGGGTCCCCAGGTAAGAACAATCAATGAGCATGTGCGTGCACATGCTCAGTTGTAGGGACCCTTGCCGGGGTTCCATGGCCTATAAATAGGAGTCACTGCACCAGTGTCAGGCATCTGACTTTCGTCCTCCAACCGAAGACAAGCGTCGGGTATACTTCAGCGATGAGTCTTATCACGTTTTACTAGTTTTTCACCTGTATAGTTACCTTGAGACTCAGATTTTGGGAATGTAGGGTTCAAAGGGTTAATCAATAAGTTAGTTAATTACTGTATATGGTAGAATTTTATTCTATCTTTTAATGATCGCATTGGTCAGAAAAATTGAAATCTGCCCTTCCTGAATGACCATTTGCAAGCCAAAATAGTACTATTCTTGAAAACATACCACTTAAATTGACTGTCTCAGTTTTTTAGCCAGTCATTCCAGTAGTAAATTGTCAAAAATAGCCTTCTCATGGCTAGTAAATTGATGTTTATTAATAAAGACCACTGCAGAGACTATTTTTTGCCCACCATTAGCCAGGTAAGGGATTTTGTCAATCAATATACATAGATGTTTCTCAGTCTCGAAATTTTGCAGGTCCCAGCGACCATGCACCCTGAAATCTGGGGGTCCCAAACTGAAGTCTGGTGGTCCCAATCAGTATTTTTCATTCATGCTAACATTAGAAAGTGCCATAGGCTGACAACTATGAATTATGGGGTCCCATGTTAGATTTTGAAGGTATTTTTGTGCAAAAAATCCATAAAATTATTTAGTATTACACAATGATAAAATAATTACATGGGACCCACGGGACCAACCACTACTAATTTTTTTGTGTCCTAAGTTGCTTTTTGGTGGTATATACCCTCAAAAGGAATGTTGTAAGATATATATGTTCAACTTTGGAATGGTGCTGCGAAAAAATGTGATGTTAGGAGCTGTTTTCAAAATATTCAACATGCGACTCTTGCAACAAATCTTCATTGAATTCAGAATAAGGTGTCTTAATAAATGATTTTATTTGTGTACAAATGTGTGTATATGTGTGTCTGATTGTGCGTGAATATGTGTGCGTATATATGTGTGTCTTTGCATATGTCTGTGTATGTATGTGTTCAAATGTATTTGGCATCCATTTGTTTGTGTGCGTGCGAGCATGTGTACGTGCATATGTTTGTGTGCGTGCGAGCATGTGTACGTGCGTGTGTGCATGTGTGCGTGTGTGTGTGCGTGTGCGTGTGCGTGCGAGGGTGTGTAAGCGTGCGTGCGAGGGTGTGTATGCATGGTAAATGTTTGTATTTATTTATTATTTTGTTCACAGACCACATCAGAAGAAATCCCGCTCATAATGAAAAGCTGTATCCGCATCATCAACCTTTATGGTATGTTAAAAGTTATCTATAATCAATATCCCTGTCTGTTATTTTACTGTCAATGGAATTTATGTCTAGCTGTCTGACTGCTGCAAGCCCCCAGGCAAGAATGAGCAATAAGTAATGGGCCTGCTGAATATTTCGAAAAAAAATTTGACTCAGCACCTAGTCAAATTAGTTTCAGAATATTCAGCAACTTACCTGTATAGCTTTTTGGAAACTGATAGTCAGGGAGTTCAGGGATAGATCGATCCTAACACGAGCGAGGTGTGGGTGGAGCTAAGATAGAGATGGACGGGGCATAGCTAAAACTGGAAAGTTCCAGTAGCAAGCAAGGAATTAAAGGTGTTGTTTGGTGATCAGCAAATTGTTACCTATTTTCCTGGTTAGCTGATTTGTTAAATTCTTACTTATTTTACTGGTTATATGATTCATTAAATTCTCGCTTATTTTCCCTAATAGGTGATTTGTTAAATTATCACTTGTCTTGTTTTCCAGGTATGCACCATCAAGGTATATTCCGTGTTTCCGGTGCCCAGGTAGAAATCAATGACTTCAAGAATGCGTTTGAAAAAGGTAATTACATTCTTGTGATGATATCTATATTTAAAGGATAGGTCTCAAATTTGTTCAAGAAAATCTAAATTTTGTCATTGAAATTGTCCATTTGCAGACCAAGAGAAGAATATTTTGGAAACTATACCAGTGGAATGACTGGCTCGGTTATCTAGCCACTCATTCCTGTGGTAAATTTTCAAAAAAATTTCCAATTTCCAATTTCCAATTTTGGTCAGCTTTAGTGTTAATGGATGAAACCAATGTTAACTCTTAGCACTCTGATGTCAAAATTTTAAATTTTCAAATTAAATTAAAATGAACTGGTGTTCATTTTTAAACGAATATGGTGGAAGATGTTGCTGTCATAGACAGCAACATAGTCCACCAAAATTGTTTAAAAATGTACACCAGTTTCTTTGCTACTGGGACCGCAGAGATAGAATGTTGACACCAGAGGGGTAAGGGTTACTAAGATTCAAAATATGACTAATAGAAAACATGATTGGTTAATCTTTAGCTCATCTAGTCTAATGAATTTATTATACGATTTAATGGCATCTATTATGGTTTTGTTGACTCCATTTACAGGCCACGAGAATACAATTTTTGAATTCTGCATTTTGAATAAAGTGAATTTACAATACATTTCCTGTTTTTAGGAGACGATCCTTTGCTTGACATGATGGATGCCAGTGACATAAACTCTGTTGCCGGCGTGCTCAAATTATACTTCAGGGAACTTAGGGAGCCACTTTTCCCGCTTCATTTATTTGATGAACTCATCTCGTGTAGCAGTAAGCACATATATACACATATCACTTACACGTCACTCAGAACGGCTAGTTTAGAATTTCGCACATACCCCAGATTTGACACTATTGTTATGTAGTATTTTCAGGCCTGCAGAAAATGATGTAGCCTAGGTTTCACTCATGCAAACGTGCAAATATTACTGGCGCAACCTCTTCAGGCCATGAATTGTTTCAGATCTTGTACATACCATCATTTGCCGTGTATGCTGCCCTTGTATATAGGACGCAGGCCCAAATTTGACCAAAATCTGTCCATAATTTCCTATATGTTCTTGTATAAAATGCTGGGAAATTTAGAAAACATAATTTTAAAGACAACGAAAATTGTTAACAATTAAATGACTAACTAACCTACCAGCCTTACTATATCCTTGCACAGTTGCATATTTACAGAATATACTCCAATTCCTCTGCAGTTTATCCATCCATCACATGTCATAGTCAACCAAGTGACACGTAGGCTGACATTATAATCATGATGTCATGAATGATGATGTCATGAATGATTCGATATAGCCCATCCTTAGCGTGTAATAGTCCCACACTTAGGAATTGTATCTTTTTGCTATTTAATAAACATACTGTTGAATATTTTGAAACTAATTTGACTGGGCGCTGTTACTGCCCTAGGCAGCAACAGGACCCAGTCAAATTAGTTTCAAAATATTCAACAGCTTAACCTGCATAGTTTTCTGGAAATTGATAGTCAAGGATTTCAGAGACTGATCGATCCCAACACAGGCAAAGTGTGGGTGGAGCTTACCAATGGATGGGCGGGGCATAGCTAAAGCTGGAAAGGTCTATTGATTCCAAACTTCTTTCATGAAATTACATGTAAAGCTAACTTTTTGGGTGAAAAATACATTTATTGTAATTGAATAATGTCACAAGTTGACAATTCCTGATAAACATTAGCTGTGTTTAGCAGCTTTCATCTATCAGTTCAAGAGACTATTTTCAAAAATTTACTGCTGCAATGGGCCAGTCATTTCAGTGGTAAATTGTCAAAGATAGCCTTCTCTTGGTCTGCAAATGACCATTTCTCAAGACCAGTGTTGAAGCTGGTTTTTTCTGATACGAGTGTTAAAGGGTTAAGCCCATGTGCGACTTTACCTTCATTTCTCAGGAAATATGAATATTTTAAACCGGATTTATTTTATCTGTAGTTTAAGATTCCATTGTTCTGGCTTACAATTTAGATGGATCCATTAACAATGTACAGCTAGGCCCACCCATTTATAGCTATACCCCCAATTTACAGCTATAGCCCACCCATTTACAGCTGTATCCCACCCATTTTCAGGTTTACCCCACCCATTTACAGCTATACGCCACCCATTTATAGCTATGTCCCACCCATTTACAGCTATACCCCACTCATTTATAGCTATGTCCCACCCATTTACAGCTATACCCCGCTCATTTATAGCTATGTCCCACCCATTTACAGCTATACCCCGCTCATTTATAGCTATGTCCCACCCATTTACAACTATACCCCGCTCATTTATAGCTATGTCCCACCCATTTACAGCTATACCCCGCTCATTTATAGCTATATCCCACTCATTTACAGCTATACCCCGCTCATTTATAGCTATGTCCCACCCATTTACAACTATACCCCGCTCATTTATAGCTATGTCCCACCCATTTACAACTATACCCCGCTCATTTATAGCTATGTCCCACCCATTTACAGCTATACCCCGCTCATTTATAGCTATATCCCACTCATTTACAGCTATACCCCACCGATTTACAACTATACTGCGTCCATTTATAGCTATGTCCCACCCATTTACAGCTATACCCCACTCATTTATAGCTACCGTATTTCGCTTGATTGTAGCCTATGCTCTAGTAGAAGCCCACCCCCTAAACTTTGACATATGAGCTCCAATGATTTCTTAGCAGTTTCAAAACGGCAAAACTGTATTAGAAGCCCACCCCCTAACTCAGCAGATTGTATAGGAAAATTTTTTTTAAGAGCAAATTTGTAAGAATAACGTGTATAATAATCAGAGCTCTGCCCTGATACATTTCTGGCCCCTCTAGAAGTCAATACAGGCCTCGGATTTGTAAATCTCGACCACCTATTAGATTAATACTAATAGTAGGCCATGTGTGTTCAAGATATAATAAAGTTTATTCCACACTTTTGTAGTCAAAATGCGCGTAAAACAGTCTTGGTGTGATTAAATACCTTCCTTATAAATATATTTTAAGACCAAATTTATGTACCGAACAAGCACGGGAGAAAATGTGCATCAATTTTGTAACACGCTCAACATTAAATGACCCAAATTGAATTATTACGAACGACAATATAGCCAGCTTCTTAAGTTGGTGAGCCAGCGGATCTTTTGCGATGGGAGGTGCCGTGTTCTCGTGAGATATACGCTAACGGGAGTTTATCAAACGGGTACCCGTTATTCAGATGAGTATAATACTCAGTTCCTATCGCGCAATGATAATATATAGAAATTCCCGAGTTCCGAGTCCCCGATTCCAGAATATTTATATCTAAAATAAACTTCAATTGGAGGCGAATCACGTGATTTGTATTTTTTCGCGACGCCATTTTATATGAAATTGTGGATTAATTTTGATGTAATAAACGACCTTTATTAAAGGATACGCAATATTTAGGCGCTCAAATCAAATAATTTCACTTCACTGGTGATGTTTTGAGGTATACATTAAACATAGGCAGGCATAGGCAGTGAGAATTTTTACAGGAGAAAATGCGTTGAATTTCCGTGGTATCAGTTTTAGAAAACTTTATTAGGAAAACTAATATAAGCCCACCCCCTTTCTCAGAGATGTTGGGTTGGAAATTGAACACCGTGTCCTAATAGAAGCCTAGACTTCAATTAAGTAAAATACGGTATGCCCCACTCATTTACAGCTATACCCCACCCATTTATAGCTATGCTACATCCATTTATAGCTATCTCCCACCCATTTATAGCTATACTCCACCCATTTATAGCTATGCCCCACCCATATACAGCTATACCCCACCAATTTACAGATATACCCCACCCATTTACAGCCATACCCCACCCATTTATATCTATGCTCCCCTCACTCTGTCTGTACATTTGAATCAATTTTAACTGTTTGAACCCTGGATTGCCAGAATACCTTTTCTATGGATTCTCATAAGGGTCATTTTCATTGTATATAACCCCCAAGATGCAACTTGGACCTCCAAAAATAGTGGCAGTCTATCCCATAAGAGCACTGAAAATCTTGTATGATTGTTACATATGAATTAGTTTGATAAGTTTTTGCACAAAAGTACCCACAAAATCTAGCATGAGAACAAAGCTTTTAGTCCATGGGACAGTCTAATTTTAGCACGAACAGAGAAAAACTGCATTGGAACCCCAGATTTTCAGTTTGGAACCCCAAGATTTTCAGTTTGAGACACCCAGATTTCAGGGTGTGGCTACCTTAAACCTCGAAAATTTAGATACCATGGAATTCTGTGGTGTGTAGTCTGTCATGACCTCTTGTGACCTTGGGTATGTAATGATCTCAGTTATTTGACAATTATTTTGATACTCGACTTTGTCTTGCAGAAATACATGATTTACCCGAGAGGTTGGAGAAAATTCGTGATCTCATCAAGACTTTGCCAGCAACCATCAACGTTGTCATGCGATACCTGTTTGCCTTTCTTAACCAGTAAGTGGTCGGTGTGTCATTAAATGCACATTTATAGATCTATGTTCTGTAGCATATTACAATCAGTACTCTCGCACTGGGGCAGTTGAGGTGGGGTAGTGTAAGCTGGTGACTGAGGACCTGGGAGGATATGTGTTATGGGGTATTGCAATAGAGAATCCATGTTTACCTATGACCTGCACTTTTCTAGGTAAGCTCCGCCCACTTTATGCGCATGCAGTAATCGATTTGAAACTTTGAAAACTGAATTCCCAGAATGTAAATTTTAAAGAAACTACAGATAAGATGTTGAATATTATGAAACTAATTTATCTGTCTGGGATAGGCAGCAACAGCTCACAGTCAAATTAGTTACAAAATATTTAGCGGAGTGTTTATGAAAGACATGCCATTCGCACACTAGTGACACACCTTTTAGATCTTTGTGACAGGGCTGTACGTCATTAACTATTGACATAATTGATTATGATATCATATATGTAAGAGACAGATCGAATCCATTCGTTGTCTTTATATCTCTATCGCTGTCATAATTCAAACTCTTAGATTGGTTTTCTTAATATTTACATACTTAGTCCATCCTTGCACAGGCTTAAAGAAATGCATGTGTGTAACAATATAGGTGTGCAATGACTGATTGTTTGTGGAAAATATGAAGAGAACCGGGACAAGGATTAGGAATGTGGACATGCAGGAACACAATACAGCTCATAAATAACCTCGAACATTTACAAAATAGAAGCATGTTAGGTAATACAATTATGAACACGATGTAAGAAATGTTCTGTTGAATACTTTGAACATAATTGGATTGGAAGACATTGCTACCTAAGGCTGCGAATGGACTTTTCCATTTTAGCTATGCCCCGCCCATCTCTAGCTAAGCTCCACCCACACTTTGCTGTGTTTGGATTGGTCGATCCCTGAATACTCTATCAATTTTCTGAAAACCATATACAGGTAAGCTGTTGAATATTTTGTAACAAATTTGACTTTGTGCTGTTGCTGCCTATGTGAGCAACAGCGGCCAGTCAAATTAGTTTCAAAATATTCAACAGAAAATTTATTAAATGGTAAAGACATAGAATTCGTACAACAACGCATATCCAGTCTTCAAATATGCATTCGTGACGTACTTATCGACATCATTCATGACGTCATTCATTATGATGTCATTCTACATATCGCGTAGTTGATTATGATGTCATAGGATGGATTGATAAAGCGGAAAGGTCTATTATGTTCAAAATATTCAACAGTACGTTTATTTTGTTTTGGAAACACTTAGATATTTTTTTACTTGTACTGTATTCTATCATACCCATCATTGTTTAACCCGTTATCCACTAAATTTGGTTAAGAAACTTAAAATATTTGCTTATTGAATATCCATTTGCAGGCCAAGAGAAGACTATTTTTGAAAATTTACCACTAGAATAACTGGCTCGATTATCCAGTCAGTCATTCCAGTGGTAAATTATAAAAAATAGTATTCTCTTGGCAAGTAAATGGACATTCCCCAAGACTGCTGCTGCTGAAAGTGGTTTTGGCCTGTGGCTTGACCATTAAAGGGGTACATCCTCTGTCAATGTTTATCTCGACACAGTTTATCAGAATACAGTGATGAGAATATGATGGATCCGTACAATCTCGCGATTTGTTTTGGACCGACGTTATTGCCGATTCCTCCCGATCGCGATCAAGTCCAGTTTCAGAATAGCGTGAATGAAGTGATCAAGACGATTATTATGCATCAGGACGAGATATTCCCGAAACAGGATGGGCCAAAATATGAAAAATTCATCATCGAACACAGGTAAAATAACTGGGAGGTAGACGTGTGTTCTTGTATTACTGGAGCTCTGTAGAATTTAAACATATTTATCCTCACATCATAGTGTGAAAAGGGTATCGCATTCGGGTTTGCGCATATGTGTGCCTGTGCGTTCGCACATGCATGCATGCCTGTGTTCCAAACATGGCGTGTGTGTTACTTTTTGTGTGTGTGTGTGGAGGGTGGGTGAGGGGGGTGGGGGTGGGGGTGGGGTTGGTGATTGAGAACCATATTAATTTTTGGGTCAAAAGGTCCAAAAGTTTGTGATCAGTTTTAGTTGTAATAATATGGCCAAGTGAATGTCATCAGTGAAGTACATACTTGCATTCATAAATAAGTATGAACGCAGTAAGCTGTCAGCTTCCTTTACACCATACTGCTAGACAATCATCATGCTACATAGATTGTGTGATGGTGTGTGCGTGTGCATGCGTGCGTGAGGTGGATGGGAGGGGGAAGGTTGGTATAGATTTCAACAATCTCTGGTTGTCATTCTTGTTTTAGCTTTTAACTCTTTAACACTTAAATTTCTTCAGGAAAATTTTTTTTTTTTCATAGGAAATGTCCATTTGCAGACCAAAAGAAGACTATTATTGAAAATTTATCACTGGAATGACTGGCTCGATTATTGAGCCAGTCATTCCTGTGGTAAATTTTCAAAAATAGTCTTCTCTTGGTCTGCAAATGGACATTTCACAAGACCACTGCGGAATCTGTTTTTTGGTGACGAGGGTTATAGGGTTAAGACTGTTGTAAGATCTGATAATGTAACTTGGCAGCTCTTACGGTAGAAGCGTATTATTTCTAGTGTATGGCCGTTCATTAATCTCATTTGCTGACACTGTTGTAGGGCAGATAGGTAACAAATTGCATCAAAGTTGTGCACTTTTTGAAGAAAGCATGAAAGTTTGCCTATACGGGTTTATTGGTATGCTGATTCTAAAAAAATAGGGTAACAATTTGATTTAACGAAAAATTGCGAAATTCAAGATGGCTGACATTAAAATATGCAAAAAAAAGTTTTCGATTCTAATTAGTTTTGTATCAAGGCATATGTATTAAAGGTAATAGAATTAATTTATTACCAATAGAATACTGCTGTATTAAAAGATATGACAGTAATGTATAGTAACTGTTCTAAAATCCAAGATGGCCACCACACAATAAAACTGAACAATCCAAATCGAGAGCATAATTGTTATTGGTGTCAAAGAGTGAATACTGGACAATAAAAGCACTGATTCATGAACTTAGCCGCATGTTTCTTTCTACCCAAAGAATGGGATAAAATAGCTTTAGCCCCTTAATGGACAAAATGGTCAAAAGTATGTTCTAAAGTCATCTTGAGAAAGATCCATTTGCTGACCAAGAGAATAATATTTTAGATTTGCAATTGAAATAACTGGCCGGGGTGATCACGAAGATTTTTCTTGACCAATTTTGAACATTAAAGGGTTTAGCGATTGAAATGATGATTGGAAATGTGTCTAAATAGATTTAGAAGCAAAGTATGATAGGTAAATGGAAATATTAAGTGTAACTAGAGTCTATATGGCAGATTACAAAAGCAGAGTTATTTATGGTTAATAATCAACGATTATTCAGAGATACACTCATACCTAGCTAAATAGCGTTAACCCTTTAATGGACAAGCCGGCCAAGGTTTTCTGCAGTCGTCTCGAGAAATATCCATTTGCTGACCAAGAAAATAATAATTTAGAAAATTTACAACTGAAATAATTGACTCGGTAGTCACGCTAGTCATTCCAGTGGTAGATTTTGTAAAATATTCTCTTGGTCATCAAATTGAAACTATCCATGCGAAGACATTTTATGACCAATTTGGCCATGAAAGTGTTAATGATTGAAAAGATGATTGGGAAAGTTGCTTCTAAGAAGATGATGGCTCATTAAAACAAGTGGTTTCAACATCACCAGTCTCAATTCACCTTTCCAGAGTACCCATCTATCATCTGACCTCATATGATGTCATAATCAGCTCAGCGCGTGTATGATGATGTCACAATCATTACATCACAAAGCGTTCCATATAAACCGTTACCAAGTCTCAAATACTCCGACACGTTGTATGAATTGTATGTCTTTGTAATTGTTTACTATTTAATAAACATGCTGTTGAATATTTTGAAACTAATTTGACTTGGCGCTGTTGCTGCCTTAACCCAGCAGTCTTCTACTCATAAGAAATCAAATCTGTGACCTTTAAATCATATGCCTCGATACAAGAATTCCACTTCTATGATTATTAGAAGCGAAAATACTATTTTTGCATATGTTCATGGTGGCCATCTTGAATTTCACAGTTTAAGCGGGGAACAGTTGTCAAATCAAATGTTACCCTATTTTTTTCTAAATCATACCAATAAACACTTCTAGGCATAATTTCATGCTTTCTTCAAAAGTGAACAACTTTTTCACCTATCTGCCCTACTAGTATGTGCATATTATACAGTCCACCTCAGAATTAACGTCACACATTTCCAAAACAAAATAAAACATGCTGTTGAATATTTTGAACATAATTGTATTGGAAAACATTGCTGCAATGTCTTCCAATACAATTATGTTCAAAACTTTCAACAGAACATTTCTTAGACCGAGTTCAAATTGTTTTATTTTGTAAACATGTTAGACTGATATTTTGTTCTTGTTTTCCAGTCATGAGGATGCTGTGGGTGATGAAGACACCAGTTCCATTCCAAGCGATGAAGGTAAGCTTACATTTTATGGTAATCACTCGCTCATCATCTATTTGCATAATGTTTACTCCAGGCAATGCCAAAGGTCTTGTGGATTATTTAAAAAATAGTTTGACTGAAATTTGCGTCTTGTGTCAAATTCTTTTCACAACATGCACTTGAATACTGTGTGTTTCTGAACATAATTAACAAACACCTGTTATATTGTCAGCGAAGAAACTGTTAGAAACCAAAAATAGACATGTCATTCTTAAACCTTTAATGGCCACGTCGGTCAAATACGGATATTGCAGCGATCTTGAGAAATGCCTGATTGCAGGCTGAGAGAAAATTCTTTTTGAAAATGTATCACTGGAATGACTGGCTCGGTTAGCGAGCCAATCATTCCAGTGGTAAATTAAAAAAAAAGTCTTGTTCTGCAAATAGACATTTCTCAATACCACCGCAGAATATAGGCTTGCGCGATTCTTGTTTTGAAACATCGCGATCAATTTTATTAAAAAATCGCGATTTTCGATTAAATCGTAGGTCCAAATTCCCAAAAGTATAAACTGGGGTAACGTGACAAGTCACGAAAACTGGGACTTGGAATTTCTAGAAAAAAATTCCTAGAAAAAGTTGAAATAAATGATGCAAAAATAGCACGGAATTAGAACACAATTTCATGCGACAAATTCTTACCATCTTACGTCTATGCTAAATGTATACCTTATATCCATCATCGCGGGAGTGAAATTATTAATTGGGACCACCTAAATATTGCGTATACTTTAATAAACATCGTTTATTTCAATAAAAATTTGACAAAATGTTGAGAAAAAATATAAATTGCGTTACGTATCAGCTTATAGTCTCCCTTTGTAGGACAATTTTAGGTCATTACCCGAGTAGTGCGAAGACGCTAATATTAGTACCCGGGGAAATACTGCGCAATCCACATACATAGGACGGTAGCTTTGAGTAGCTACGAGAGTAACAGCATAAACTCGTCCTATCGTGCAGTTAATAGTTGTTTTCAGAATGTATGATTTACATTTAAGAGTAATCAACAGAGCGCACAGTTCAAAATACAATGATCTGGAATGCTGTTGCTTTATTTTCTTTAATTAGACATGACAACCGAATCAGAAAGGAAAAATAATTACACTGCCTAAAATTGCTAACTCTAGAATTAAAAAGAATTATGTTCACTGATTATTGCCTAGCACTCTGCAATTAAGTATATACTTGGTATTTCACGACAGACTCGGGGTCTGCAGCGAAAGAAAGAAAATTATATGGCGATTCGATGGAGTAACTAGCTGGTTTTCTCAATGACAAAGGTGTTACCTCTCTATTGTTAGCTTGTTTATCATAGTGCTTTGTGTTGTGTTTAGTAATTGTTCGACACGTGCATGGCATGGCGGGATATAAACACACTGAACACAGGCGTGAATCGATTATAATTGTACTCATGTACTGATAAAATACGACGGAAAAGTACACACTTCAGATTTTAAACAAACATGAAATTTTTGACGATTTTCCGATTTCCTGAATTACATTGTAAAAATCACGATTTGAAAAATAAATCGAAGTTCACGATTAAATCGTAGAAGCCTACCGCAGAAGCTATTTTTAGCCAGATTGAGTGTTAAATGTCATCCCCACTCCACCAACATCCCACTCGTGTACGTCCCAAAAATCTTGTCACCGCTATGGAGAGAATTTGGTTAAACGTGACAGGGTGATTGTACACCACCAAAGATGTGTGTAATGTTACAAGTGTTTGCATCAGTCATGCATGACTGATTTTGGAGGTGTCCGACCAAAACATGGAATTTGTAGTAAAAAACATGGAATTTCAGTATTTAGCGAAAATATTGTCGGTACAAGTCCTCTAACAGTTTGAGAGAGAATTGGATAAAACATGACAGGAGGATTGTACACCACCCAAAGAAACACTCCTGTTGGTGATGTGCTCATGTTGTGGCTACCCCCCCTAAAGAAACACTCCTGTTGGTGATGTGTCTACACCTCCCAAAGAAACTCTCCTGTTGGTGATGTACTCATGTTGTGTCTACACCTCCCAAAGAAACACCCCTGTTGGTGATGTACTCATGTTGTGGCTACACCTCCCAAAGAAACACTCCTGTTGGTGATGTGCTCATGGTGTGTCTACACCTCCCAAAGAAACACTCCTGTTGGTGATGTACTCATGTTGTGGCTACACCTCCCAAAGAAACACTCCTGTTGGTGATGTGCTCATGGTGTGTACACCTCCCAAAGAAACTCCTGTTGGTGATGTGCTCATGGTGTGTCTACACCTCCCATAGAAACACTCCTGTTGGTGATGTACTCATGTTGTGTCTACACCTCCCAAAGAAACACTCCTGTTGGTGATGTGCTCATGGTGTGTCTACACCTCCCAAAGAAACACTCCAGTTGGTGATGTACTCATGTTGTGGCTACACCTCCCAAAGAAACACTCCTGTTGGTGATGTGCTCATTGTGTGTCTACACCTCCCAAAGAAGCACTCCTGTTGGTGATGTGCTCATAGTGTGTACACCTCCCAAAGAAACTCCTGTTGGTGATGTGCTAATGGTGTGTCTACACGTCCCAAAGAAACACTCCTGTTGGTGATGTGCTCATGTTGTGGCTACACCTCCCAAAGAAACACTCCTGTTGGTGATGTACTCATGTTGTGGCTACACCTCCCAAAGAAACACTCCTGTTGGTGATGTGCTCATGTTGTGGCTACACCTCCCAAAGAAACACTCCTGTTGGTGATGTGCTCATGTTGTGGCATGGGGTGTATGTCAGCCTTGTCACATTTATAAGCTAATATTATGTCTAATACACCTTTCCAAAATTGACGTCATTATGCCGGGATTCCCCTAAATCAACGCTCAGAGCAGAACTGCTGTCTGGTAATGCTGCCAGCAAGCAGCTGGCCCGCATTAAGTTACCATTGCGCTAAAATACACGGCAATTTAAGCCGTTCTTATGATAAATTAAAAGCACTATATTTTTTAAGCCCTACATCATTCGAAAGCGTAGATAATTGGCTAAACATTAATGCACCATTTTTTATATTTTTTGTAAAATTTTCTATGAGTTATTTGCGTATATAAAATACACCATTATACCTCGATTCATTAAATCAAGTGGACAATAGGGGATATTTTAAAATTAACTGTATTAAATTTTACAAATCGATAAAAATGGATACAGAAATGAATAGAAAATTGTCTTAACTTTCCAATGATGTATGATATCAATAAAATTATTAAATTAGTTCTTTATATAACCTGCTTAAAGTGCATTGTATCTGATTCCCATAGTAAAGTAATCCTGTTTGAGTGTCGGCTATCACAGTTACCAGCCAGAAGTGGTATGCACAATATATTCTGGGAAGGTATTTTCCCAAAATACGCTAGTGTAGGAAAGGTCTATTTTCCCTTGATTCTTGACAAAATAATGTGAGAAACGCGACATTTTTAGCTCACCTGGCCAGAATGGCCAAGTGAGCTTATGCCATGGTGACCGTCCGTCATCTGTCCGTCCATCCATCCGTCAACCTTTGCTTTAAAATGTATCTCCTCCTATACCGCTTGGCAGATTTGAATCAAATGTGACTAGAAGGATCCTATGAAGGTAGGCTCTAGCACTTCTATTCAGATTTTTGATTCGTCAATTTTTTGGGTGAAAATCTGAGATTTTATAAAAATTTACCGGAAAGTGTCAAAATGGATCTCCTCCTCCTTAGCTTTTTGACAGAATTCAGCCAAATTTGTCTTGAACGGTCCTATAGTGGTAGGTTCTAGAACTTCTATTCAGATTTTTGATTCGTCAATTTTTTGGGTGAAAATCTTAGATTTTGTAAAAAATTTACCGGAAAGTGTCAAAATGCATCTCCTTAGTTTCGTGACAGATTTCAACTAAATTTGCCTGGAGGGATCCCATAGTGGTAGGCTCTAGAACTTCTATTCAGAATTTTGATTGGTACATTTTTTTGGTAAAAATCTTAGATTTTGTAAAAAATGTACCGGAAAGTGTCGGCGCGTATCTCCTTAACTTCTTGAGAGATTTCAGCCAAATTTGTCTTGAAGGATCCTAGAACCTCTATTCAAATTTTTGATTGATTTTTTTGGATAAAATATTTGATTTTGTAAAAAATTTACTGGAAAGTGTCAAAACGTATCTCCTCCTTAGCTTCTTGATATATTTTAGCTAAATTTGTGTGGAAGAATTCTACAGTGGTATGCTCTAGAATTTCTATTCAAAATTTTTACTGGTAAATTTTTTGGGTTGAAAATCTGAGATTTTGTAAAAGATTTACTGGAAAGTGTCACATGTCTCCTCAGCTTCTTGACAGATTTCAACTAAATTTGCCTGAAAGGATCCTATAGTGGTGGGCTTTAGAACTCTTGTTTAGAATTTTGATTGGTCAATTTTTGGGGTGAAAATCTTAGTTTTTAAAAAAAAACCTTGCCAGAAATTGTCAAAATGCAACTCCTCCTTAGCTTCTTGACAGATTTCAACCAAATTTGCCTTTAAGGATTCTATAGAGGTAGGCTCTAGAACTACTATTCAGACTTTTTATGGGTCCATTTTTTTGCGTGAAAACTTGGATTTACTGTAAGTTGTCGAAGCACATCTCCTCGTTCGTTAGCCACTTGATGGATTTCAACGAAATTCGGCTAGAAGGACCATATGGCTGTAGCTTCTAGAACATCTATTCAGAATTTTTGTTTGTCAAATTTTGGTGGGTCAAATTGTCATGGTAGATTTACTAAGATCTTATTTCGAAGATTATTCCGTATTAAAACATAGAATCTATCTGTCATCCTGTAGAAGTTTCACGAAATATATTTTTGTGAGATATAAACTACCCAGTATTTCAAATGCTTATGTTGCAGGTGAGCGACAGGCCGTTATGCCTCTTGTTATTTATTCTTGTTTGAAATTATCCTAAAATGATTTCTTATAAACTTCCAAGCTTTTTTTATTATTAAAATCTATCAAATTATTTCATTTTACAACATTCTAAGCATAATAAAATAATGTTATAACTGGCATGGTTATGTCACCAGCATCAGGAGTAGTAATACATAGTTAATGCCATGGGTCACTAAAGTGTGAAGCGACGTCGTAAATTCATAACTATTTGAGGAAAATTTTTTATTAGTTAATTTGTTTGTTGAGTATCCCCTTTGCTTCTATATACTGATAAGATATGGTTTTTCCTCACTGTAATTAAACTAATGCTGAATATTTTGAAAACAAATTGATTGAATGCCATTGGTGCCTATGCATGGAAATCAGTGAAATTGTTTTCAAATTATTTGTCATCGTTTATATTTAGCTATCTTGAAACCAAATTTTGTGGGGAATTCAGATTGAAATGGGTGTATATATGACATTTTTACGTCTTCGTCGTTATTGAAATTTTTCTCTGATCCATTTATTAACATACAGAATCTATGATAGGTAAGTTTTTATACTCAGATGCTGACAACATTGCATGGATAAGAATTTTGAAGAGAATTTCTTTTACGTTACTTCTACAAATTTATTTTTTATTTTGTGTTTTTATTTTGTTGATCTATAGATTTATTTCTCGGTGTCAATTTTATGTGTAATTAAATTATTTTCCTGGCATGTTTGTGCAGAGATTTATAATATTGTTTTTAATATATGATAACATTTTTTCCTTATCGTGTGTCATCCTGAATCTGAACTTTACTAGTTTACTAAACTTTCTGGCGGAAGATGACAGAGGTGTGGGGGCTGGGGGTTGGTTTGGGGGGGGGGGGGTGGGGGAAGGTAGTAAAGGTAGTAAACAAGATATTTGAATCACAGACAAATCCCTGAAAAAGTAAACCATGTGCGATATAAAACTTATTCTTTTGAATATTTTGAAATTAATTTGACTTGCAGCAACGGCTTCCAGTCAAGTTAATTTCAAAATATTCAACTGTTTTCCTGTCTGGTTGGCCTAAAAATGAGATACAGGGAATTCGTCGGTGAAAGGTTTTTAAACCTTTTAAAAAAAATGTACAATTTATTTACTGAATGTCCATTTGCAGGCCAAGAGGATTATTTTGGAAGGCACTCATTCCAGTGGTAAAATTTCAAAATTATTTTTCTCTTGGCCTGCAAATGGCCATTCTTTATGACCACTGCAGTGGTAATTTTTCGATGGCTTGACCATTTACGGGTTAAACAGATATGTCACTGTTAAGTTCTCCAAACTAAAATTCTTTTCAACTTTAACCCTTTAGTGGCCAAGCCGATCAAAACCGGCCCTCTAGTAGGCTTGAGCAATGTCCATTTCCAGGCAAAGAGAAGACAATTTTTCAAAATTTACCACTGGAATGACTGGCTCGGTTATCGAGCCAGACATTCTAGTGGTAAATTTTCAAACATTGTCTTTTCTTGGGGTGCAAAATAGGCATTCATCAAGTAAATATTTAGATTTTTTTAATTTGGCCATTAAAGGGTTAAATAGCTATATTTGTTGATTATGAGGTATGGCCCTTTGAAATCTTAATTGAATAACGAAGTGTGTGTACATTGTATATGGTAGCACATGAGTATTGTCTTCTTACTCCTGGTACAGGATTCTTAGTAGCATCTATAGAGCGATACATTTCTAGCTAAGCTCAGTCCACTGTTTATGCATTTTGGAATCAATTTGAAACTGAAAATTTTCCCCAGATTCCAAATTTTGAGGTAATTGCACAGGTAATCTGTTGAATATTCTGAAAGTAATTTGTATGGGTGCTTTTGCTGCCAAAGACAGCAACAGCTACCAGCCAAATTACTTTCGAAATATTCAACAGCATGCTTTTATAATTGTAAATTCATCAAAGACATACAATTTGTACACTTTAGCATTGTTTAGCGACAGATTTCAATTTTCCTGACAGAGCTACTTCATTTTGATTGTGATGTCAGCTAACATGTGACTTATTAAATTATGATGTAAGATACTTGAGTGACAGATCAGATCCCCCTATTGTTTAAGATTAAGTTAACCCTTTAATGATCAAAATATTCAAAATTTTAAACAGTTTTCCTCCATGTATGTCCATTTGCAGGTCAAGATAAGGCAATTTAAAATCAAATTTCACTGGTATGACTGGCTCGATTATCGAGCCAGTCAATCCAGTGGTAAATTAAAAATAAATAAATAGGTCATCTTGGCCTGCAAGTGGACATTCCTCAAGACCACTACAGAGGCTGGTTTTACAGGTGCATTATGCTGTCCTCTCAAGATTTAAATTTCTAAGCCCTCATCCTTGAAAATTGGAGTGTACTCATTAAGTAGTTTGTGGGAAATCTTCTATTGCATATTTTGAGGTTAAGTTGAAAGGAAGTTGTTGCTGCCATAAATCTATTAAATTGTTTTCAAAATATTCAGTAGTTATCCTATCCTGTATAGGGCTCATGAAATGAAAGAATAAAAATTGTGTGTCAGTGGTATGATATAGTTGTTGCAAATCATGTTGCTGAAAGCTGTTTCTATCAACAGTTTTTTCAGCATTACCATTCTCAAAATGGAATTCTGTATGCAATGACAATGATGCGTACCTAATACTAACCAGGAATTCGATGTGTACAGACTGCTGCTGTAAATGTAATTACATCATTAATAGCATTCAGTTGTTCTCTTTATGTTGTAACTGTTGATTTTCCTAACATTTGAATGTAAATTACGCCTTTAACACTCATGGCGGCTAAAACGGCTTCTGCAGTGACCTTGAAAAATGCCCGATTTGCGGACCAAGAGATAAATGTCTTTGAAAGATTTGCCAATTTGAAATAACTCAATTACACTACAAGCATTCCAGTGGTAAATATTTAATCCTAGTCTGCAAACGGACATTTTCTATGAGGAAGTGTCTAATAGATTTGCGGGTTAAAATGTTAAAGCGGACCAGTCCATTATGAACGCGTAACACGGCTTAACAAATAAATTTTCGATTTAAGTACTGGTAACTATGTGTCCAATTCACCTTTCCAGAGTACCCACCCATCATATGATGTCATAATGAACTGCGTGATGTGTACAATGACATCATAATGAATGATGTCATGAATGACGTCGATAAGTACGTCACGAACGCATAATTGACGACGGTCTATGGGCTGTTGTACAAATTGTTTGCTTTTACTATTTAATAAATATTCTGTTGTATTTTTTGAAACTAATTTGACTGGGTGGCGCTTTTGAATAGCACCCAGTCAAATTAGGTGAAAAATATTCCACAGCTTATCTGCATAGTTTTCTGAGAAATGAGGTACAGAGAGTGCTGGGATCAATCGATCCCAACACGCGTGGGTGGAGCTTAGCTAGAGCTGGGAAGGGCATAGCTAAAACTGGATTCATCCATTAATATTAATTTTTTTTTGTTCTGCAAATGGACATTTTCCAAGACCACTATGCCGTTTTTGACTCGCTTGGACATGAGTGGGTTAGAAATGATTATTTAAACACTTAAATTTGCCGTTATGACTACGATTCCCAAATATGTCTTTAATCACAGGCTTTAACAACTCGCATGTAGATATTTTCAGAAAAATGCAGCGCATGAGTAATAATAATATTAACCCTTTAACACTCAAGCCAAAAACAGATTCTGCAATGCTCTTGAGAAATGTTGATTTGTAGACCAAGAGATTATTTTTGAAAATGTACTTCTGGAATGCCAGACTCGATCCAGTCATTCCAGTGGTAGATTTTCAAAAATGGTCTCGTCTTTGTCTTAAATCGAGATTTTCTATAACAAAATTTAAATTTAAATCAAATTCGAGTGTTAAATGGTTAAAATTTGAATATTTTATTTGATTTGTTGTGTTGGTTTATCCATGTAACTAACAACACATGTATTTTTTTGTGAATGGAAAATGTAAGACATCTGCGCTGTATTAACTCTTTCATGGTCAAGCCAGCCATAACCGGCCTCCGCAATGGCAGAACCAGTTTTAGCTAGGCCCCTCGCAACCTCTAGCTAAGCTACACACATGCTTCACCCATGCTGGGATCGATCCCTACAAACCCCTGAATCTCAATTTCCGGAAAACTATGCGTGTAAGCTGTTGAATATTTTAAAACTAATCTGACTGGGTGCTGTTGCTGCCTATCAGAATGTTTATTAAATAGTAAAGAGACAACTTGACAGGCTATTAGGTGTTTGTGGCAGGCTTAATTATATCATTCATAACGTAATTGATTATCATGTCAGCCTACACGTGAAGTAGTTGATTATGATGTCAGCCTACACGTGAAGTAGTTGATTATGACGAAGTAGTTGATTATGACGTCATGATTAATCAATATACTGAATTCCTACATTGTCTAGAAAAATGTTAATTTGTATGCCAAGAGGGGGCTATTAAAAAAAACAAAACAATTGTAATGACTGGCTCTCTTCAACAAGGTCCATAGAGTCTCGGTAAATGTTGTGTTACAGATTTTTTGGGATTTTCCAGGATTTCCTGGATCACACCCAAAGTTGTAGAATCCTAGTGTATTGTCACAGCTTTTCCTGTGTTAAAGTTAGAGTCAGGCCAGTAGTTTGCGAGATATTCACAGATCCGGAATTTGATCTGATCCTGATCCAGGCTCTTTTATCAGGATCATGGCTGAAGTCCGGAAATCATCTTGCCTGGCAAGTTCCTTCGTTGCATTCAAATTTGAGCCTAACCGGATCAGTTGTTAATTTCAGTATGGCCCGCTATAAGATTTTGTGACTGACTAATTGACTTACTGAACTGATAGACTATTGGACATGACAGTTTATTGAGCAACTGAAAATAATCTCTAGGCCGGAAAACGGACATTCACTAAGCAAAAATCTGGATTTTCTTGACCAATCGACCATTGAAGGGTTAAATTTTTAAATCACCAATTTTGCGTAGTAGCAGCATTGTCTTCCAATCCAATTATTTTCTTACTAACTAACATGTTTGTGTGTTTGTTTTGGAAACATGGTAACATATTTATAAGCTGTACTGGAGCTGTACGGGAATATCTGTGATAATATTGACCAGGGAATCTGACAATCAGTTTATTTATTGCCATCACCCCAGTAATGGAAGAGGGTACTGCACTTGAGCTGTGACAAAAAAACCTGATGATCCAATTTGGCATAAATTTTAACACGACTAAGGATTTTGCCGTGAAAAAGAATTTCCAGAGCTTGGCCGTGATCCAATTTGATTAAATTCCTGAGTTATGAATATCTCGGAATTTTGGTTGTGATGATCAGAAAAATCTTGGAAATCTTTAAAAATTTGAAAAATATTTACAATATGATAAAGATTGGTGAGCGAGTCGCGCGATTTTTGTTCCCTCGTAACCGGTTGTTAATGGTTGGAATATGAACAGAATACAGATATTGCAGTCATGTTTGTAATATCTTTGCTTATTGGCATTGTTATTCATCCTTCTGTCTCGTGTTCTACAGTTCATCTCAGAAATAATTTATCCTGTTTTCAAAACAAAAACCGAAACATGTTAGTTCGTAAAATCTTAAACATTATGAAAGAAATGTTATGTTGTATAGCCAATCAAATTAAATCCAAAATATTCAACAGTACATTTTATTTTATTTTGGAAATGGGTTAATTTCTTTCTGAGCTGCACTCTGTTCGCCCTAGATTGAATTTATAATTTTGAAACAGTATCTAATAAAATGTATCTGCTTAGGCGACTCAGGAAATGGTATTTACCACGAGTGCTTGTTTTGTCTGGTTTGGCTGATTAGTCGAAGGTCTGTTCGTCAATTAGTCTGTCTGTCAACTTTAAGACACTTCTGAGAAAGTCGCCTAAGTGTCAACTATGGTGCGTTCGCGTCTGTTGGTAAATATTCTAGAAAACAGTCTCTGGACACTTCAGCACAAAAGCAGTTTTCCATTTAACTATCTAACCAGTGAAATTCAATTATTGCGGTTTCAAGGCAGCACCCAGCTATATAGAGGGAGGCTGTTGAATATTCTGAAACTAATTCGACTGGGAACTGTTCCTGCCATAGGCAGCAGCAGCGCCCAGTTAAATTAGTTTCAAAATATTCAACAGAATATTCCATACATTCTGAAGAATTTTCATTTCTGGTCTGTGAGGGTTAAAGGGATAATGGTTAAAATCGGTCAGGAATACAGAAATTTTCTCAGAATATGTCATGAGAAGAAAACTTTTGAAAACTTACCACTGGCGAGACCGGTTCAGCTAGCTATTTCCCACCATACCAGTCATTCCAGTGTTTGGTTTTCAAATATCTTCTGACTTGCAAATGTAAGAAGTGTCCAATTTTGGGCCATGAGAATATTTTTAAAACTTACAATTAATTTTACACACAAATATTTGATCTGAGAATTTTTTTTTTGGTAAATTTTCAAAAATAGTTTTCTTGGTGTGTAAACGGACATTCCTTAAGATCACTACAGAGGCCGATTTCTACGAGCGTAACCATTAAAGGGTGTGAATTGAGTGTTGTGAACTGTTTCAACAATATTGATTTATTAAGCAATTCACCAGACAATAATTTCGATGGGAAATAACTATGGACCTGCTGAATATTTTGAAAACAATTTGGCTGAAAGTTGTTGGTGGCTAAGCCACCAACAACTTTCAGTCAAATTGTTTTCAAAATCTTCAGCATATCCAGAGATAAACCCCATGGAAAATGTAGTCTGCAGAAATTAAGGAGACAGATAGTTAAATTGTCGCTGAATATGACAATCCATTCCAGTACATGGTGAATGTATGTCATGCTTATAGATGTTTTTTATTTTTTATTTTCAGAACCCGAAGTCTTTGAAGCAACAGCGCTTTATGATTTTGATGCTCGAACTGATCGAGAGTTATCGTTCAAGAAGGCCGACATTCTTCTGATTTACAGTCAGAAGTCGGTTGATTGGTGGGAAGGCTGCTTTAATGGAAAAGAAGGCCTCATTCCGACCAAATATATCACACTCAAATCTGGGTATGCTATGAAATACAAGCTACTTTACAGGGATGTTCATAAGGGTCCTTATGACGGTATATACCCCGACAATCCAACTTGGGGTCCTCAAAAGTAGTGCCAGTGGGACCTTTGAGACCCCTGAAAATCGTGTATGATTGGTTGTGTAGGATTTTGTGCGAAAATATATACACAATTTAGCATGGGCCTGCGTTTAGTGAAAGCGGTAGGTCCATGGAACTCTAATTTTAGCATGGATGAGAACAGCTTCCTAGGAAGCCTAGACTGCAGTTTGTAGATTATTGCTTGGGACCCACAGATTTCAGTGTGTGGGATCCCAGTGACCTCCAAAATTTATATGTCATGGGAAACATTGATTACTTTATATGAAATGGTTAATTGGAATAGGCTTTGCAGCTACTGTGAGGTTAAAATTTTATAGGTGCTGGTTGAACGCTGGAAACTTCAATTTAATTACAATGTAGTTAGAACGTTAATGCTTTAAGGTTGCCGTGGAAATTTGTTCACGCGAGCAATTTCTCTGTTATAAAACCATAGTTCATGGCGGTCCTTTAAAGTCCTTCAATTCAGAAATGATCTTTTCCAAGGCCTATAAAATCACTTGATTTGAGCAAATCGACTTGAAAATGTTTAAATTTAGCAAAGATTTGTGAATCAAAACATATATTTATGTGTCCAGTACATGTAGCGTCATAATGATTGCAAGAAAGAATATGAGAAAATGGTAAACACATGCAAAGATAATAAAACATTTTTGAATGTGGTTGATCACAGTTCTTAACCGCTTCATAATGCAGCCTGCCCCGTTTGCAGGTCAAGAGAACTATTGAAAATTTAACGCAGGAATGACTGGCTCGCTACCCCAGCCAGTCATTCCAGTGGTAAATTTTCAAAAATTGCTTTCTCTTGATCTGGAAATGGACATTCTAAAAGCAAATATTTTGATATTCCTAACCAAATTTGGTCATTAAAGGGTTAAAATTGCTAGAATTTGTGGATTCTTTGAGAGTAGGAACACTGAATATCTTTATGAGATTAACACCTGTTTTCAAACTTAACACCACTGATATGTATCTGTGAACATTTTCAAGCCAAGATGGTCAAGGGAGGTAATAACATGGTAGATAAGCCTAAATAGCAGCTATCTACCATGTTTATATAATACAGCTCAGAAAGAACCTAGATTGTTTCCAAATCAAAATAAATGTACTTTTGAATATTTTGAACATAATTGGATTGGAAAACATTGTTGCCGAAGGGGTAATGCCTTCTAATTCAAGTATGTTCAAAATATTAAACAGTATGTTTTATTTTGTTTTTGAAACATGGTTATTTTTTATCTGTACACTATCTGCCATCATAACTGAAAATGTTACTTGTTAGCTGACGCCACAATCAATGGATCTATGCCCCGCCCTTTTAGAGCTAAGCTCCACCCATGCTTTTCACGTGTTAGGATCGATTTAATAGAATTTGAATCCTCAATTCAAACAACCCCAATTTCATGGTAACTATAGAGCTGTGACTGTTGCTGCCTATGGCAGCAAGACTGTTGCTGCCTAGGGCAACAACAGTCTTGCTGCCATAGGCGGCAACAGCACTCAGTCATATTAGTTTCAAAATATTCAACATAATGATTATTAAATGATAAAGACATGGCAGCAACAGCACCCAGTCATATTAGTTTCAAAATATTCAACATAATGATTATTAAATGATAAAGACATACAATTTGTACAACTGGCAAATTATTTAAGGCTTGTAACAGACTTAGTTACGTCATTCATTATGCAATTTGATTGGGATGTCATCCTACATATGACATTGATTATGATGTCATATACTTAACCGACAGATCAGATTCATCCATTGATGTAGTTCCGACACAAAAACACAAACCTGGCAAAGCTCTGCCAGTAAGCATTTGATTATCTTTGATGAGTTTACAATCTAAAGTTGAATATTTTGAAATTAATTTTACGGGGGAGCTGTTGCTGGGATAGGTAGTGTCAGCTCTCAGTCAAAATAGTTTCGAAATATTCTACAGCTTACCTGTATATTTACCTTGAAACTTAATTTCTGGGAATTTAGGATTTTTAAATGTTCACACGTGCATACGAAGTTGGTGGAGCATGGCTAGAAATGAGCGGGGCATAGCTAGATGTGGTTGGAGCGTAGCTAGAAGTGGGTGGAACTTAGCTAGAAGTGGGTGGAACTTAGCTAGAAGTGGGTGGAACTTAGCTAGAAAGGGCCGTGGCATAGCTAGAAATAGGTGCGACATAGCCTAGAAACTGGAGAGGCATAGCTAGAAATGGGCAGGGCATCGTTAGAAATAGATCCTTCTGTTTGCTGAAAGTATTGTTTGTTTATGTCCTGACTGTTCTGTATTTTCAGAGAGGACAGACGCAGCCAAGGAAGCACTGCTGACCATGAGAACGAGAAGATCGGCGCATCGAGTTCCTCACTTCCATTGGCACATCCCAAGCTGCCGTCTGTCTCATCCTCGTCATCATCAGAGGGCACCAGTTTCAGCTCACTGGAGAAATCTGTGTCTCAGTCCTCATCCCTCATATCCCCTCCTCTGTCTGTGTCATCGATTATCTCACCCTCGTCGCCTGTAAGTACATCACCGCCTCCATTACCAGCGAAAGAAAAAGATGCCACATCATCAAATATGTCACTGCTAGTGACGCTACCTGTGAAAGAGACAGACATTGTTAGTGTAGATATACCCGTGTCAGAGATACCGGTGAGCACAGACACTTCTAGTATTATGACAACTAGTAGTATGATTACTACTACTACTACGACGTCGACGGTTTGTGAAATAACAAAGCCAGTAAATCTTCCTGAAGTGGTCGATACCTCCATCTCACAGCCAGCTCCCGAGAGCTCGCCTCCACAGGGTGTTCTTGTGAGTGATGAGACGTTTGACACAGAACTTGATACGATATCACTTACAATTAATGAAGATGATTTCATTAATAGTAGTCTTGGTATGGATGAGTGCGGCCATCGTGAGCCGCTCGAGACACAGTTATCATTAAATGACAGTAATCCTGATGATTTGTGTTTAGACATTGATAGTGCTTTAGCCGAGGTCATGTCAGGACTTAAAAGCCTCGAAATACAACAGAGATCTGATAAACGTATGAGCCTGCCGGTAGTCAAAGTGAAACAGATGCCAAAGCACACACCGGACTTAGTTCTAGATCTGCCAAAAGGTGGCTCTGACTCCCCGCCAGACGGTGATGTGGAATCGCGAAGTCGACCTGACAGTCCCACTCTTAGTCTCGCTGAGACATTTGCCAAATCAAACCAAAGTACATTAAAAAAAGCTACATCTGTACCGCCAGTTATGGCGCTTCCTATGATAACTGCTTCACGTGTGGGGGAGATAGGTCATGTAAATAGACTTAGTTTAGCAGAACAACTCTTGGATGATGATTCACCCGCAGCGATTATCAAACGTAGTGCTAGTACAAATGCGGCGATGCGTGCTCGAACAGCGCAGCTTATAGAGATAAACCTAGAGGAACGTCTCAAGTCTTCATCTACATCACTGCTTCAACCACAACCATACAGTCATCCGCCGAACATCAGCGAGAAGCCAAAACCGCCGATCAAGGTAAAACCACCCCTGCTAAGAAAGCCGATGCGCTCACCTGAAACACATAGAAAAGGAGAAGCTTCCAATAAACATTGACCGTAAAATTTGGAAAAAACCGTATTTTGCATGTTTGTAGCTCATCACGCTTGACAGATATACAGGGACAGACCTGCCCGAGACTACCTGCTTTCTTGCTGTTTAACCCTTTAACTGCTGAATTTTTGCAAACGACAATCTAAGTGTTATCTTTCGACCTGCTAAATATTTTATAAACAATTTGACTGAAAGTTGTTGGTGGCTTAGCCACCAACAACTTTCAGTCAAAATGTTTTCAAAATATTCAGCAAGTGAGGGGGTTTTGCTTATTGAAATTATTATCTGGTGCCTTGTGGCAGCGAGACAGAGCACCAACAACTTTCAGTCAAAATGTTTTCAAAATATTCAGCAAGTGAGGGGGTTTTGCTTATTGAAATTATTATCTGGTGCCTTGTGGCAGCGAGACAGTTAAAGCTCTCGTATTCCATTAAATATAGACACTTGCATGAGATATGAGATGCCTGCTCAATTTACCCAGCATGCAGGGCTACCCGGCATGCATTGCTACCAAGCATGCAATGCCCTGTCTCCATAATCGTTGTAACTATTGGACGCCATATTCATGTAGTCTATTGTCTGCACAAGCCAGGATTTCTCAAACAAAACCAACCTGCTTGCACGTGCAAATAGTCATTTGTCCTCCAGCTCAGGAAGCGTAAGCATGTACGTAGGACGTATTCACGACAGTACGATCGACAGTCTGTATTTCAATACTGTTCAGAGAAAGTGTGTCAATGTCCAGAAAATAGGAGAAAGCTTTTATATACTTTGACAGTAATTTGCATGAAAGTTGTTGCTATCAATGACAGCACCAACATTTAGTCAAATTGTTGTCAAAATAATTAGTATGTAATGCAATTACTACCCTCTATATTTTGATACAAATTTTATTGAAAAGTGTTGCTGCAGCAGCTTTCAGTCTATGTATTCTAAAATAATCATCATAAATTTCAGTCAACACTTTCACCGGATTTGCAGAGCAATTTGACTAAGTTGTTGCTGACTAAGGCACCAACAACGTTATCAAACTTGTCCATAGAATCACATGACGCTCAGTATTATTATCTAAGTAGAGTGAGTAGATGGACAAAATACGCTTTGCCTGCACGAAGGAAATATTTCGGCTAGCTACCGCATGTATGTTTCTGTTCGATCAATGCATTTCAAAGAAATGCACAAATCTGTCAATGAAACTTACACGCCGTTTGCTAAGCATTCATTCTTGGCGAGCACGTGTATAAAGGCCTACACTAACTTTACGTAAATAGTAATATATTGATTGCACGTGTGTGGATAATAATTTGACAATGTTGTTGGTGCCTTAGACATCAACAACTTACAGTCAAATTCTCTTCAAATCCGTAGCGAGAGTCAACTAAAATTATGATGAATATTTTAGAATATAGAAACTGAAAGCTGTTGTAGCAACAATTTTCATTCCAGTTAGTATCAAATCTGTACCAGGTAGTAATCGCATTACCTAATAATTATTTTGACAATAATTTTGCTGAATGTTGTTGCTGTCATTGATAGCAATAACTTTCATGCAAATTATTGTCAAAATATATATAAAAGCTTTCTCTAATTTTCTTCTGGAAATTGACACAGTTGCACTGAACAGTATTGAAATGCAGGCCATCGAATGTACTGCCGTGAATAATACTACCTACGTACATGCTTACGCTTCCAGAGCTGGAGGAAAAATGCCTATTTGCACGTGCAGGCAGGTTGATTTTGTTTGAGAAATCCTGGCTTATACAGACAATAGACTAAACGAACGTGTAGTCCAATAGTTACAACACTTATGGAGTCAGGAAATTGCATTCTGGGTAGCGTTGCATGCTGGATAAATTCAACAGAAATCAGCAAGGCATCTGATATCTCATGCAAAAGGGTCTATATTTAATGGAACATGAGAACTTTAACACTCAAGCTGGCCAAAATTAGCTTCTCCATGGGTCTTGTGAAATTTCCATTTGCAGACGAAGAGATTATTTATGAAAATTTACCACCGGAATAACTGGCTCGAGTTATTCCAGTGATACATTTTCAAAAATAATCTCTCAGCCTACAAATGGACATTCATCAGGACCATTACTGAGGCTGGTTTTTGGATGATTGACTATTAAATGGTTAATGATGAGCGAGGAGGCGCATGTTTTAACGATTTTTAACTCATGAACCCTCAAATTTGTTGAAGAAAATTTCAATTTTGTCATAGAAAATATCCATTTGCAGACCAAGAGAAGATTCTTTTTGAAAACCTACCAATGGAATGACTGGCTAGGGTAACGAGCCAGGCATTCCAGTGGTAAGTTTAAAAAAATAGTCTGCTCTAGGTCTGCAAATGGTAATTTTGCAAGAGCACTGCAGAATGTGTTTTTGGGAGTGTTAAGAGATTAAGCTGGTCACTATGGGCAGGTGTTTAACTGTATTTAACAAATCCGAAAGTGTTTTTGGAATAAATATATATTTATATAGTTTCATTAAGACAGTATTTATATTACTTATTGAAGGGTGTGTATATTTGTTATCGGTATTCAAACTTAATGCGGAGATAATCTCTGAATAAATAGAATATATTGTGTTTTATAGCCATCTTACTGCCCAGTTTTTGCAGACTGCATATTCCAGGGGTTATACGTCTGGGCCCGTTTAATATTTTGAAAACAATTTCACTGAAAGTTGTTGGTAGTCACAATATCCCTTAAGTCAAGAGTTTTTGCTCATTGAAATTATTGTCTGGTGGCTTGTGGCTGCGAGACTGTTAAAAAGGTTTTCAGTGAAGTAAGTGAAATAATATGAAAAGAAACAGTAATAAAAAACAAACAACTAAATCATACTTTTTAATAAAACTGCTAGATACACAACTTCACTCCCCTCCTCCCACCCCCACCCCCATCTTATTGGCCACCAAAAAAGCGATGATATCTTATTGTTCAGCATCGACGTGGTTCTGTGCATTCAGATTAATTTTTATAGCATAATTTTGAAGGACTGACCTATCAACTAAGCCAATTAGCAAAATGCTTGTAAAATTGAAAACTGGCGAGTAAGAATAAGGAGTGGATACATTTTTATCACATGATTATTTATAAGACATCTAAGATGATGGACAGTACGAACAATTAAGCGTAAGATCAATATTATTGCTATAAAAAGGCTCAAATTTCTAAAAAGAAAATTAGATTTCTTGGAGAAATTTATTATCAGACCAACAGATTATTTTTTGAAAATTTACCACTTGAATGGCTGGCTCAGTTATAACATGGAACCATGAATTTTCAGATGCTCAATTTCAAAGTAACGCACAAGTAAACTGTTAGATATTTTGAAATTCATTTGGCTTGGAGTCAAATTAGTTTAAAATATTTAACAGAATGTTTATTAATTTGGAAATTCACAAAAGACGTATAATTCAGATGGTTACTGTTACGCCTTTTCCTCTTTCCTGTTCAGATTTATGTCATTTGCAGGGGTAGATTTTAGCGATTTTTTTCTACTAACCCAGACAGAATAGTGCATCGGTGATTTTACTATTCTGCAGCAAATTTCACTAACCCTGTGATTGTAAGCTCAAAGCAGACAAATTAATTTCAATATATTAGATAAAGCATTGAAGCTATCTGAAAATCTGTTCTTTTGTCAATTTTTGGTGGGTACTGAACATAATGATATAAGTGTTTTTTCGTATTTCCTCTTGAGAGCATTACTAACCTAGACGGGTTAGCGCAGGTGTGGTTTTACTAACCCGTATGAAATTCTACTATCCTCGGTTTAACGGGTTAGTGTTAAAATTGAGCCCTGATTTGGTTGTGACATTGGTTAACAAGTGACACATCTTGATTGCGACAGTGACAGATTGGATCGCTACATTGTTAGCCCAAGCCAGATCTGTCCATGACTTTTAAATATCTGAATTGACTCACTTCAGATTACAGTACAGCTCAGAGATAATGTAAATTGCTTCCAAATAAAGAATGGAAACATGTTAGGTCAATTTTGAACACGATGTAAGAAATGTTCTGTTGAATATTTTGAGCATGAATGGATTGGATCTTCCAGATCAAATTATGTTCAAAATATTCATCAGTGTTTTATTTTGTTTTAGAAGAATCTTAACATATTTCTGAGCTGTACTGTAGGTACATCGTCACCTCCTTTGGTATTGCTTTTTAGGGAAATCAATCAAAATTAAACCATCCCCTGAAAAAATATCAAATCTGTTTTCAAAATCTAACTGGAAAAGACTTCGTTGATTCACTTTAAAATTGGTATGTCTGTTAGGCGTGGTAGAAGCAGCCTAATAATAATAATAATAATAATAATAATAATAATAATAAATATAGCCGCAAGCGTTGATGCACCGGGGCCAAGCGGCTAGCATTCTGGTCACTAAACAAGAACCGTGCCAGGTCTTATAGGTGGCTTAGAAAAGTTAGCGAATTTCTCAGGCATGAATTAAACTGCTCATTTCATCAATAATCATGTTAATGAAGTGCTTTATTCATGAAAATGGTATTTAAAGACTTAAATAGCCCCTTATATAAACTTATATTAAAGCTGTCAATTTTAATGAATTGTGCGAGAAGGCTACTAAACTAGGAATCTTGTTTATCAGCCCTGTTTACCTATCTTTGAATGATGGTTTGAATAACAAACAATAATATGTCAACAATGGCAGTACAAATATTAATACACAATTGTTTTATGTGTCCTTGCCTTATACAGGCCATATACCAAATTCTGTGATGGGGCACAAGCGGGTAGTTTTTTTAGTCAATATAGAAAATAACTATTTACCTCTAATAAGAAGAAGGAAGAAAGGCGGTGTCATATTTAACATGTAGAGCATGCGATGCCTGCTATGGTCCTATAAATATGTAAGTTATTTAACATTAGAAACATTGTAATTTTAAGTTAAAAATTAAAATGAATAGATATTGACGATTACTTGAATTACCTCCCTTTTAATTGGCAGTCTAATTTGTATAGATCCGCACCTGGTTGCTAAAGAAATGATCGGACACTTTCGGAATCAACATCATGATAAACCTATATAACATTATTTTCATTGTGAAAACTCTGCAGTAATGCTGGTTGCTATGTACAGCATTTTGGTTAATATGTTTCCAATGGCATAATTGCATCCTGATGCGAAAATCGTAATATTTCGGGAAATGCTTGTGATATTTGAGTTTTGTAAACAGTTCCTGACAGGGAATCTCGCTCTAAAGCTGATAAACCAAACGCGGAAACAATCGGCTTAGAATTCGAGAAAATCACTTCATGGACAAAAAATATTTGTGAGGTCAAGACTACATCCTGTTAGAAGACTGCCAAGTTTCAAGTTGATCAGCCCAAAACCCGAGGAAAAACGTGATTCAAATTTCAAAAATTTCCCCATACATTTCCCATGGCCGCCGATCGCTTCGTCTCACACGTTCAAAATGAACAAATTTCAAATCGGAACACCATTGTACCAATGCCTACCCGTTTTCACTGTCAAATTTCCTCAAATAAAAAAGTTTAAAATGGCCGCTGAATTGCTCACATGTCTTTGACCGATTGCGGCCAGAGTTTTGGAGTTATCGATCTCTTTTCATCAAGTTTGACTTGGCCCGGGTGCATCATAATATTATCAAAATTTTAGAAAAATCAGTCCAGTATTCTCGGAGAAAAGCACCATTATATATGTTATGACGTCACCAAGAAGGCCGCCGCAAACATGATCCAAGTTCAAGTTCTCTTGAATGATTTTGATTTTTGGCCCAACCCAGATACAGACTTATGAGTTTCTCATCAATGGTCCTTGTGGTTTCAGAGATCTTTTAAAACTGCAAAGTAATTTACAGATTTATGACATCATCAAGATGGCTCCCGAATCGCTTGCCCAATCAAGTTCCCTTTATTTTATTCGGGTCCATAACTATATCCTATATTTTGAGTTTCAATCAAAACAGCCCAGTGGCTTTGGAGAAGAATTTTGAAAATCCACAAACAATTAAGCATATCCAAGATGGCCACCGAGCCAAGCAGCCAATCAGATTCATTTGGGGTCAAAAGCTATCCGATATTACTTCCTAAATAGCCTGAAGTCTCATCAATTCTTTTGATGGAAGTTTTCAAGTTATAGCATTTTTAGCGACTTGGTGGAATAATAATAATAATAATAATAATAATAAACAACAGAACAAAAACATGATGGCTTGGCCCCCTAATAATAAATCATTATTTCTCAGTGGGTTTAATCAGTCATTCTAATTGCTAACTAGTGTTAAATAATTTTAATAAACGTTAAGCAAAGTTAGCAAAAATAAAACAGGGTATTTCTGTTGTTTCGTGATTTTAATAATGTTAATGAACCACTGCTAATTCTTAGATAAACTGCTTATTTTCAGAGATTGTTTTGTAAATTCTGTGTGAGTTATCTACCTTGGTTATTCCAAGGTCAGATCGTCAGTTGGTTATTTAAGAGTTGGTTATTTAAGATGATGGAAATAATTTACATATTTGTTTTTTGTTGAAGAGCATATTCACAATAAAATTTCTGAAAATAAAATTGTTTAAATTATACACTTTTAGAGGCTTAAACTGTGAGCCTATATGTAATGAAACGAAATAAATCTTAGCATATGATGATTCCATTCCATATCAATTAATATAACTTTTTAAGTTGCGAAATTGAAATAGAGGCACAGGCCTCTATTTCAATTTCGCAACTTAAAAAATTATATTAATTTATATGGAATGGAATCATCATATGTTAAGATTTATTTCGTTTCATTACACTTAGGCACATAATTTAAGCTTATAAAAGTATTCAATTTTAACAATTTTATTTTCAATCATTCTGGTGTGAATATACACCTTAATGAATAGAATTGATTTAACATGATGCATTTTATGTAATAAAAAAATAGTTGAATCAACCTATTCAGTTTTACCCGCCGGATATGCCACAGATTTTACATTGTCAGGAACAAACTGTTGAATATTTTGAGACTAATTTAACTGGGAGCTGTCCAGTTTCCAGTCAAATTAATCTCAAAATATTCAACAATCTACCTACCAGTATATTAATGTATTGAATTAATATAAAGATACTAGATTTACATAATGGAAGACTTACGTGTGTCTGGTGGGTATATGTTTAAAGACAATAATTATCCTTCACATTTATTGTCCCTCAATTACGCTCATTTAAAAATAAATGGGTTTTTAAAAAATTAAAATGTGATTAATAAGTTTGTACATTTCAGCTTTTCATAAGTACTAAACCAGTTATCTGCTTATTTTACGTTATATAGCTCATTGATTTTGGGCCTGTGCCGTGTGATTCAGCGTGCATTTGTTATCATGGCGGAAATAAGCAATATAAATATAGAAGTACCAGCATTTCGGATTGTTGTTTTGTATTTTTGCTGTTATTTTACGGTTAATAATAATATATTAAAATTATGTATAGTTAATATTATTTGTGTGTGCTTTTTTACACTCCTGAGCTTGTATAATACAGGAGGCTAAACAATTTACTTAGTTATATATATATATATTAGGCTTGCATGATTATTACTTTGAGTTATCGCGATCGATTGTTTAAGAATAATTGTGATTACTCGATTAATCGGCCTGGTTACAAATTACACTGATATAACAACAAAGGTATATCAATGATGAAAGCTGCAATTGTGTTTAGAAATGTCCATTTGCAGGCCAAGAGAAGCCTATTTTTGAAAATGTGTCCATGAAATACCTGGCGCGAGCGTCGAGCCAGGCATTCCAATGACACATTTTCAAAAATAGTCTTCTCTTGGCCTGCAAATGGACATGCATTCGCTGAGCAAAATGTAAATAAAAAGGTAGGTTTTGAAATATTTTATGCAGTGGAATTATTCATGATTATTCGATTATTTAATTTTTAATCATATAAATTCACGATTTTTGTTTTAGTAACATCATCGCGCAAGTCTAATATATGTATATATATATATATAAATATATATATATATATATATATATATATATATATATATATATATATATATATGTATATATATATATATATATATATATATATATGGACTGCGATCTCTATTAATTTACATGAATAAGTGACAATGAACAGATCCAATCTGTCGCTCAAGTGTCTGATTTCATAATCAAATATGTCACATGTTAGCTGATGCCACAACTATAAGGATGTATAGCTCCATCACAAAAATTTAAGTTTGGCAGGAAGTGTAAGAATTGATGAATTTATAATTTACTAAGCATTCTGTTGATTATTTTGAACTATTGTGACTGGAAGCTGTTGCTGCTGCCATAGGCCATAGGCAGCAACAGCACCCAGTGAAATTAGTTTTAAAATATTCAACAGCTTATGTGTGTAGTTACCCGGCCTGAAATTTAGATCATAGGAATTTAGATTCCACAGTTTCAAATCGATTCCAACGCATATAAAAAGCTTGAGCTTAGCGAGAAATGGGCGTAGAATAGCGAAAGATGGATCCCTCGAGACTTAATACAGCTCCCAGTCAGCTTAGCTTAGCTTCATAATATCCAAGCATGTCAAAATATTTAAAAGAAATATAAATCTTCACACAGATAATGTCCCGTTGCGGGCCGATGTAAGAATGCTTTTCAAAACTAATCACATGAATGACTGGCTTGGATATGTTAGTATATTTCTTTACCTCGGCATACCAGTGTCCATTTCTTACTCTCACTGATGAATTCCGACATATCTCGTCTTCAACGCAATTATGCTGAAAAACTGCTGATTATTTTGAAATTAAGCAATGGTTTCCAGTCCAATAAATGACAAAATATTCAACGGAAAACATTTTATATCGTAAAAAAAATTTTCTGGGATTTGTTGGTGACAGGGGTAAGACCATGCAGAGGTAGTTTTGTCCGGTTTGACTATTAACCAATCATTACAATAAATGGTACCATATTCAAGTATTATAAATTAAAGTTATTTCTTTGTCTAGCTGACAGTTCTTTCATGACAATCATGGACGCTTCCTCATTACTGGCCGTGAATTAGCGAGGTTGTCATGTCACGTGATCCAATCATGTCATGTGATCCAATTATGTCATGTGACAGCTGGGAGTAGTATTCTGACAGTAATTGAAATCCATCATCTGTGTTCATGGTGGGTTGGAGACTTGTTTAATACAATCATAAAATGTTTGTTAACTGTCTGCTGCTGCAAGCCACCAGACAATAGCTTCAATGGGAATAGCCTGCTGAATATTTTGAAAGCAAATTGACTGAAAGTTGTTGGTGGCTTAGCCACCAACAAATTTTGGTCAAATTGTTTTCAAAATATTCATCACATCCAGAGTAAACCCGATGGAAAATGTAGTCTGCACAAATTCAGGAGGTAGATAATTAAATTTGCTTATTTTCACTCACATTTAATTAATTCAATGAATTTACTGTACATTTTATTAGCTTTTTGTTTTGCGATAGTTAAGCAGTTCTTTTAATTTGAATAAATTTGTTATATTGAAAATGTGCTGCTACAGATAAATTTTGTTTATTTGGATGTTACTGCTTGAGACTTTTGTGTGCGTGCGTGAGTGCTTTCGTGTGTACATGCGTGAGTGAGTGCGTGTGTGTGTACTCGCAGGTTTGTGTATAAATATCTCTATATGTACGACTGTTTCTGCATGTAAGGAACAGAAAATGTGGTCTGTTGGAGCGGATTCAGTATAGAGATAGAAAATTAATAAAATAATATTGAATCCACGCAATAAAATATGTCCAGTTCTGTTGTATTTGTTTAAATATGCAATCTCAATTTCACCGCAGCCGTATAGATAAACAATTGATTATTCTGAAACTAATTTGACTTGTTCCTGTTATTCGCTGCAACTTTTTTTTTTAGCGATTATCACTTCTAAACCGCTTGGCCAATTTACAAACAGCTGAAAGGGAAATAGGATAATAGGCTTGCAAAATATTATACGTGAATCTGATTGGTCAATAGCCATTTTGGATTTCTTAACCCTTTAACACTGATATCAGCGTAAAACGGCTTCTGCAGTGGTATTGAGAAATGTCCATTTGCAGACCAAGAGAAGAATATTTTTGAAAATTTACCAGTGGAATGACTGGCTCGATAACCGAGCCAGTCATTCCATGGCAAATTTTCAAAAATAGACCTCTTGGTCTGCAAATGGACATTTTCAATGAGAAAATTGAAGTTTTCTTGAACAAATTCTAGGGTTAAATAGTTTATAGTATATTCTTTAAAAAGACTAATATGCATAAACTGCTTGGTCAAATTAAGAGAATCTTGCTAATAGGACCCTAGAGTGTAGGTTTCTGCTCTTGTTAAATTTGAGCCATTTAATCCTTGAAATTTAAAAGACAACAATACCAGAAAGCTGTTGAATATATTGACACTAATTTAACTGGAACCGGTTGGTGCCATAGACAGCAATATCTCCCAGTCAAATTAGTTTCAAAATATTTCACAGAATATAAATATTACATCATAAAGAATCTGTCGCTTATGGCCTCCATGGGTCAAAGGGGTTTAAGAGTACACTGTTTCTTTGACGCCTGGGTGAATGCCACGTCTTGGTTAACCATTTAATGGCTACATTTGGTCAAGGATATAAAAATATTTGCTTATTGTCTGTCCATTTGCAGGTCAAGAGATTATTTTAGAAAATTTACCACTTGAATAACTGGCTCGATAAGGACTAGCTTGTTATCGAGCCAGTCATTCCAGTTGTAAATTTTCGAAAATAGTCCTCTGCCTGCAAATAGACAGTCTTAAAGACCACTGTAGAGGACGATTTTGGCAGGCTTCGCCACGAAGTTGTTAACAATGCAATAATTTTCTAGGTTAGAAACACAAATAGCAAACAGTACAGGGTTAATATTTTGTTGAGAAGGAAGTTTCTGTTCATGTGTGTGTGCACGTGCATGCATGCGTGCGTGCGAGCCTGCCTGCCTGCCTGTGTGTGTGTGTGTGTGTGTGTGTGCGTATAGTTTTTTTTTTTATGTGTGTGCTGTTGAATATTGGTTATTGTGTGTGCGTGCGTGCGTGCGTGGGTGCGTGCGTGCGTGCGCGTGCGTGCGTGCGCGTGCTCGCGCGTGTGCATGGATTGTGCGTTTTATATGTGTGTGTGCTGTTGAATATTGGTTATTGAATTGTACAGATCATGTAATATTCAGTGTACAGATACTTTTCTGATGCATGCAAAATAAATAGAACAATGACATTTCATCTGACTTAGTTTGTTATCAAAGACATTGCCTAAGCAGAACATGTGTGACACTTTCATGTATAATGGTCCAATAGGACACATGCTTACATCTTTTAACCGTTTTACCCGCAAACTTGTTATAGAAATTTTTTAATTTTCTCATAGAAAATGTCCATTTGCAGACCAAGAGAAGACTATTTTTGAAAATTTACAACTGGAATGACTGGCTCGGTTATCGAGCCAGTCATTCCAGTTGTAAATTTTTCAAAAATAGTCTTCTGTTGGTGTGCAAATGGGCATTTCTCAAGACCACTAGAAGGCATTTTTGAAGATATGAGCTTTAAAGTGTAAACCAATTAATACTCAAAAGGGCCAGAAATGGCTTCTGCAATAGTCTTAACAATCTCATTTGCATACCAAGAGAAGACTGGGAATCCTGGATATATAGGCTAGTTGGCGCTCAGAGGTTGATACAACATTTTTAGCTCGCCTGGCCAGAAACCACTTCTACAATTATTCCTACCATGACATCAAATTCAGTGCTGAAGTCTAAGAAAAGGCTGTTTTGACATCTCAGAGATAACCATACACTGGGCCTCAACTTGAATAGCAAAGCAACAGATACACATGGATATCTCCATCTTAAGCATGTTTGAGAAATGTAGGGATGCATTAAAAAACCCAACCAACCCTATTTGGATACATGAAGATTTCCACTTTGAAGGACAAGTCTGCCAGGGATAACTTCACACACTAATATAAGGGTAATACAAGGCCACACAATCACCGACAGAATTGACACTAGTGAGAAATCAAAATGTGATTACTTCCATTACACCCTTATGTTAAGATTGGAGCCAAATCAGACCAGCAGATTAAAAAATATCTAGATCCAACCCTCGATCCGATCTGCGTTCTTTTATTTGAATCACGGCCAACATCTAAAAATCCTTTTGCACGACAAGTTCATTTGTTGTGTTAGCATTTGAGTCAAATCGTATCAGCAGTTTTTAGCTCACCTGCCAAGTGAGCTTATGCCATGGTGACCATCCGTCGTCCCTCAACGTTTGTTTCAAAACGCTATTTATCATTAACAACTTGGCAGATTTCAAACTAATTTGGCTTGAAGAACACTATGGGGGTAGGCTTCTGAACTTGTATACGGAATTTTGATTGTTCAATTGTTTGGGTGAAAATTTTTATTTTATGAAGAATTTACCAGAATTTGTCAAAGCACTACTCATTAACCGCTTGACGGATTTCAAATTACTTTGGCCGGAAGGATCCTATGGGTGTATGCTTTAGGATATGTATACAGAATTATGATTGGCCCATTTTTTCGGCAGCCACCTTTAATTTTTCTAAAAACGGCGGGGAATCGTTTAAAACCCTCTTCTCATTAACTGCTTGAGGAATTTCAATCAGATTTGGCTGGAAGGATACTCAGCTGGTATGTTTCTGAACTTGTATACAGAATTTTGATTGGTTAATTTTTCCTGTGGCCATCTTGAAATTATCTGGGGAAAAAATGGCAGAAAACTGTTTAAAATGCTACTCCTCATTAACTACTTTGAGCAATTTCAGCCAGACTTGGCTGGAAGGATACGAGGTTGGTAGGTTTCAGATCTTGTATACAGAATTTTGAATGGTCAATTTTTCCGGCATCCATCTTGGATTTTCTGAAAATTTCTGGAAACCAGTTAAAAGGCTACTCCTCAGCGAGTTCAAGCGAACCATACAGAAAGAACCCTAGAGTGGTGTGCTTCAGAGCTTGTATACAGAAAATTGATTGGTCAATTTCTTCTGTGGCCATCTTGAATTTCCCCAAAAAATGGTTGGAAATCGTTTAAAACACTACTCATTAACTGCCTGGGCGATTTCAAACAGACTGTCTGGAACGAGCCTAGGGTGGTAGGCTTCCGAACTTGTATACAGAATTTTGACAGCCTGATTCTTTTGGGTGGTCATCTTGGATTATCCGAAAAATGGGAATTCGTATAAAATGCTACTCCTCATTAATCACTTGGGCAATTTCAACAAAATTTAGCCGGAAGGACCCTATTGTGGTAGCCTCGTTTTGGTGGCCATTTGGATTTTATTTAATATTCCAGAACCATTTAAAATGCCACTCCTTAACCCTTTTTTACAACTGGAATGAATGACTCGGTTATTGACCCAGTCATCTAGTGATAAATTAAAAAAAATAGTCTCTTGGTCTGCAAATGGACATTTCTCACGACGACTACAGAAGCAAGATTGTTTTGTTGATATGAGTGTTAAAGGGTTAATTAGTAACCCGATTTCAACGAAACTTGGGTAGAATGATCCTATGGCATATCAAACGAGAATCTTGATTGCTCAATTTCTTCGGTGGCCATCTTGGATCTTTCGAAAATTATCCATCATGTCTACCGGTATTTAGATTCAAATGGTTCAAATTCTAATGGTCCGAGTGAGCGCTACAGACCTTTGAGCCTCTGGTTTAGCTACACTGCAGCTCCAGACAGATGGACAACTTACTGGGTAAGGATAACTAGAATGCCAATCTCATCTCAAATGTTGTATTACACTGATAGATTATTTATTAGCTCACCTGGCCAGAATGGCAAAGTGAGCTTATGCCATGGCGACCGTCCGGCATCCATCCGTCCATCAACTTTTTTCTTTAAACGACTTCTCAAGAACCACTGGGCCGATTTCAATTATATTTGGCAGGAAGTATCCTTAGGGCATAGGGATCCAAGTTTGTTCAAACAAAGCCGATTGGCCAATTTGGCCGGTAGCCATCTTGGATTTTGGCAGATTTTAGGAAATGGCTTTAAAAATCTCCGCTTGGTGGATTGATTCAAAACTCCCGAAATATCATATAGGGCAAGAGCTGAACCAAGTTTGTTCGAAAGAACTTGATTGGCCAAATGATTCGGCGGCCATCTTGGATGACCTAGTTTTTGTAAAAAGGACTTATTCTGCAAAACCGCTGAACGGATCGGGCTGAAATTTTGGGGATATGATTATGGACTAAGGGCCATTAAAGTTTGTTCATGGGAAGTTGATAGGTAAAAAACATGGCCACCGTGGACCAATCAAAATTTAGAGTGTTTGGCTGCCATATTCAATTTTTTTATTTGATGGATTTTGAAGCCGAAATTGGTTTTCTTAACTCCGCTTACTTGTCAGTCAGCTGTCGTATAGCGATGACCCCATCCGTCTTCTGTATGTCCATCCATCCATCTGTCTCTCCGTCACCAACTATGGTGGCCCATTTTGTTATTTGTTGACGGATTGGCACCAAACTTGGTCACAATGTTAATGTCCTCATCTAAGACCTGTGTTGTGAAAATGACACTGATAGGACGTCAAATGCCAGAGTTATCACTCCTTAAATATTTGCAGTCTCACTTTCATAGGGCAAATACAGGTTTGATTTATCACCATGTCAGATTGTATTGCCAAACTAGATATTAAATTCCAATTAACAGATTAACCTTTCCAATACTACCGAAATATTTAAGATATGTATTATGTGCTCTGACATCTATGCTCTTAAAAATATTTTGAAATGTATTTGATTGAAAGTTGTTGCTGCCTAAGGTGGCAATGACTCAGTCAAATTATTTTCTAAATCAACTCCAGCTCACCCTACCCCTGCTGCTAACTTGGTGATTCAGCCAGATGCGCATGTGTTAAATGGATTGTGTGGTGGTGGGAATAACCTGCTATAAAGACCACCTACCTGCCTTTAGAGACCATTTTCTTCAATTGTATTTAAACGTCTAGTAACCGTCTGACTGAGTTTTTGCAGACGACATTCCAAAGGTTATATCTCTGAACCTGATAAATATTTTGAAAACAATGGGACTGAAAGTTTTTTGTGGATAAGCCGTCAACAACTTTCAGTCGAATTGTTTTCAAAATATTCAACAAGTCAAGAGCTTTTGAAGATTGAAATTATTGGCTGCACTGGCTTGCAGCAGTGAGACAGTTAAGAAACCAGCTGTAGTTAGCACTTAAACATTGTTCAAAATCACTAATGCAAAAAACCCAGTCCAGAGATTGTTGTCGATATCTCGAAAACTAAAGCATTTGACTGAAAGTCATTGGAAGTGACACCGATGGATGTAAAACTGATGTAAGATTAGTTGAAATGCAAATGTTCCAGGTGAGCGATACAGGCCCATTGGGTCTCTTGTTAGCTCACCTGGCCGGAAAGGCCAAGTGAGCGTATGTCGTGGCGACTGTCCGTCGTCCATCCGTCATCCATCCATCCATCAACCTTTCCTTTAAAACGACTTCTTCTCACGAACCACTGGGCCGATTTCAATTATATTTGGCAGGAAGCATCCCTAGGGCATAGAGATCCAAGTTTGTTCAAATGAAGCTGATCGGCCAAAATCCAAGATGGCCGACGGCCAAAATAGCCGATTTTTTGAAAAATCTCTGAAACCGCTGGAGGAATTGATTCAAAACTCATAACACATCATCTATTGCAATGGTAGATCCAAGTTTGTTCAAGGCAACCTGATTGGCCTATTTGCTTGGCGGCCATCTGGGATGACCTAGTTTTCGCGAAAATGACTTCTCCCGAACCGCTGAAGGGATAGGTCTGAAATTTGGTAAATATGCTTAGGGACCAAGGTCCATTCAGGTTTGTTCAAGGGAAGTTTGTACATTAAAAATCATGGCCGCCATCAACCAATCAAAATTTAGTGTTTGTTGGTCATAATGGCTTTTTTTGTATTTGATGTATTTTGATGGCGAAAATTGCTATATATATGCTTGTCAGTGTGGCGAGTTCAAATATGCCACTTTCGAGACTATCGGATGAACGGTTTGGCTGCCATCTTGGTTTGTTTTCCCGCCATAGGCTCCCATTCATAGGGCCTAGAGATTCAAGTTTGTTCAAACGAAGCGGATCGGTCAAAATCCAAGGTGGCCGTCGGCCAAAATGACTGATTTTTAGAAACACTTAAAAATCTTCTCCAAAACCGCTGGAGGAATTGATTCAAACCTCATAACACATCATCTGTGGCCGCGGTAGACCCAAGTTTGTTCAAGGCAACCTGATTGGCTGATTTGCTTGGCGGCCATCTTGGATGACCTAGTTTTCGCGAAAACGACTTCTCCCGAACTGCTGAAGGGATAGAGCTGAAATTTTGTAAATATGCTTAGGAATCAAGTACCTTTCAAGTTTGTTTAAGGGAAGTTTGTTCGTTAAAAAACATGGCCGCCATCAACTAATCAAAATTCAGTGTTTCTAGGTCATATTGGCTTTGATAGCGAAAATTGCTTTATATATGCTTATCAGTGTGGCGAGTTCAAATGTGCCACTTTCGAGACTGTCGGATAAACGCTTTGGCTGCCATCTTGGTTTGTTTTCCCGCCAAAGGCACCCATAGTAAAGCAATGGGGAATTCTTTAAACGACTTCTTCTCAAGAACCACTGGACCGATTTCCATTATATTTGGGAGGAAGCATTCATAGGGCATAGAGATCCAAGTTTGTTCAAATGAACCCGATCGGCCAATTTGTCCAGTGGCCATCTTGGATTTAGGCCGATTTTAGGAAACGTCTTTAAAAATCTTCTCTGAAACGGCTTGGGGGATTGATGCAAACCTCATGAAATATGATTTATGGCAAGGGAACTTGATTGGTCAAATGGTTCGGCGGCCATCTTGGTTGACCTAGTTGTAGTGAAAATTACTTATTCTCCAGAAGCGCTGAAGGGATCGGGCCGAAATTTGGCAGATATGATTAGGGCCTAAGGGCCATTAAAGTTTGTTCAAGAGAAGCTGATCCGTCAAAAAACATGGCCGCGGTGGGCCAATCAAAATATAGCATGTTTGGTGGCCATATTGGATTTTTTTATTTGATGGATTTTGAGGCCGAAATTGTTTTTATGTGTTTTTGGGTATTCTGATCTCAAATTTGCAATTTTCGAAAACTGTCGGATAAATGGTTTGCTGGCCATCTTGTTGATAAAGAGCATTCTAGTTGAAATGCCTATTGTCCAGGTGAGCGATACAGGCCCCTTGGGCCTCTTGTTGTATACAGATTCCATATCATTAATAGCGAATTCCTTAAATATGCAGATAATACCATCTCGACACAAATCACACGCCTCATCAACTCTGCCTTTGAACAACACCTCCCTATCGATGCTGCGGGAGAAGGTACAGTCATGGCACTCCCAACGCATAAGAAACCACCCTGACCTCTTTCCTGAGACAAGTATTGCTTTTGAACAGAATCCGAAAAAATTGTATTGTAATGTGACATTATTTCGTATAAAAGATAAGATTGACAAATTTACTGGAAACTTAGTGATTTTAACCCCTCTTGTGTCAACTTAACCTTTTAATGGTCAAACTGACGAAAAACTACTTTGCAGTGGTCTTCATACATGGCTATTTGAAAGGCCTAGAGAAGAGTATCTTTGAATATTTACCACTAGAATGACTGGCTCAGTAACCGAGCGAGTCATTCTAGTGGTAAATTTTCAATAGTACTCTTCTCTCGGCCTGCAGATAGACACTGGCTAAGGAAAAACTAATTTTCTTTACCATTATCCTTTTAACGGTCAAGTCGGCGGAAAAAAATTCAGTTGTAAATTTACAAAAGTCTTAATATCTTGAAAAATATTGACCATCAAAATATTTAATTGATATATCAAGTAGTATTTTGAGCGTTTTGAGCTGCTTTTGACACCAGAGCGGTTAAGAGACGAATTATATGTGCTGATATAGTGTGGCCACAACGAATGTTGACATCAGCAGTACTAGCAAAGCATTGGGACTTCTACAAGATGGAATCAACATGCCCCGTGCATTCGATACCACCAAGAGACCACAGATCCTTCAATTTCTCCATCAAGCTGACAGAGATGATGACGAACTATGCCTGGTGAGAGATTCCTATTGAAAAACAAAACTAAATGTTCACGTAAAATCAACGCTTTCTGTACAGTTTGAAACATCAATAGGATTACCACAAGGTGGTGGTTTATCACCGGTGCTCTTCACTTGTTACCTCACTGTAGCTCTATCATCTGTTCTAGAACACACCATACGACCAAGCATTCCAATTTCAATGATAGGTATGCCACTAGAGATGAAGTAAGCAGATGATGTTGACTCTGTCGATGATGAAAAAGAGTCTTCAACCCTTACCACTCTGAAGTCAAAACATTAAGTTTTCAAATTAAATTAAAAGATGAACTGGTGTTAATTTTTCAATAACTTTGGTGGGAGAGTAGTATGAGTTAATACACCACATGCAATGGTTGCGCAACATCTCAAGGCTGCAAACATCTAAATGAATGGAGACAAACCAAGAGTTCACTCACATATACCTATCCGACACAACGGAAATGAATAATGACAGTACACCCCACCTAACCCACCCGATGGGGCACTGATAAGTGGAGCAAGAGAAGGATTTTTGGATTCCCCCGTGCAGTTCTACAAACATTGGAACTCGCTGGTATAACAGGAAATATCGCCTTCTACTGCTTTTGGAAGTTGTAGATTCGTGGCTCTGAAATCCCCATGAGTGTCAAGATGCAACTATATGATGCTACATATGTTTCCATAATGCTGTATAATTACAACAGCTGGGAATCACCCAAAGCCCTCTTGAACAAACCTGATGCACGTCACCGCAAGCATCTGCGACCAATTACAAATCATTGCACAACAATGCCAATGTCATCTCCGGAGTTCCACAGGGAACAGTACTTGGTCCACTCCTTTTCATCACATTCATAAATAACATGCTTGAAGTAACACAGTCGCAAGTTCGGTTATTCGCAGACGATTCATTACTTTTTCAGACCATCACAAGCACAGCAGATTCAGTTAAGCTACAGCAAGACCTTTCAGCTCTGGGAGACAGACTGGCAAATGGCGTTCAACCCTGACAAATGTACTGCCCTGCATATAACGAACCGTTGTAAAAAAAAACCCCACCTTTAATTATCAATTACACGGACACATACTCCAAAAAGAGACAAACAGAAAGTACCTTGGTGTCAGGATCAGCCAGGACTTATGGTGGAATGACACATAAATAACATCATGGGCAAAGCTAGCAGATTGCTTGGATTCATCAAGCGGAATCTACGAGGGTGCAAGCCCAACATGAAAATAGCAGCCTACCAAGTCACTGTGAGACCATCACTAGAATACGCCTCCTCTGTTTGGGGCCCCCACAACAAGAACCACATAACAGCCTTTGACTGGGACCAACTGAGAGCAGTCTGATTCGTGAATAACAACTACGACAACAAACCGGGCTGCATTACCAAGATCATTACTGCGCTAAAGTGGGAGTCGCTTCAACATCGCAGAACGAAAAGTCGCCTCGCAATGATGTACAAAACAGACAACAACCTGATCGACATAATAGCTGACCAACATCTGGACATTGACCAGAGGAGCCCACAAACTAAGGCAGCTCCAATCCATCAATGACTGCTATAAGTACTCATTTCCCCCTAGAACAATAAGCCAGTGGAATTTGCTGGCACTAGAGACAGCCACAGCTGACACATTTGACAGCTTTAAGATCAACCTGGACGAATTGCCTGCTGATCATTGTGTCTTCGCGTAAGGAACGCGTGAAGCACTGTACATAGTTTTAACTTGAAACGACCACCTGCGCTGCATGTACATATACACCGATGAGTTATTTACCCTCTCTTACGAGACCTTCTCATTAATTTGGAAGAAGAAGAAGCACTCTCCAAACTGTGTAACGCAGAGCCACTATCTGTGAGGGTAGATCAACGGCGATGGTCTATATTCGGACCTGTTCTTCGAATGCCAAAAATAGGTCTGCTTAGAAAGCGCTAGAATTTGCAGTCATAGGTGCCAACAGGTATCAGGTGCGCAAAGGATTCCACAACATTAAGCAGCTAAGCGTTTTGCAATCAGACCTCAAAGAACGTAATCTAGGACCATTAAAATGAGCAAGAACCTAAAAGATCTTAGGACGCTCGCAGTGGACAGAACACAGTGGAGAAGGTTAAAAAACTGTTGCAGCTGAAGTTTTTCACTTCTTCAGTTGCAGAACACAGTCAGTCATCATCGTCGTCGTCGGCATCGTCGTCATCGGCGGCGGCAACGGCAGCGGCAGCAACAACAGCAGTATCATCAACATCATCATCATCATGATCATCATCCCATATCAATCACACGCCACCACATCTCTATCGTATTGAGCTTTCTTTCCATCACTTTGGTGTTGAACTGCGATTGTCCCCATTTTGTCTCACGATTAGTGTGTGATGTCATGTAAGTGCCAATACAACACATTATGTATTAACCAATAAGTATCATGTTGAATGTTTTGAAACTAATTTGACTGGGAGCTGTTGCTGCCTCAGGCAAACATGTTCAACAGCTTACCTGTATGATTGCTTTTACAGGACATTACCAAACTATAGATGCCATCTCTATGATTGTGTGTATATATACCGATGGAGACAGTCTTAGGACTTTTCTTCTGATTGGTTGAAAAGTAAACCATGGCAGTCAATGTTTTGAAACTAATTTGACGGAGAGGTGTTGTTGCCATAAGCAGCAACAGCACCCAGTCAAATTAGTTTCAAAATATGCAACACCTTACCCGTATAATTACCTTGATATTGAGATTCTGGGAATTCAGGGTTCAACCGATCCCAACACAAGCAAAGTGTGGGTGGAGCTTAGCTAGAAATGGATCCTTCTATTGTCATAGTTATACTTTTATCGAATAAGATTCTACTATTCTCTTATAGGGGCTAATAATAAGATTCTACAATTCTCCAATTTACGGTAACAAGGGCTAATAAGATTCTTCTATTCTCCAATAAAGGCTAATAAGATTCTACTATTCTCTAATAAGGGCTAATAAGATTCTACTATTCTCTGATAAGGGCTAATAAGATTCTACAATTCTCTAATAAGGGCTAATAAGATTTTACAATTCTCTAATTTACGGTAACAAGGGCTAATAAGATTCTTCTATTCTCTAATAAGGGCTAATAAGATACTACTATGCTCTAATAAGGGCAAACAAGATTCTGTTATTCTCTAATAAGGGCTGATAAGATCCTACTATTCTCTAATTAGGTCTAATAGGATTCTACTATTCTCTAATAAGGGCTAAAGATTATACTATTCTCGAATAAGGGCTAATAGAATTATACTATTCTCTAATAAGGGCTAAAGATTATACTATTCTTTAATAAGGGCTAAAGAATATACTATTCTCTAATAGGGGCTAATAAGATTCTACTATTCTCTAATAAGGACTAATAAGATCCTACTATTCGCTAATAAGGGCTAATAAGATCATACTATTGTCTAATAAGGACTAATAAGATCCTATTATTCTCTAATAAGGGCTAATAAGATCCTATTTTTCTTGTTCGAAACCCTGCTAACGCAGGTCACAGGGCGGGTACTGAACTGCGACTGGCGGTTGTGGGGGTGGGGGGGGGGTACTGGGGGTGCAGAATCTACATTCCACATCGATACCAAAAGTGAATACTCGAATAACTTTCAATACGAAGTATAATATTTCATCCATCTGTTCTTGTCACGTTTGCATTTCAGTAATCTAAGCACTGAAAGGTTTAATAGATGGTTTTTGGTCTCTTAGCTATCCATGCCGATATCTTAGGTAAATTATGTATTTTACGCTCATGTTCCATGATTTTAGGATAGGCGGCAATATCTTCATCTACCAGTGCCACCACCACTGGTACTCGCAACCACGTAAGAAGGTCAAACAGTGCCACATCTGCCACGGTCAACTGAAAAAGAAAATACGTGGGTGGGTGGGAGGGAGAGGGAGGGTGGGTGCGTGGGTGGGGTGGGTGGGATTTGGGTGCGTGCGTGAGTAACAAATACACACACGCACGCACGCACGTACGCACGCACGCACGCACGCACGCACGCACGCACGCACGCACGCACGCACGCACGCACGCACGCACGCACGCACGCACGCACGCACGCACGCACGCACGCACGAACGAACGAACGAACGGATATATAAATAAATAAAGGGGGTGGCCTCAAACATATCGGCCTAACTGTGAATATGTTTGTGTATACAATTTCTATCTATATAAACTTATTGATAGATTTAAATTCGCGTGCAGATTATTCTTACTTTGTCACTGATCAAATAACCCGATGAACTGCTTGACAGAATGTTTTCGAATTTAGTAAAAATGTTTGGTAGAATATCTTCCTTGAACTTCTTTCGCAGTTCAGGCTGAAAATAAAGTAAGTAAAGCGGTAAGCAACTGGAATGCCCTGGATGAAGATGCTGACCCACACCCAAGTTGCGCTTTTGTCTTGATAATGCGCTTATAGTGACCACAGTGACCTATAAAGTTGATCCGTTGACCTCAAAACAACTCAATGACAAAATGTCGTAATATCAAGTCGTGTGCTAAATCTGTGCTTCTAACTTTTTGCATCCCACAGCTATGTCTGGTATGCACTTCGTGACCCTGTGAACTAGATATTTGATGCTTTTCCCTCAACCTCATAGAACTTATAGCCGTTTTTAATGGATGTACCAAATTTGGCTATTCTACGTACTTGCACTCCCGATTCAAGGTTAAAATATGTATTTCGGGATGAACTTAGTGACCCCATGTCCTAGATATTTGACCGGTTGATCGGAACATCATTTTTCCCTAGCCATCTACAATATGAATCAATACGCCAAATTTGGTGATTCTAACTTCTTGGAGTCCGGAGATATCGCTCGGATAATCACACAGACAGACAAGCAAACAAACAGAGACCGACAAACGAACATACGTCACCAACCGCAATATTTAGGCTACACCGGCCTTTGGCTGCATGAGTTTCAGTTTCAGTTTGACGTTTATTACACTCAGGCTACCGAGGCAGTATATGAGGGTACATATTTATAACAATTATTATGGCGAGTAAAGTGACAAAATATACAGTGATTATCACGAGGTTAATAAATAAATAAATAAATAAATAAATACTAATTACATTAATAACAGCGATAATAGACTTGGTGACTTATTTTTTCTTGGCATATAAAAGGTATTTACAATTTTTTTTGGAGAACTGGCCTGTTGCATATTGAAAGAAGTCCTTTTGCTTTTTATATCGGATTATTGGTTAGGTAGTAAGAAGGGTCTTTGTCGGTCAGCGCTAAATTTTGTGCAATGAAAAAGAAAGTGTAATTCGTCACCTATGCAATTACATGCATTACAGATGCGCTCATTTCGATCAATCCCCTCCCATCTCTTGGTCTCGATGTCTAGTTGGTGATTTAATGTTCTGAAGTCGCACAGAATTACAGCGTCGCGATATGGCAATACAACAAAATATTTTTCAAATACCGAATCACTCATTATGTTATTGTAAAACGTTAATCGGCTTGAATTGGAAATTTCAGCTCTACATCTTCCATTGAATTGAGTTTATAAAGCTATTCTTACCTGCCTAGTGATGTTAGTCTTATTTACGTTTTCTGCGTTAAAGGCTGTATCAAATCCTGTTATTGTTAGTATTTCTTTAACTTTTTCTATCCATTTACACTTGATATTCTTTATCTCCGTATACTATAGGCAGGTAAAGTATAGAATAGACGAAAGTTTTCTATATCCAGCGTTTCCGATGTCCGCCCATAATCGAATTCTATTGCACTGTATTATAATATTTAATGGGTATTTACCTAACTCTGTATAGATCATAACATTCGGGGTACTCTTCTTCATTTGTAACATAATTTTATAAAATCGTATTTGGCAAATTTCTAGCAGTTTCGTGTTTTCAAAGCCCCAGATTTCGGACGCGTATAATATAACCTAACCATAGACTCAAAAAGTGCGCACTATAAATCTATCGGGACATCGATCGCTTTAATTTTGTGGATTAGTGCGTACATTGCTTTAATCCCTTGAGCTAAGTTTCGTTTTCTACTACTTCTATGCTAGTAATGATCCTGCATCGTACTTGACTCAGATCTAACTAAAACATGGTTTAACCCGTTAATTTTATTAAGAAAATTTGAATATTTGCTCATTGACTGTCCATTTGCAGGCCAAGAGAAGACTTTTTAAAAATTTACCATTGGAATGACTGGCTCGATAACCGAGCCAGTCATTCCAGTGGTAAATTTTCAAAAATATTCTTATTTTAGCCTGCAAATGGACATCGGTCAAGACCACTGCAGAGGCCGGGTTTTCCCGGCTTCGGCAGTAAACGATTAAATAATCTATACACTTTTGATAGAGCGTGCGTGTGTGTGCGTTGTGCGTCGTACACGTGCCGCTGCTTATGAGTCTATTTCATACCGATAAAAGTTCAATTTAATATTTTTGTAGCAATGACTGACTTTTTTGGTTTCATCATCTTCATTATACAAATCCATCGTTTCATTGCCCAGGTCATAGGTGATTAAAACATGTGAATCTACAACAGCTTCTTCAATATCATCGCTTCCTGCCAGTCCTAGAGGTGAATAATAAAAATAATAATAATAATAATAATAATAATAATAATAATAATAATAATAATAATAATAATAATAATAATATTTTTGGTTGTGATCAACCCATCTACCTTTTATTTTGTTGAATGTTGACCTTGGTAATTACTGCCGAGGTGAGTATAGTCATTGGCGATAATGTGATCCAAACATCTCTTCCTCCTCCTCTCCTCACTCCTCTCCCTCCGGCTTCCTCACTCCATCCTCGTTCACCTCGCTTTCCCCATCACCCCTCACAGCCACCCCTAACTCTCAACTTCTCCCGCGGCGCTCTATCTTTCCTCATGCGTGCGTGCGTGCGTACGTGCGTACGTGCGTGTTATTAGTGATAGCTTACCTAATCGTTTGGCCACAAATCTGGTAATTGCCATACTGCCTCCAATCATCGTGCCGTCTACTTCAAGTACTGGTAGGTAGCCAAATGGCACCTCTGTCAAAGATGGCACACAACAGAATAAAATGATGCTATAAAATGTGACATATGCACACAAACTAATGTTAGAATCCAATGTGTCAGTCACTCATATGACGTCATAATCAACCACGCCACATGTAAGTTGACATCATACTCTATTACGTCATAAATGACTCGATTTAGTCCCTATTAAGGGTTAATAGTCCGTCAGACTGCGCGAATTTAATAAACATGCTGTTGGATATTTCGACACTAATTTGACTGGTCGCTGTTGCTACCATAGCGCCCAGTAAAATTTGTTTCAAAATATTCAACAGCTTACCTGCATAGTTTTATGAAAATTGAGATTCAGAGAATGTATGGATCGATCGATCCCAACATGGGCGACCGAGCAATAGAGATGGGCGGGGCATAGCTAAATCTGGATTGCTCGATTATGATACGAAAACACCAAAAATTAATAAACCAATGTTTAAGCTTTTCATAGCAAAGCCGAGAGGAACACGCCTCTGCATTTGCAGGTCTAAAGGACACTATGTTTGAAAATTTACCACGAGAATGACCGGCTCGATAAGAGGCCAAGAGAAGACAATTTTTTAAAGTTTTCCAATGGAATTTACAAAAAAACGTCTTTCAGTTGTCCTGTAAATGAAGGCTGTTTGAACATTATATGGTCAAGAAAATTCAAATTTGTGCACTTCTTTGGCCAGTTATACTATTAAATTGTTAATTTGTGCACTTCTTTGGCCAGTTATACTATTAAATTGTTAATTTGACACAAGATGGGTTAAAGTTAAAAAAAAAAAGAAGGTCTCCTCTTGTCTTGGTCAGTTGGCCTGCAAATAAACAGTCAGCAAGATCTGCGAGGATGCCGTTTAGACCGCGTTGACACAAGAGTAGTTTAAAGCTTATGAACAGAAATAGAAGTTATTGGTTTAGTTGGTGTCTATCGAGTCCCTGATTCCAGGTCCCATTCACGCCATTCTAGGCTGGTTTTATTTCAGTCTATTATTGGTAACTTCCCCAGTGTTTACGCCGGTATCGATTTATACTCCTGGATGGAGAGGCGACGAGGAGTTAAGGAGATTGCCTATGTTTCCAGCGATCGTAAATTGGCCGAACTGAGACGCAATCCAACTGACGATCGCTGGACAGAAATGGTACCGTGTCAACTTTATATAATATCCTGAATTCAGGAACTACTTGACCAATAACGAAGTGATATTTGAAGCATTCAGGAAGATTACTAATCTCGGTGAAAGACTACAGTCAATCACCAATAGATTCATTCTAGCTAAGCTGTGGCCATATTTTACGCGTTTTAGAATCGTATTAAAACTGTATAGACTTACCCTGAATTCCCAGAATTTAAGTTTTAAGGTGATAATACCGATAAACCGTTGATTATTTCAAAACTAATTTGGCAGCAACAGTTCCGAGTCAATTAGTTTCAAAATATTCAACCTAATGTTTATTACAGATCAACCGTGCAGCGGTAGCAAAAGTGACATTAATATACAAGTCCATCAAAGATATACAATTCGTACACTTTCGTGATTGAAACTTCGACTATTGCGACGGAGCTACGTCATTTTGATTTTGACGTCAGCTAAAATATGACGTATTTGCTTATGACGTCAGTTCCTTGAGTGGCAGATCAGATCCTTTCATTGTAGACCTAATATGTATTTATGTGTATGACATTTAACTATGCTCACCGCCTGTTCTCGCTAATCTGGTATCAAATAGACAAGCCCGATTTATAAGTCGAAGTTTCTGTCACGCCGCGCTAATGAAGACGACTGGTTGATTTATATGTTGAACTATACACCTGTGCAAAAGTTAAGCACCAGCAAAAACAATAGAACGTAGAAACATGATGGTACAACTAGGCTGCCATACTTTTTGTCCCCGCGTTAGCTGACATAATTCCAAGTACGAAATGCACATGCATGCATGACTTCACGCCGCTTGATGTCCGTGCGTGGCGGGAAACAGCACACGTGTTCAGTTATGTAAAAGTCCAGTTTGAGGTGTAGAACATTACATACAGATTTAGGCGACAAGATTAGGAATTTTGTGTTCATGACCGTGGTTTATTTGTACAGAGAGAATTAGCTCTTGATTGTGAACCGCTATGGCAAGACGAAGGTTAAGTGATCGTGTGAAATGGCAAATCATAGGCATGCATGCCACTGGTATGTCATGCAGAGAGATTGGCAGACAGCTGAACATTAACCATACTGTAATCAGTCGTTTGATTGCAAAACATGGGCAAACTAACGAGGTGAACGACAGGCCTAGATCTGGAAGACCGAAGAAGACTACTGCCCGTGATGATCGAGCCCTAGTACGCCTTGTTAGGAGATCTCCATTCACCAACAGCAGAGTGCTCAGCCAGCAATGGGAAACGTGCAATAGAGTGTCAATGTCTACCGTCAAAAGGAGACTGTATGCTGCTGGCATGAAAGCTAGGAGACCTGTCAGACGTCCTCTCCTCACTGCACACCACAAAGAGGAGCGTCTGAGGTGGTGCAACGAAAGAAGACACTGGAACATGAGATCCTGGAGACGGGTACACTGGTCCGATGAAATTCGGTTCCTGCTTCATGCCACAGATGGTCGAACTCGTGTATGGAGGTCCAGACGCACGGCGTACGACCAACGTAACATCATGGAAGAAGTTCCATTTGGTGGAGGTTCCGTTATGATATGGGGGTGCATCTCATTTGATTGTAAGCTGGATCTGTTGACTGTACCTGGAACACTAAATGGACAAAGATATCAAGATTCCATACTTGATAGAGTTGTGGTCCCTCATTTTGTAAATCATGCACCTGGAACCCACCCTATATTCATGGATGACAACGCCCGACCACATCGTGCTAGAGCTGTGCATGAATACCTCCGCCAGAATGCCATCGAAACCCTACCATGGCCAGCAAGGAGCCCTGACATGAACCCTATTGAGCATATCTGGGACATTCTGGGAAACATGGTGAGAAGGAGGGATCCTCCTGTGCAGAACCTACAGGAATTAACAGACGCACTCCATCTTGAATGGCAACGAATACCACAATGGCGTATCAGTCGGTTGGTGACCAGCATGAGACGTCGTGTCCAGGCCGTCATCCAGGCACAAGGTGGATATACCCGGTATTAATAATGACAGTCTCAAACTCGTGCACAGATGTTAAACTTCGTTTTCAGACACCATTAATGACAATCTAGCCACGTGTGTCAACTGTAGGGCAATAGTTGTCAGTTGTGTCAACGTAACCACATTCAGGCCTCGTTTTCAAGTTCAAACGAAAACATACAGTGTTTCCCCACCATCATAATCAGCATTCCTCTAGTTGCATTATTACCTCTTGCACTAAGATGGATGGGTACATAAATGTTTATGCTATTGCTTTCTTCATAGCACATGAATATACCCTCGCATGTGCGTAAAAATAGGGTGGTGCTTAACTTTTGCACAGGTGTATAGTTAGGACTCTGTCATTTTCGACTTATAAATCGGGCCTTACTTTTCTTTAGCTCCGGCCATTCTTCATGCACGCGAATATCTTCATATTCAACGCCAGCCAGCGCGAATAGGAGCCGCGTGATCTCTGCCCTTTGGCGCGAATGAAAGTACATCAACTTGTATTGAGTCATGTCGCTACCGTGCTGCAACAAATTCAGAATACTCAACAACCCACATACGTGTTGACTTTAAAAATTGTGAAAATAATGAGAAGACAATAGAGGCATTCTATCTGTCATCTTAGCTGACGTAATAATTAATTACGTCACTAGTTACCTGACACCACAATGGACCTTTCCCGTTTTTGCTGTGCCCCCGCCCACCTCTAGCTAAGCTCCACCCACGCTTCGCCGCATTGGGATTGATCGATCCCCGAATGCCCTAAATATCAATTTCCTGAAAACTTTACAGATAAGCTGATGAATATTTGGTAACTAATTTGACTGGGTGCTGTTGCTGCCTATGGTAGCAACAGCGCCCAGTCAAATTAGTTTCAAAATATTTATCAGAATATTTATTAAATAATAAAGACATACAATTCGTACAACAACGCATAGTCCGGGGGGGGGGGGGAGTTGTTCATGTGTAATTCCGTTGGATTTTAATGCAGAAATTGTACCTCATATTCAGAAATGCTAAATATATATCAAAAAGCATAATTAATTGTCTCGCCCGCCTCCTGTTTATCGCAGTGACCTCGACCTTTGACCGTATGACATCGATGCTATGATGCTGCTTCCTAACATTATAGGTAACCATGTATTCAAGCTTAGTTCCAATGGGATTAATCAATCCCGAATATAAATGATTTGATGAATGGAAGAACGTAAGTTTGAAAAAGCAGAGATCAAATAGCAATATTAGAATGACATTGACCTTTGACCTAATGAGTTTACTATCACCATGATGCCTCGGTATGGTATATGAAATCATGTGCCCAAGTTTGGTTCCAGTAGGATTAAGCAATCCTCAAATACAGACAAACAAAAAAACCTTACCATTGGAAATACAGACATGACAGAGGCCAAATATCAAGCCTATGATGACATTGGCTTTTGACCTGGTGACCTCCATTGCATCCTCTTGTTATAAGCAACCATGTGCCCAAGTTGTGTTTCATTAGGGTTAAGCAATCCCGAAATATAACATGATAAGGTTTGCTAAGCCCAAAAATTTAACATTGAAAAAATGATAAACCTTTGTAGAGCTCATCATGTTGCTAACAATATAGGGGGCAATGTATCCAAGTTTAGTTCCAATAGGATTAACCAATCCTGAAAGATAAGCCGAGAAGTTTTGCTAAACGCAGAAATTAACATTGAAAAAAACAGAGTTTTATATCAAGGTCACAATGACCTTGACTTTTGACATTGTGACCTCATTATCATAATGCTGTTTTCTACCAGTAGAGGTAACCACATAGCCAAGCTTAGTTGCAATATGATTAACCGATCCTGAAATATAAGCAGGGGAATTTTGCTAAACGCAAAAACTTAACATTGTTGACGCCGTCACCGTCATCGCCGCCGCCGTCGCAAAGGTGATACATATGTCTCGCTTTCTGCCTCGCAGGCTAGACAAAGCATATGTTGGCACTCTGGAAATTTGTTAAATTCAAAATGGCGGCTATTTTCCAAAATGTCCGCCAACATACACACGAGTTTTGATAAAAGGTGTATTTGTCCAAACTTTACAATCAAAGTGTCCATTCTTATGTTTATAAACACGCCGATTCTCATTCTGTCATTTAGAATGTAGTAGGAGCGACATGTGATTAGTTATTACATAATCAGGCCCTATTACTTTTTAGTCCTTTATTATATCAAAATTATTTGTGTGAAAACTAGTCGAATTTCCAATGATATCATTTTTCTAACCTACATCGTCAGCATCACATCCATCAACTAAGCTCGCTTGCTCATCCTCATGTTTCTCACACTCACCATCGTCATGCTCAGAGCAACTACACAAATATGTGCAATTCAAATCAACCTTTCGGCAATGGCATTGATTTCTAGAACATTTGGTTTTGGCGCATGCATGCTTCACCCGATTGCTCCAGGTGCTGGACAGGAGCTCACTCTTGTTCTTGTAGATTCCATTTATACTCTTGAGGTATGGTAGTTTGAGATTGGGCATCGTATCATTGTCCTATGTAATCAGTATGGTTTCTTACAGTCCATCTGATGTAGTTCGCATCCTTTCGGAATAGACCGTTGGTGGCTCGAACGGCCCCCACATTAAGTCATTCACGTTGAGATTTTTATTCAGGAGATACATCTGGCAGACAAACCTTTCGATGGCGAAACATGTTTGATTTGTTGGCTTTCTGGTTCTACCAAGATTTACCATGCCATTGTGAATGCCATCACTTACCTTTTGAAAGACCTCGCAACACGCTTTCCTTTACCCGCAAAGATACTAGTGTTATCTACACCACTGAGTGTATAGAATGCTGGAAGGGCATCAAGTTTGTTCGGTCACAATGCGTTCCCTCTGAGCTTTAAGGTGATCACTCGATGCGCGTGTATCTGTTGCATTCACAGCATTCCAGTTTTGTCTATGTGCGTAAAAGAATTTTTCTCATAGGCAGTAGGACAATATTTGTGGTATCAGTCATATGGTAAAATACTGTTGGTTTCCCTCCTTGTCTCTTAACACGGCTTATTATCTTCAACGAATTGGTTATGTCATACCAATCAAAAAGTGTATCTCATCATACTTCGTATATTTTTGCTGCACATGGTTTATAAAATGATCAGGCTAGGTCAGAATATATCTTCATAGAATCTGCTTTGGTCAGTGATTAAATCACCACCACCACCACCACCACCACCACCACCACCACCACCACCACCACCACCACCACCACCACTACCACTACCACTACCACATACCACCACCACCACCACCACCACCACCACCACCACCACCACCACCACATTCCTTGACCCAGTGAGGATTTCCCCTTCCTCTTCAATGAAAAGCTTGTCTATCTGTCTTGTCTGTCCAGTGTCCGTGTATGATGACGTCACAATCATTACGTCACAAAGGGTTCCATATAGACCGTCATCAAATCTCAAAGAGCCCGACACGTTGTATAACTTGTATGTCTTTGTAATTCTTTGCTATTTAATAAACATGCTGTTGAATATTGCCTTAGGCAGCAACAGCACCCAGTCAAATTAGTTTCAAACTATTCAACAGCTTACCTGTGTAGTTTTTTTGGAAATTGATAGTCAGGGTGTTCAGAGATCGATCGATCCCAACATGAGCGAGGTGTGGGTGGAGCTTAGCTAGAGATGGCTAGGGCATAGCTAAAACCGGAACGGTCCATTGTACTTCAACCCAATAAAGATCAATTCCACTGTTCTCGATATAGGCAGCAATATATCACAATTGTACCAGCACGATTTGAAGCTCATCTACCAGAAGAATTAACGTATCCACATCTTGACGATCCATCTGTTAGCGGCTCTACAGGCTTGTAAACTCCTAGATCAATAGAAATTGTCTATGGCAGCAACATCGCTGAGTCAAGTTAGTTTCAAAATATTCAACAGTATGTTTATTAAATAGTAAAGGCATACAATTCGTACAACAACGCTTAGTCCGTCATCAATTAGCGTCGTAATTCATGACGCAACTGATTATAACATCATCCCACACGTCACGTAGTTGATTATGACGTCATATTATTGATGGATAAACTGGACTCCTCATGCGAACTTTCAATTTGGTCTGCCATTCGTGTGCTGGCACTGCGAGTGGTGGAGATATTCATAGTTGCATTACACGCATTACAGAATAGATAGATTTGTTGATTGATATCCAGACTAAGTTGTGTTATTTATAGAAAGTGTGTGTTGGTTGATATAGCTTATTGTCCACGTCATTATTATTATTAGTTTTTGTATTATCACATTCGTCATGTTCCATTTACATTACCACTGTTCAATTCACCCGAAGATTCTCCTGCTGTTGCCATCTGTTCAGCATCTATTTCAGCACTAATCTGGGCTCTCCCAGGAAACCATGCAGTTTCTGATATACTGATATATAAACGCCTTTCAATTTACATACTCAAATGACCATTCCATTTTTAGCTATACCCCACCCATCTCTAGCTAAGCTCCACCCACACATCGCTCCGTGTTGGGATCGATTGATCTCTGAACTCCCTGACTATCAATGTACAGAAAACTTTCCAGGTAAGCTATTGAATATTTTGGAACTAATTTGACTGGGCGCTGTTGGTGTCTATGGGTTAGGGTTAGTTTATTAAATAGTAGAGATATACAATTCGTACAACGTGTCGGACTATTAAGAGTTAAAGACGGGGCAAACTGAATAATTTATGACGTAATGATTATAACGTCATCCTACATGCCGCTAAGTAGCTGATTATGACGTAATATGACAGATGGATACTTTGGAAAGGTGAATTCAGGAAACAGTTGACAAGATGGCTTTTAACTGGATTTGGCGAATCCATAGACTGTGTGGTAGTTTCGTGCAGATCTCCGATTGAGCTAGCCTGAGCCGAGTCATTAAGTTTCATATTCCCTGACATATTTCGTTCTCCTATTTTCGGATAGATTGTTATTGTTGTTGAAAATCTATGTTTTTTCGCAGCAAAAGCTATGTGTCTACCTGGATGGAATATATCCAATCGATAATTTGCTTCGGTATACTTTCTGCGAATTGAGTTTCAACTCGTAAAAATCTAGAATAATCAGGACACCTTCAACACCCATGCATGGTTTTGATAATTATCTCACTTCTGAGTGGCCGCCACATTGCTTACTATTGTGGCATTTCACGATAATATTTAATTTGTATAAAAATACTTATAAAATCTATATTTTTTCAATGGTGCTCTTGTCATTGGTCCTAACTAAGATGTCTGAATCAGATTCCGCGTGTTTAGAATCATAAGAATAGATACCAATATCTTTAAAATTGAACAATAAAAAAATTCATTCAAGCTTTCTCAGCAAATTGGCTGCGATTTTAGAAATTGCCGACATTTTGAATCTAACAAGTTGTTACAATGCCAGCATTGTTTTTTACATTAATTACCACATATACAACATTTCCGTATTAGTGGCACAATTTTTGCATTAAAATCCTACGGGACTTCACGAGACACCCTGCCCCCACCCACCCCCATCCTGCCCCCCCCCCCCCTTCTGCACTAAATCATACTTTAAAGCTTTTGAAATTTTTGAAACAAAATTTACGGAAATCTGTTGTTAAAATAGGCACCACAAGTCCTAGTCAAATTAATTTCAAAATAGTCAACATATTATTTCAGCCATACCCTGTAACAGCTGCCGGTTTTAATTAGTTTTTACATTTTTCAACAAAATAATTCCTATATCATAATACTTCTTTAGCATCTGGTCTTTCGAATTGAAAGTGTAAAAACACGGATATTAATTATCTCACTGTTGCAAAACGACAGACAGTAATTTCAATGATGAAAAACTTTGACTTGCTGAATATTTTGAAAATAATTTGACTGAAAGTTGTTGGTAGCTTAGCCACCAACAACTTTCAGTCAAATTGTTTCAAAAATATTTAGCAGGTCCAGAGATATAATCCAAGGAATATGTCGTCTGCAAGAACTCGATCAGCAGTCAGTCAGTTAAAAACTCACGTGTACTGAATGATGACAAAGCAAATAAGAACTCCCGAACCTCGACTTGACTTTTCTTAGATCAGCGATTGTAAATGGGTAGATAATTCAACACCTGTGTTTAAATACGCGCAAGGTACTTGAACATGACCGTATAGCCACTCAGATACCGCAGGTTACTGGGTCGGTAATGGAACAGTATGGCCCTGTATTGGAGGTTGGGTGGTTAAGGTGGAGCGGGGTGGCAAATGTACGTGTTGATGTACGCTCTGAAACAGTGTTGTTAAAAATTATTGCTTTCTTAGACAACGGCATTTTATAGCAACAATTAAAAAACCCCACCGAATTTACGTATGCAAAAGGTATGTTTGGGCATTCCAATCGATAAATGATCTTTAGCATAGCTTGCTTAAGTGACCACATACCTTTTGGGCCACACGATTGTAACACCTTAAGCATGTGAACCATGAATTCCCAGACATTCAATTTTAATGTAACTATGCAAGTAAGCTGTTGAATATAGGCAGCAATAGCTTTCAGTCAAATTAGTTTCAACATATTCAACATAAATATTTATTAAACCATATATGATTTGCGGTGGAGGAGTTTGGCTTTAGAGAACAAACGGTAAATATCTGTCCTAACGAATAATGTATCATAAAACACATTACCTACTCAAATGACCGTGTATTATGCGACCACCTGTCTTTAGAGACCACATGTTCATGCGCAATAAGGTGGTCGTTGAGGACAGGTCTGCCTGTATGCATTGTGCTATGTATGTGGATGATTTATAGAAAGTTATTTAGATATTTAGATCTAAATGTTTACTCACTGATTACGTGTTAAATTTGAACTACATTTCCCTGAGGTAACCTACAGGAAACCAGTGACGCAAGTAGTACGGCCGAGCGGTAGGCGCCCACTTTGCTTGGTCGAGAGCTTTGTGACGTCACGCATCCTTTCTACGCCCACTCCCATATACGGGCATGGGAGGAATCTATTTTCAATATGCTAATGAAGTGACGTCACAAAGTTCTCGATCAATCAAAGATGGGCGCCCACCGCTCGACGTTGGTTAGTATTTTGGGGTAGAGGCAGCCCTGATGTATCTATCCCTACCTCTCCCACCCATATACCTTCCACTATAAAAAATTGATGGTTTTTGGTAACTATAGCTTACCGACATTCTGGGTAAAGTTTCCATTCGTAAAATCCAATCGATGGCTAAAAAAATAACTGAAAGATGAAAACATGAAATAGAATGTAACATGATATGATTAAGACTTTATTCAGTAAAAGATGTATGGTGAAATTCTGTGAAGTAGATTCCTAGTTGAAGAGATATTCAGTAGTGAACAGGTATAGCTCTAAACCACGAAGTGTTCACTCTGAGTTCTGATGATCAAGTGATTTGAAAAAGCAAAGTCCTCCTTATATACTAGGCTGAGCTGTCAATCAAAAATCATGCTTGAATTTGATTGGACGAGCGGCAAGCGCCCCTAACGATTGGCTAGGGAGAAATGACCTACATTCATGCTTGAACTTGATTGGATGGGTGGTAGGCGCCCCTAACGATTGGCTAAGGGGAAATGAGGGGGAAAACTATGATTAATGATCTGGTGTAGATGTACTAAGAAACCTTAGTTGTACTTAAAAGTACACTCGCACTCATGAGTACAGAAATGAGCGAGAAAGCTATGGATTGGCTAAAGAGAAATGAGCGGGAAGGGTATAGATTGGCTACGGATAAATGAGCGGGAAAACTGATTAATGATCTAGTGTAGATGTGGTAAGAAAGTTCAGCTCTTTTTAAAACTTCACTTACACTCATGAGAACAGAAATGAGCAGGGAAGCCCTGCTCAATGCACTATTAAGAAAACTATGACTCAGACACTTCTACTTTAAAAGTGTTCTTTTACTTAAATTATTGTATTTTGAATATACTTTGCTCACAAAGAACGCATTACATATCATCCTCTCACAGAGAGTGCATTGTGTATCAATGCTCATTGAGAGCACATTGGATGTTCATGCTTACTGTCTGATCATCATGTATTAACTCTCTGGATGTTAAGTTCTTGCAGATATTATATTCAATGGGCTATATCGCTGAACTGTCTGAATATTTTGGGGTAGGGGCAGCCCTGCTGTATCTATCCCCACCCCTTCCGCCCATATACCTTCCACCATAAAAAATTGATGGTTTTTGGTAACTACAGCTAACCGACATTCTGGGTAAAGTTTCCATTCGTAAAATCCAATCGATGGCTGAAAAAAATAACTGAAAGATGAAAACATGAAATAGAATGTAACATGATATGATTAAGACTTTATTCAGTAAAAGATGTATAGTGAAATTCTGTGAAGTAGAATCCTAGTTGAAGAGATATTCAGTAGTGAACTGGTATAGCTCTAAACCACGAAGTGTTCACTCTGAGTTCTGATGATCAATTGATTTGAAAAAGCAGTCCTCCTTATATACTAGGCTGAGCTGTCAATCAAAAATCATGCTTGAATTTGATTGGACGGGCGGTAAGCGCCCCTAATGATTGGCCAAGGAGAATGACCTACATTCATGCTTGCATTTGATTGGACGAGCGGTAGGCACCCCTAACGATTGGCTAAGGAGAAATGAGGGGAAAACTATGATTAATGATCTGGTGTAGATGCACTAAGTAACCTTAGTTGTACTTAAAAGTACACTCGTACTCATGAGTACAGAGATGAGTGGGAAAGCTATGGATTGGCTAAGGAGAAATGAGAGGTAAGGCTATGGATTGGTTAAGGGGAAATGAGCAGGAAAGCTCCACTTTCTCTACCTTCCTCAGCAGATGAATTTCCATCACTCTCATGACCCCTCTCATTCGAATCAGGATCGGGGGATAATAATGGAATGGAATCTACATTCGATCGATCTATGCAATCTACTTCCCCACAGTGTGTCTTTCCCTCCACTTACCCTCCCATGGAGTACGATTTAGATGGGTCGGGTAGTGGAAATATTTATCAATTTACGGAATGTGGTGATTTGTTATCTCCCCAGTCTAATTCAATAATGAACATCTTCCATGGTTCAACAGATTCAGTAAGGAGTGAAAAGCCTTTTTTCAGAAGCGGATTACATGACTTTAGAGCATCTGTTATCGGATGAGTTACTCATTTCCAATTCACCCGCTAATAGCAATGTTATGAAGACGAAAAATAATGATGAAAACATGAATTTAGAAGTGAGTGTCAGATCAGAAGAAAATAGTGATCAATTAGGGGGTGGGTTCAAGTTAATAATAATGATAATGCTAATGATAATGCTGGTGATAATGTTAATGATAATGATAATGATGATAACAATGTCTTACCCAAATTAGGTGATAGCGATTTCAAAATAAATTTACGTAGATCACTCCACTCACGTAAATTTAAAACTACGGAATCTGAATATGAAGTTAGAATCTTCCAGAACCTCAGAGTACATGATTTAATTGATATTGACGCGCATTTGGAATCGATTTTCAATCAAATTTTAGAAAAATTTGAAATTTCAGTGAAAGCCCAACCCCATGATTATATTAGAATCACAATGGAACACACGACTTTGAATGTACCCATTTTTTTTAATTCAGTAAAGTTAATGACATATCCAGCGGGCGTATCTTGGAAGAGCTTTCAAGGGTGGTACAGAGTAACACTAGTGTGAGGCTAGATGAAAATTTCATATTTAATTTTTTACATGTTGTTCCACCCGAAGGTAGTGGGTTTGGTGATTTAAAAAGGTACTATTTGGCAGACTTGGAAGAAAAAGTCAGAATAAAGAAAGGTCTGATTTCCGTCGCAAATTATGATCACACCTGTTTGGCTAGGTCAATAGTAATAGGATTAGCCTATCTCGATCCGGAATTACCTAGATCTGAACATAAAAAATAACTAGACAGCCTAAAAAAGGGTTAAACAGACTGGTAGATAATTACCATCAGCTGGAAAAAGCTACTGATTTACATCATAAAGCCAATGTGAAAATAGGTCCATGTGACCAGCAAGAGGTCAGTCAGTTTCATAATATATTACCCGACAACATTGGTATTTCAGTTTTCAGTGAAGCTGATAATTCTGCATGTATATTTAGAGGTGGATGCGATTTGGCAAAAAGGCTGAACATTAATTTTTTTAATAACCATTTCGCTTATATTAGGAATCTAACAGCTTTATTGGAGTCACGTAATTACTGTTTTGTTTGTGATAAAATGTTTTCTAGACGCCAGGGGGGGGGGGGGGGGGGCATAATTGTAAATACATTTTCCATTCTTGTGGTGGTAGTAATTATTGTAAATTTGAGGAATACCTTTTCTGCGAGAAATGTTTTTGCTGGTTTACGAATTCAGCATGTTATAACAGACTTTTAACACAGGTCTGTGATCGTAGAAAGACATGTCAGAAATGCTATAAAATTTTACCAAGTTTGGGTTTGAATGAGCATAACTGCGGTTTAATTAAATGTGTTCACTGGCATGACTTTGTGGAAAAATCTCATATGTTTTATGCAAAATTTCACAAATCAACTTGAGAGTTTGAAAGAAGGTTGGTTAGGCGATTCTGTGAAAGTGTCTGATGACTTAGTTCAGAGATATATTTTTGAGATGTCGAAACTGATGGGAGTTCTAGTATTCATGAGGTTAATTTCATTGTAGCACATAAAGTGTGTTCAAATTGTATGAGTGAAGAAATTACTTCACCATGTTTAACTTGTGGTCCTGAAAAGCGTGAATTCGTTTTTAGTGGCTATTCGGCATTGGATAGTTTCATGCACTGGCTTTTAGAAATTAGTAAACACTTTGACCGAGATGCAAGAAATTACTCAAATTTTCAAATACATTGATCATAGTTGTATTGCTCAAAATGGTAAAGCATTTCACATGCATTTTATTTTACAGTGGTTGTATAAAAATTCAGAAATTAATCCAAAATCTATAATCATGTAATTTTCTTTTCGGTTAATGGTATTCAGTTTAAAGATTCGATATCATTCATACCAATGGCCGTACAAAATTGTTCGAAAATGTTTGATATTTCACCATTAAAGGGTTACTTCCCTTATCTCGCAAACACACGTGAATTCCAATTATGTAAAGGTCCAATGTTACCGGGTGAGAAATATGGTATTGAAAATATGGCTATAGATGTTAAAGTGGCTTTTGAGAAATGGTATGAAAGTGTTAAAAATAACGAATTTGATTTCCAAAAATCATTATATGAATATTGTGCAGCGGATGCGGATTTATTGCGGAAAGGATGTGCTAAATTTAACTCAATTTTAATTAAAGAGACTGGAATTCCACCCTTCGTGAATTCTATTTCCTTGGCTTCACTGTGTAATAAGGTTTACAGAAAGTTATTTCTGAATGACTTTAAAATCGCCGTTATACGTCCTCTAGGTTTCGAAAATGTTCAATAGTGGGCTGTAGATGGCTTGAATATGAAGCACATCGTCGTGGGATTATCAGTAAACATGGCCAAAATGGTGGGGAGGTCAAAGTTCATGGGAAATATGTTGATGGCTTCTGTCACGAGACATCAGAAATATTTGAATTTCACGTTTGCGAAATACATGGGTGTGTTAAGTGTTTCCCTATAAGGCAACACTTATTAACAACCCCTTTCAATGAAAATTTAACTTATGAGGAAGCGTATTACAAGACACTATCGAGAAGACGTGAATTAGAAAAAATGGGTTATACTATGCATGAAATTTGGGGTTGCGAGTATAATAAACTTTTAGAATCAGATCCATATATTAAAGAATTCACTGAGAGCATAAACTATTTCTCACCTATAAGACCATGTGACACTTTGTTTGGTGATCAAACGGTTGCTACGAAATTATATCATAAAATTTCCGCTAATGAGAAAGTAGCTTATGTAGATATTTTGTAGCCTTTATCCATATGTCTGTAAAACTTCTACTTATCCGATAGTGATACCTGAGATTATAACAGAGAATCTTAGATCAACGGATCGAGTAAATGAATACCTTGGTCTAATTAAATGTGAAACTCTACCACCTAGAAACCTTTTCCTTCCATGTCTACCAATGAAATGTAATGGTAAGCTGGTATTTACACTGTGTAGAACATGTGTTGAAAAACAGCAACAAACTCCATGTTGTCATTCTGACTCAAAACGTAGTTTGATTGGTACTTGGCCTAGTGTTGCGGTACAAAAAGCAGTACAGCTAGAGTATAAAATTATTATTTTTCATGAGATATGGCATTATTATGAAAAGTCAGACAGTCTTTTTTCCGAATATATTTTGAAATTTTTGAAAATAAAACAGTCGGCTAGTAGTTTCCCAGATGATGTCATTACTGAATCTGATAAAGACCGGTATATTGAGGAATACTTTAACGATGAGGGTATATTACTCGAGAAGATGGAAGTTAAGTCTAATCCATCACTCAGGGCCCTGGGAAAACTAATTTTGAACACATTTTGGAGTTATTTTGCCCTCAGAAATTTCGGTAAATGCGAATACATTACAAATCCTAGTGTTCTAAATAGATTATTATTTGACCATATGCAAAAGATAAAGAATGTTACATTGTGTAGCGAGAATTTATTACTAGTACAAACTAACTGGTCAGAAGACTATCAAACATGTTGGAATAAATCTAATGTCGTTCTGGCTGGTTTTGTGACTAGTTATGCACGATTACTACTTTACGAAAACCTTAAAAAACCACGGAGACAGACCCTGTATTATGACACAGACTCAATCATATATTATCAAGATTCAACTCTCCCAGATATAATTTCTACTACCCATGCTAGACTAGGTAAATTTACAAATGAGGTTCTGAGAGATTATAAAATTACAGAATATGTATGTAGAGGATCAAAATCATATGCACTGAAATTATCCAATGGTGTTGAAGAGAAGGCCATAATCAAAATGAATGGAATAACACTTTCCTTTAAAATAGTTTTATAGGCTTTGACACAATTCGTCAAGCAATAGATAATCACGAATTAGAGATGGTTATTGATTATCTGAACTCAATTGCATGAGGTCCAAATCACAGCATTTTGTCTAAGAAGTTATCTAAAACATTTAAGTTTATTTATGATAAAAGAGTGCTCAGAAGGAATTTTGAAACACTTCCATTTGGCTATCTACCTTCTTAACTATCTCGCTGTTACAAGTCACCAGACAATTATTTCAATGGGTAATAACTCTGAACCCATTGAATATTTTAAAAACAATTTGATTGAAAGTTGTTGCTGGCCTAGTCATTAACAATGTTCAGCCAGATTATTTTCAAAATGTTCACCGTATCCGGGGATATAACCATTGAAATATGGCATCTGTAAAAACTCAGCAGTCAGGTGGTTAAGTATTCCTCTACTGAGAAGTGTTTACAATAAATATCTATGAATTGAAGAGTATTTTGAAAACATTTTAGCTTTAGCTTCATGTTAAATTAGATCATAACAAGTTTCGGTCAAAATGTTTTCAAAATTATCTAATAGTCAGAGTATTCTGGACACTTTTAGGACTTGTCTAGGAAAAACTCCCCATGTGTACAACATGAAAATTGCTAATTCAAGAGGGTTTTCACTCAAACGTGCTACTGTTTCACTTTTTGTGATGTTAGATTTTTAAAACATCACACTCTCATTACGATATCCTAACCTACTTTTCTCAACTTTGATGTAATTCAATGTAATCGTCCACAATGTTTGAAACTGTATATACTGCACCGAATTAATAAAACGAATTTCACTTTGCTTACCGAGTAAGAATATTAATATGAAAATGTACAGTTTTCGTTCGTTTTTTTCTAACCAACCCTTACTTCAAGCGGAAACATATGTATTTCACTCCCCATTTAAGGTTCAACACCCTTTTCCAGCTAAAGAGTCTTTGATAATTTAAAGTTTATTGAAGTTTAGATGAAAATCTCTATTAGAAGAGAGAATTTTATAGTGTGATAATAGTGATTTTCAGCATTTCGGCTTTAATGAACCTTTCATTATCATAGTGGATCTGCTAATTGTAGTATTATAGAGAGCCAGTCGTAATAGGGTTATATCAGTTACTCTGGCTTTTTGCTCTATCATCTATTACTCCCACCATTCCCAACTCAACTGGACCCCTCTCATTGCTACAGGTCATCAGACAATTATTTATTTCAATGGGCAATAACTCTGGACCCGTTGAATATTTTGAAAACATTTGATTGAATGTTGTTGCTGGCTTAGCCGCCGACAACTCTCAGTCCAATTATTTTCAAAATATTCCACATGTCTGGAGATATAACCATTGAAATATGTCATCTGTAAAAACTCAACACTTGGACAGTTAATAGGCAAGAGAAGCTGTATGGCAGAAATAGGCTAGTTATCGCTCTCACTCATAGCTAGCATGAGTTGTTGATTCTTTAACCCAGTAAAGTGTACAAGCACCGCTCTCATTGAAACAGCAACTTTAGCGAGCTAAGATAGAGAGCCGATATACTGAATCCCATCAGACACGATAAGAGCGCTGTAACCTAACACATTATATTGGCTGGGTACGGGAATTACATACATGGGAGAGAACTGCATTATGATATATAGGTGGGCGGAATTATCTTCCTTATGTTGAAATGTATTGAAAAGTCAGAAAACGGATTCATATTTTTACAAGAATGATTACTTTTTATTGACGTTTGAAGATTCCACTACAATTCCATCATTGAGCTCAGTATTTTTTAACATCTTTAATATGTTTTTAAATGAAATGCCTCTCGGACTGTGTATAATATAAAATATGCAGAATTCACCACACTTTGTCAAGAATATGTCCTGTACAATCCTGTCATTATAAAGACAATTCTTATGCACAGTGGCTATTACAAGTTCTCTCCAAGGTGGTCGCCCGAACGAGTCAAAGAATTCATTTGTAACTTTTCTCGATCTCTCCCATAGGAACATGACAACCCAATGCTCACCAGAGTGTGAATGTTTTTCTGTATTAATGATTAAGAAACCAGGTCTTTTAACCCTTTTCGGAATTCTGTCCTTAGCATACACTCCACAGAACACTGTTCTTGCGGCTTTGTCTTTAGCTAGTAGAAAACGTAAATGTGATGTGTACAACATCTCTCTTCAATTAATAATCAATTGTTACATTTCTTGCATAATCTATTTCAATCAGATTATCATATTCAGCATATAAAATTACATTCATAGTCTCAGGTAATCCTGTTTTAAAGTTGAACTGTAGACGTAGATTCCCCTGTTTTGTTGGATATGTATGTTCTCCAGCTGTTAAGTCAGCTGTGAAGTCTTGACCAAAGAAACAATAGCCCGTTGCATATTCTGTAATATTAATCGGGTGGCCAGTATCACTGAATAACGATCCAGTGCAATCAAATAATGTTAGTTATGATCTTATATAATTTCCTGCGCTGAAGTCGGGGGTTAATGCCTCTGATGAAACTTGATTACCATTTAAATAACAAACAAAGTATGAAATGTCATTATGATTGAAGGCATATGAGTTTTTTAAATAGTCACCTTTATAAGCAGCATTGCTAATGATTCCGACAAGACAACGACAAGGTAGAGGTCCAATTAGTGTATTATCAGCATTAAATGATAATGATGTTGCAGGAATTGTGACACTTCACTACAACCCTTTTAATTGGCTATTTTGCGGGTGTCTTCAATAATGCTTCGGCATGCGCAATTAGCAACTTAGGTGTTGGTCTCACCTTTCTAACACAGAATGTGGCATCATCAATCACCACTTTAAACTCCTTATCCCCAGCTTTCATGAGAACAAACTCGCCACTACTTCTCTGTAGTCTGAGTCTTAATGAGACCCCATTAGGTATATAACGATCTTGCATAAATATATTAGAGTGTATTCTCCCTGCTAATTCAATTGTTTTACTATTAGCGCATCTTTCTTTCCATTCAGTAAAACCTGCATTTGCTTCTGTCAGAGAATCATGCTGACCTGCCGTATCTTTTGCTCATAAAGCTGCAGATAATTGAGAATATAACGAGTATGAGAAAATCGTCTGAATAAAAGCTCTGAATGGATAGGTATCATGTGCATCCGATATACGCTGGCCATTTAAAAAGACATCTACTTGTGAAAATAATGAATTAAGTAGTAAATTCACAGGGGCAACCTGATCCCCCTCAGCAATATCACAATCATGCCCATCCTCAATTTTCCGTACTCTACATTTACAGTAAGGTAACTCTGAGATAAATCTAAATAATCTTGTCCATTCCCTGAGATAAAAAACTTTAATTGGGCTGAGTTGGAGTTTGAAATGGTATTCACAGGCTGGTAAAGCTGCCAAGAACCCTCTTTCATAGTAGCTAAAACAGGTTTGACAGTAAACAAGTTGAGTTCTGATTTTGTGCAAAGACAAGCTCTAGAATCCATTATGAGAAAATATCCGCTGCGCCTGTTACTTTATTCCTTCTGACTCTTTTAGCACATCGGTGTTTATTCGATCTTTTTAGCAGTTTGATGCTCTGTCTTCGAGACTTTGTCTTTTTAACCACTCTTCCGACACCTTAGTCGATCACGTAATCCTGTAATTGTTTCAGGAATTAAGGCTTTTCCAGCTGATAATGCTCTTGACTTAGAAGAAGATTTAAAATCTTTTCCTGCTAATACATCACTGGCTAAACCAATACCTGCCAATAATGCCTGTTTACCTATACCTCTTTCCACCTTTCCTAACAGTGGTATAGCAGATCGCATTAAACTCCCAAAATGTTACCTAACCCATGACCCCTTTGATGATGACCACCCATGAAAACAGGTATCCCTCGTCCATCCTGGGTTACGTAATAGTTACGTAACACCATTTTATCAGGTTTATAGATGGCTCTTATTCTATCTTCTGTTTTTCTGATGTTGTCAATTCAATGGTTAAAGTAAAACTAACTTTTAGTTTTTCTAAAATGAAGTTTTATGACTGATTTACCACTCTCAAACGGAATAAGCCTCCCATATGAACTGGTTAGCTTGATTTTAATAGTGTCGACTGATGTTTTGGCAACAGAAAGATAATGCACATTTACAAACTCGCGCTCTATTAAAGCAGATTTCTTCACTAGTGGTAAGACCCGTAATAGGGGTGCTATGGTGTCACCAATAATGTTTGGTTGAACGATGTCGGAATAAACAAAAAGTAATGCTCTAGTGGTTGATTCCCCAGAGTAACCAAAAAATGCCCGCCGTTCTGTACCATTCATCGTTTTTGTCTTGAATCCGAACAACTGAGCTAATCGGGGATCAAACTTAACTGAATATCCAGGTCCAATCATTAAAGTAATTCTAAAACCTTTCTCTTCATTGTAACTGAACTGAATGTTTTCAACAAATTCAGTAAGCTGTACTTTCACGTCATGCTTAAGCTGATTAACACGTTCTTTAATTGTGTAAAACCCTTTTCATACTGTGAGAAATCTCCCTTTTTTGTTAGCTGGTGAAGTAAATCTCACGTAAGCATCCTTTTCAAGGATTAACCATGATCTTGGGTACTGAATTCTAACTAAACCCACTTCCCACGAATCTCACGTAAGCATCCTTTTCAAGGGTTAACCATGATCTTGGGTACTGAATTCCAACTAAACCCACTTCCCATGAACATGACACATCTAAGTTCATAGGAAGTTTTGTAGTAAACTTGGCAACTGAGTTGGCAGGAAAGTAATTCATAAATGAATTACTTGGTAGTGTAATGTGGAAATGGTTACTCTCCATTTTCTTTTCAAACGAGTGTTCGTAGCTGCTGTATCTGAAACTCTTTTAATGGTTTTGATAGTAGGTGCAGATAAAATATATCCCAGACAACCCGAACATAGCGAGATCCAAATTCCTTTATCCTCATTATGTAAACTGAGGTTTAATATACATGCAATGATGACAATGTAAATTAGCCCCACCTGTGCTATACACATAATTTCCTCACTTGGTACTTTCTCGCCACATATACTCCAGAGTCTAGTACCTCTTACAGACTGATTCTCATCCATTTGTTTTACTTATGCAGCTTTATAAATTATTCTCTTCCAGTATACAGCATTATATCGTGAAGGCTGACTCTCATGAGTGTGAACCATCGGCTAATAATTTCAATGAGTAAACACTTGTAACCTAGCCAAATATTCTGAAAATAATTTGACTGAAAGTCAATGATAGCTTAACTAGGAATAATTTTCAGTCAAATCGCTTTCAAAATATTCAGACAGTTCAGCGATGTAACCCATGGAATATAATAGCCACAAGAACTTAACATCCAGAGAGTTAATACATGATGATCAAACAGTAAGCATGAACATCTAACACGCTCTCAGTGAGCGGATGATACGCAATGCGTTCTCTGTGAGCAAATGATACGGAACGCGTTCACTATGAGTGAGTGATAAGGAATGCGCTCTCTATGAGCACATGATATGCAGCGTGCTCTCTGTGAGCGAGGTATTTTCAAAATACAATAATTTAAGTAAAAGAACACTTTTAAAGTAGAAGTGGCCGAGTCATAGTTTTCTTAATAGTTCACTGATCAGGCTTTCACTGCACGTTTCTGGGCTCATGTGTGTAAGTGAAGTTTTAAGAAGAACTGGGGTTTCTTAGTACATCTACACCAGATCATTAATCATAGTTTTCCCGCTAATTTCTCCTTAACCAACCCATAGCTCTCCCACTCATATCTGTACTGATGAGTGCGGGTGTACTTTTAAGTACAACTGAGGTTTCTTAGTGCACCTACACGAGATCATTAATCATAGTTCTCCCGATAATTTCTCCTTAGCCAATCCATAGCCTTCCCACTCATTTCTCTTTAGCCAATCCATAGCGTTCCTGCTCATTTCTGTTCTCCTTAGCCAATCGTTAGGGGCGTCTACCGCTCGTCCAATCAAATTCAAGCATGAACGTAGGCCATTTCTCCTTAGCCAATCGTTAGGGGCGCCTACCGCTCGTCCAATCAAATTCAAGCATGATTCTAGGTAATTAATCATAGCTTTCCCGCTCATTTCCCCTTAGCCAATGCATAGCTTTCCCGCTCATTTCTCCGTAGCCAATCCATAGCTTTCCCACTCATTTCTCCTTAGCCAATCCATAGCTTTCCCGCTCATTTCTGTACTCATGAGTGCGAGTGTACTTTTAAGTACAACTGAGGTTTCTTAGTGCCTCTACACCAGATCATTAATCATAGTTTTCGCCCTCATTTCTCCTTAGCCAATCGTTAGGGGCGTCTACCGCTCATCCAATCAAATTTAAGCATGAATGTAGGTCATTTCTCCTTAGCCAATCGTTAGGGGTGCCTACCGCTCATCCAATCAAATTCAAGCATGAATGCAGGTCATTTCTCCTTAGCAAATCATTAGGGGTGCCTACCGCTCGTTCAATCAAATTCAAACATGATTCTAGGTCATTAATCATAGCTTTCCCGCTCGCTTCTCCTTAGCCAATCCATAGCTTTCCTGCTGATTTATCCTTAGTCAATCCATAGCTTTCCTGCTCATTTCTCCTTAGCCAATCCATATCTTTCCCGCTCATTTCTGTACTCATGAGTGCGAGTGCACTTTTAAGTACAACTGAGGTTTCTTAGTGCATCTACACCAGATCATTAATCATAGTTTTCCCCTCATTTCTCCTTAGCCAATCGTTTGTAGGCGCCTACCGCTCGCCCAATCAAATTCAAACATGATTCTAGGTCATTAATCATAGCTCTCACACTCATTTCCCCATAGCCAATCCATAGCTTCCCTGCTCATTTCTCCTTAACCAATCCATAGCCTTCCCGATCATTTCTCCTTAGCCAATCCATAGCTTTCCCGCCTCATCTCTGTACCCATGAGTGTGAGTGTACTTTTAAGTACAACTAAGGTTTCTTAGTGCATCTACACCAGATCATTAATCATAGTTTCCCCCCTCATTTCTCCGTAGCCAATCGTTAGGGGTGCCTACCGCTCGTCCAATCTAATGCAAGCATGAATGTAGGTCATTCTTCTTGGCCAATCGTTAGGGGCGCTTACCGCTCGTCCAATCAAATTCAAGCATGATTTTTGAATGACAGCTCAGCCTAGTATATAAGGAGGACTTTGCTTTTTCAAATCACTTGATCATCAGAACTCAGAGTGAACACTTCGTGGTTTAGAGCTATACCAGTTCACTACTGAGTATCTCTTCAACTAGGATTCTACTTCACAGAATTTCACTATACATCTTTTACTGAATAAAGTCTTAATCATATCATGTTACATTCTATTTCATATTTTCATCTTTCAGTTATTTTTTTTCAGCCATCGATTGGATTTTATGAATGGAAACTTTACCCAGAATGTCGGTAAGCTGTAGTTACCAAAAACCATACATTTTTTATGGTGGAAGGTATATGGGCGGGAGGGGTAGGGATAGATACACCAGGGCTGCGCCTCCTCCAAAATACTAACCAACGCCGAGCGGTAGGCGCCCATCTTTGATTGGTCGAGAGCTTTGTGACGTCACTTTATTAGCATATTGAAAATAGACTCCTCCCATGCCCATATATGGAAGTGGGCGTGGAAAAGATGCGTGACGTTACAAAGCTCTCGACCAATCAAAGTGGGCGCCTACCGCTCGGCCTTACTACTGATGCATAACTACTGGGGTGGGGTGGCCACAGGTGCAGACTGCCACACCTGAAACATTTTAAAGGCAATATTTTGAGGAAATGGTCTCTCAGGAAATCATATTTTCTAAAACATTTATAAAGATACTCACATTCCTTAAAATTGTACCAAATTTGGAAAATTGTCCACTGTTTGCATCCTCTGAAAAAAGTCCTAAAATCACCACTGGTCTTGGCTCATGCGATCATATTGATCATAGACTTGCGCTATTACGTGACTAAATCGAAAATCACGATTATTCTTTAAATCGTGAATATTTATATGATTAAAATCGAATAATCGAGAATAATTTCTACTGCATAAAATATTTCAATTCCAACCATTTAATCATTTTTTTCGGTCAGGAAAATTGGCATTTTGCTCAATGAATGTATGTCCATTTGCATGTCAAGAGAAGACTATTTTTGAAAATGTGTCACTAGAATGACTGGCTCGAGAATCGAGCCAGCCATTCCAGTGATACATTTTCAAAAATGGTCCTCTTTTGGCTTGCAAATGGACTTTTCTAAACGTCATTCCAGCTTTCGTCATTGATATGTTTTTTGCTGTTATGTCTTAGTAATTTGTACCCAAGCTGATTAATCGAGTAATCACGATTATTCTTAAATAATCGATCGCTCAAAGCAATACTCGTACAAGGCTGATTGATCACAATTCTCTCCATCTCTCAATTCTATATCTCGCTCCGACCACACTGCTCTCTCTCTATTTCTTTGCATCTCTCATATTCTATCTCTCCTTTGTTCCGATATGCTTTCCATCACACTCAAACATACCATCTCACTCTTTGTCCCACACCTTCATCCCCATAGCACCCCATACCCCTCTCTCCCCCTATCCATTTCCCTCTCTCCGTCCCTCCCACTTTCCCCCTCTCCATCTCCCTCGCCCTTAGCGCCAACCCCCGTCCCTCCCTCGCCCCTCAACTCTCTCACAACCCTATCCACCCCCAACCTTCCACCCCTCCCTCCGTCCTCCCCCTCCCGCCGCCCTCATTCCCCCTCACTCTCCCTCCCCATCTCTCTCCCTTCCCCACCCCACCCCCCGTTGGATAGTTTGAAGCTAATTTGATTGGAAGTTGTTGTTGCTTGGTTTACATCAAATTAATTTCCGTTTACATGCATGGTTGCCTCGGAATTAAGAATCTGGGAATTCAGAGGTAAGCACGCGTCTAATAATTTAATAGTTCCTACATCAATGACATAATTATTAAAGGTAGATGAGGCACTACTATTTGTGTAGTATAATAGTGTCTTTGTGGTTAATCATAAACAACGTGCGTGCGTGCATGCGTGTGCGCGTGCGTATATATACGCACGCACACACGCACGCACACTATTTATTAAATTTTCCTAGCAATAGCACCTTCAAACTGCTTTGTCAGTTCTTGCTACTGCCGCTGATATGGCGTTCCTAAACGAATCACAGATTTCAGTAATAAATGCAACCGTTTTATCTGACGAAGGATATGAAAGATACAATGATAATATACCACGTGTTTTATATAAAGAGTTACCGATCATTTGGACCTTGATAGGAGCCATATTTAATGCTATTTTAATCGTTTATTTTGTGAAAACAAAAAAATATAGATCTCCTATTTTTGCAGTGTTGACAAGTTTAGCATTTATGGACTTAATCGCTTGTATTTCTGCAGCTGGCCACTTCGCATTCCTGGTTCCTTTTCTCGCCTTTCTCGACCTGGACTTCTTGTGTCCTCTGATCGTGTTCTTCAGCCTTTTTACGGTATTTACAAGCGAATATCACCTTGTGCTCCTGGCGGCTGTCAGACTGTATCAGATGGCGTGCCCTTTATCAGCCAGGGCACGGGTCACCAGTAGTCTGATGTTGAAATTTTGTCTCGGAATTACAATCGTTGTAGCAAGCTTCATGACCGCATTCGCGAGTTTTTGCGAACCGTTTCTTAAAGTTTATCAAGGTAAGCTTGTGAAAGTATGTCTGTTTAGCGAGGACACAACTGTTAGTGACACTGTTCGTTTAATAGCTACAGTCATATTACCCTGTGTCGCTATTTTTCTTTGTCATGTCATCAAACATTGCATTGTTTATCGTTCTAGTGTGTCACAGGATGCGAATCAACGGAGGGTGACCACTGATGGCAGAGTGGTCACTATAATCATTGTCTTGTTTTTCATAGCCTGGTTCCCGGCCTTTACTTATATGGTGATAATGCACACGATTGTTGATGGTTATAAAGCATCCAATGATAACTTGTACAACGTGTTGGTGTTTGTTTTATTCAGTAACAGTACCGTGAATCCCATTGTGTACTGCATCGCGGCAAAGTCAGTGCGCGATGATATATTGAGAGTGTTTTGTCCTAACATCATTAAAAAAGAAACAACAATTAAGAAAATATATTAACAAGAGTCTAATCACATCAGCCATATACAGAAATCGTAAAACAATCCAATTGTCTACTGTAATATAAAGGTACTGACTAAAAAGCTGGTACAATGCATTAAACACAATCTAACGATCTGTCAGCCATGTTGTAATTTTCAGAAATTCCTGTGAAACCATTCAATGGACCTTTCCCCCTTTAGCTGTGCCCAGTCCATCTCTATCTAAGCTGCACCCAAACCGAACTCTTGTTGGGAACGAGCAATCCCTGAATTCCCTGACTATCAATTTCTAGAAAACTATACAGGTGTGCTGTTTAATATTTTGAAACTAATTTGACCGGGTGAGGTTGCTGCCTATGGCAGCAACAGCGCCTGGTCAAAATAGCTTAGCTAGAGTTGGGCGTGGCATAGCTAAAATAAAAAGGTCCATTCAATGCATCGAGTCATCTTACAGGGACACAAGCAATGTGTTGTTGTAATTGGTGTAGAATCCGACACTACAGTCGTTAGCTCTGGAGTACCCAATGAACGGCTCCAGTTTTAGCTATACCCCGCCCACCTCTAGTTGGGAAACGGACATGGTAGGCCTATGGTTATTTTGTTGGATGAATTCTGTGCAAAGAGCTTTTCAAGCGTATCACTGATTTAATTTAGTCTTGCGCCTTCGTATACATAGACAGTAATGTCACCTGTTTCTGTAGATATATACCTTCCACCGAGCTTCCTTAGGGTGGAGTTCACACTAATTACAATCTTATTGGATTTGTTTGTACTTGAATGCGGAGTCAGTGGTTGACTTTGAATATTTTTGTTTTATTATTCTATGTGTGATCGGTTGTTGGTTTATATGACTGCCATGTATTACTTGCAATATGACAACGGCCCTTTCCATTTTTAGCTATGCACCGCCCATCTCTAGCTAAACTCCGCCCACAACTCGCTCGTGTTGGGATCGATCGATCTCTGAACTCCATGACTATCAATTTCCAGAAAACTATACAAGTAAGCTGTTGAATATTTTGAAACTAATTTGACTGGTTGCTGTTGCTGCCTATAGCCGCAACAGCGTCCAGTCAAATTAGTTTCAAAATATTCAACAGCATGTTTATTAAATAGTAGATACATACAATTTGTACAACATGTCTGACTATAAAGAGTTAAAGACTGGCCGAATAGAATCATTTACTATGGAACGGTTCATTGCATGGCTGCAGTTTTTTTAAAATTTCTGGCGTTATACTGCTGGTGGTTACAGCATTTTCTTCTGATTAGTGTATGTGCTTGGTCTGCTTGGGGATCTGAAGCTATGTTAGTTGCTGTGTGTCTGCTGTAGTAAGTAATTTCTATATGTTTAGTTTATGATGTTTGTACGGGTGTTTTTAGTGTTGGTCTGCTATTCATTGACTTGGGATTAATACTATATGTATTCTCGTTAATATTAGGTCTGTATGATTTGTGTTGTGTGATGGAGGCTGTTAACTCGATTCTGCCATTACTGTACCCATTATGTTAGTGCCTTTATTGACTTGTAGGTCTTTAGCATGTGCTTTTAGCTGTCTGTCTGATGAAGTTCTGCAGACTACATATTCCATCGGCTTTAATTCTGAATATGCTGAATATTTTGAAAACAATTTGACTGAAAATTGTTGGTGGCTAAGCCACCAATAACTTTCAGCCAAATTGTTTATTATTGTTTTCTGTGATCGTGTCACTATATGAATTTGGATTGGTGGCGTGCTCATTGCCAAGGTTACGATTGCGTTTTGGATGGTTTTGAGTCTGTTTAACAGATTTTATGTATTTAGTTCTATGGCTTTGGTCGTAGTTTGTGATTCTGGTGGTTTGAAGTTACTCAGGTTTGTGTTAGTATCAGGTGTACAGGGCAATGCAGTGTAACTATCACACATTTCATTACTATGAACATCGCAAAACTGGTTGTGAATGGAAAGGTACCAAGCCATGCAATCTGCTATGCGATCAGTGATAGTTGAGCATGCCCATACAGCTGTATTTTCTTTTCAATGATGTCAACATTGATAGGATGTATGGTGGTAGTGTGTGCATGCGTAGTGTTTCCACCTTTTCCAGATGCCACATTTGTTGTTCAAGTGGATGCTATATGGGTCACCACATGATTGTGAACGTTTATTTTCACATTCCATGTTGAGAGAACTGTTTGTGGCTGTGGTGTTTAAAACACTGCTGCAACTTGCAGCAAGCTGGTCAGCAGGGCCGAACGTAGGACTCAGGGGACCAGTGCGAAGTTTATGAAATTCTTACCTTGGGCCCTCGGAACTGACGTTAAGATCACAGGAAAGCGAGGGTCCAGTTTCAACCGTGATTTTTGCTGGGGGCACCATGAGGCCAGATAGCTGTTGAGATGTGGCCATAACAGTCTTATACAGTACAGCTAAGAAATAGCTTAAAATGTTTCAACCACAATAAAGATACTGTTTAGGCAGCAATGTCTTCCAATCCAATTATATTCAAAATATTCAGCAGAACATTTTTCCATCGTGTTCAAAATAGTTTTCTTCTGGAAACATGTCGTGTTACTGATGCATTGTTCTATTGGTGTGGCGTCTACGTGTGTAACTTGAAGCTATGCAAAACCCGCAAAACTAATTTTTGTGTCGCTTACTCGGGGCCTTGGAAATTTTGGGCCCTGTGCAAGTTCGGACCGGCTGGTCAGTTGTGGAATTTGGATGGTTTTTGTTTGAAACAATTGTTATTTCTATTGGCGGTGATTTTTGCACTGGCTGTGAATGATACTGATGTCACACGGGTAGGACTAGGACTTGCCATACTAGTAAGGTAATGGATAGAAGTTGCGGTGCTAGGGACTGACTTGATTTGTGGTTTGTACAGAAAATGTTTCTTCCCAAAGCCAATAGTCAGATGACCTATATTCAGGACGATTTGCATTGTCTGAATAACCCTCGCATATCATTTTGCTTGCTCTACAAATCAGTGAATGAATCTGCTTGCTACTTAACACATCTGTTGCAGCACAAGAATAATATAATATATAGGGCCTAATAAATGCTAGCATAAATTTATTTATTGCAAGTATGTCCAATAACGTACGCCCCTGACCGTCTTGGATAGGCCTATTTACTTAATGTGTGGGTGACACGACTGGTATAACTTAAATGGATCCAGTTTGAAGCGTTCTCAGTTAATAACAAAAACTGCTTTTGTTCGATATCTAACACACTGCCACCAACGGACTGATCGATTCCCAACTCAAAATGTATCACCTGTATGGGACGTAAATCACACTAATTTATTTGGTCAGACGGTTCTTATAAGACGACATTTATCTCCCTTCCACCATAATTTCGATGAAAATTAGCCAGCTTTTCGGGATTTTTAATTACCTATTTGATAACAAATTCAGAAGAAATCAGCCTATTTAATATAACAGAAACACGTACGAGCGTATTCAGCAGGAAAAACTGTACTATAACCAATTATAAACATAGCGTGTACTAAAGCTAATTTCGGCGACACCGCTTTCGATATCTGCCTTGTTTACTATTGACTCCTATGCAGGTCTCTGTTAGCCGTCACTGGAGTGACGTATATGGAGTTGGCTTAGCAATTGCCCAAATTAAAAAATGTGAAATCAGAGTTCCCGTTTGGCCCTTTTTCAAACCTGCATTTTTTGCTTATTTCTTACTGTATGCTCGCACAATTTATATGTACGAGACGGATTTCGATTGTGTTTCAAATATATGGTATAAATGTGTTTGCATACATACTTTCAACTAATACTAACAAATTGTGTTTGCATACATACTTTCAACTAATACTAACGAAGATTTACTATGCCGTTAACAATGCTGTATACTTAAAGCGACTACAACACAGCGTAGAATTCAAAACACTCTTCAAACATACACTATAGTGTGAGCTATATCGTTACATCCTTACTTTTAAAGGAAACAAAGATGAAACGTTATATTAGATTTTATATACTAAATACTATTGCGACTAGATAAGTCTAATTGATTACGTAGTAAATGTATTGACACTGATTGTAAATTATCTACGCATGCATGCACTCGATGAGGAATTTAGAGTATGTCTACTAAGTACTAATGCCAATGTCTGCTTCTACTGGCGCTACGGTATATGATATATGTTTAACAACATAGTCTCTTAGATATGTTGGTGGATTAGAGAGACATCCACTTCGTGTTATTATTGGCTATGGATTAGCTGTTGGGTTTGGACTGGTCCTTTTGATGTTGATTTGGATGGTTCATCACATTGGTTTGTTCAATTTCTGGTTGCCGTGCGTGTGCAGGTATAATAACTGGTTATTTGGTTGGTGAGAATGTTCGTTCAGCTGTAACTCAAAGGCATCTTCTGTTTCATTAATAGACATGTCCATTATTTGTTCTCACATGACATGAGCGAATCCCTGTTTTAGGCTGAACTACACCATCATCCCATTCATTTCTTTGAGCGAACATGAGTTTAACCCGAACAACGTCACCTTGATGTAATGGTTCCAAATCTTTCGCGTGCATATTGTAATGCTGACCTGATTACTTCTCTTTCTAAGCTTTTCTATCATAACAGAACATGGTATATTTGGTTCTAAAAGGGCATGTGATGTTGACAAAAGTGGCTTTGTTCGACAATTGTAGAGACGTTGAGCTGGGGAGTTGGGATGTCCTTCTGTTTGTGTACTCCGTGCATGTGCAGGAGTACCAAGTTGGGATCAGAATTGAATTTCCTTGCGTTCTTGATGATACGCTTAGCAATTTTGACTGTTGCTTCTGCTTTTCGATTAAACTGTGCATATCCTGGTGAGCTTGTTATGTGAATAAATGCATAGTCCCGAGCGAAATCAACAGTCTTTCCTACTTGTAGTTCACTGCCGTCATGCTGCCCTGCATGTGTCAGGCTTCGCCTGAACAGCGCATGCATCTCACCATTGTCCGAGGCTGAAGATGATGAGTCTGGCCCACATACCCTCTGCTGCTCAGCAGCCATGGTTGTCAGGGCCTCATAAGGTGATGGCGTTGCGTCGGCTCCAAATAAATTTTGCTGACTGTGTAACGAGTCGACAGAACGAGTTTGTTGCTGTGGGCCGTGCTCGCATTCGTGCCCCGATGGTTTATGCAAACCATGACATCCGAGGCTATACTCTGGATACCCTGCGTTGCCACAGACATTCAAGAGGGGTCACATGTGGGCTAAGGAGGCAAAACCCTCTCTCAGAGTCCGACGAGTTTGAGAACAGTTCCATCCTATCGAGAAATGAGGAGCATGAACAAAATTTAAACAGTTTAACAAATGCGGAGGTTGACTGCTACAATTTATTTGCTCATAGGATAATTACAACGTCCTAAAACAAAGCATACATTGGTGATAAAAAAATCCAATATGGCATTAGACATATGTTTTCCAGGCGAGTGTTATGGACAGTTACCTAGACATATAGATAACATTCTACATGATTCACCCTATTATTTATTTAGCGGATGAGGTTCCAGTGATTGACTGGGGAAAATGCCGCATTAAAGAAATTTCAAAGCTGATATTCGATTCCATTCATTAATTGTTGGAATTTACAAACATGCACTACGATTTGAATGCTATTCTAAGGGAACAACCGAGCTTCCGCTAATATCTTACGGAAGTTCCGGGAATGTAAGTCTTCTAGGTGTTAATGCTTTCACGAAGTTTCTTTCTGTGGATTTATGCAGTGGAAGTTGTGTATAACACAACAGTATTTTGACATGATCATATTGCTCGATCACACATTTCAAAGGTAGCACATATAGCACAGAGTACTGTGTTTAACTTGCTAGGGATACTTGAGTGATTAGACATCTATGTGACTAGCATACGTAAGTGACAAATTCCACCAAAACACGTGCGTGACAGGAAGACATATAACGTTCTCAATTTCTAAAAATCCAGATACTTGAGTGACGTGAAAGCTTTGATTCATGAAGGATCTACTTTGAAACAGATTTCCCACAGTTCTGTTGGTACGGATTCATTTCAACAGTTTGTTTGTAAAGTGACAGGTACGGGGTGCACATGGCATACAAACATCAAAATCTGTGAAGACAGTCCAGTCCGCACACAGCCACTTTCAATGGATACTGACTGTCGGGATAGGAATTATCCAATCAAATCCAATCACAAGCAGCAAAATGGAGAGGAGGGATTTAGAACACTGAGTTGTCAACGGGCAACGATAATATCAACATTGAATACTACAATAATCTCTTTACATGACAACAACTAAATATAAGCTATCTAGCTGATCTCAAACCCTTTCTGATTGGATACTCTGTCACTATGGCAAGCTAAGTGTCTCGCTCACATAGAACCATGGAGGGGGTTCAGAGATTTCTGCGAGTCAATTGCTATGGATCATAATACAGAAAGATCTTTTTCGATTGTATTAAGCTAATTAAGTCCTCTCAGTCAGAGTACAGTTCGAGTATCAATTCATAGAAACTGTACATTCTCGGTATGTAGAATTTATTTGTTAAATAAGACAACTAAGTAGTTAGGCATATAAAGGATCTTTATGCAGTGGCGAGGGCGTATAAGGTTTCGCTACATAAAAGTATATGACCATTCTAGATTAGCCCTGATGAAAAGCTCTATGCTAGTGGCGAGAAGGGGAGAATGTGTTCTGAGATGACAGCAAATGACTAGACAATACTGTAAACAATTGTGCAAAGGTACTATCATGAACGTTAAAATAGTCTGAGAAACACTAGTACTCCAAAAATATCATATTTGGGTGTGGGGGCGCTCAGATGAAGTCCACCCATGTCGTCAAATGTCCACTAGATAAAAGATTTATAGAACAACTACAACGGGTGGATTTGGAACACAGGAAATGTTCTTGTGGAAACGACAGGCTTCTAATCTGAATGAAAGCTCACAGGAATACTTCACTGGGAAGCTCCAGAATCAGTTTGCAAAGTCAATGTCATAGAGGCACTTGCTGACAGGTATGAAGGAATTCAACGGGTGTTACAATGTCTCAAACAACGGAAGAAAAGAAGAACTCAAGCTACGGATATGGAAATCTTCAGTATATAGCAAAATGTTGATGTAAGGCAAGCACACCTGAATACGTCTCCTTTTGCGAAGATACAGTTTCTCCACAATTCACAGTTCACCACTAGTGTTCCGAAGATGTTTTCAGAAACAGGGTTCCATGTCGATGGCGCTATTTTGAATGACCTCCAGATGAAATTCGAGTCTGGCGACAATGAAACTGGAACCATAGTGATACCATTTGTGAGTGTCTCCTGATGCTATGTGTAAATGTACGTGCCGATGTACGTTCTGAAAACAGTGTTCTTAGACAACAGTGTTGTGATAAAATGTTGCTGTCTTAGAGAACAGGATTTTATAGCAACACTTTAAAAAACCCACAGAATTTATATATGCAAAAGGTATTGTAATGTTTGCACATTCCAACCACTAAATGCTCTTTAGCATAACCTGCTTGGGCGACCACCTACCTTTTGGGCTACACGATTGTAATACCTAAACCCTGTGAATGCTGAATTCCCAGAGCTTCAATTTCAAGGTAACTATACAAATATGCTGTCGAATATAGGCAGCAACAGCTTTCAGTCAAATGAGTTCAAAATATTCAACATAATACATATTAAAGTATAGATGAGTTTTTTTGGGTGGGGGTGGGGTAGGCTTTGGGGTTGGGTGGCGGGGGGGGGGTGTTGGGGGGGGGGTATAGGCGTCAAAGGGTTGAAGTAGCTGCTCCTACAAATACCTATCCTAACGAATAATACACCATAAAACACATTTCATATTCCAATGACCATGTATTATTGGACTTTAGTGACCACCTGTTCATGCTCAATAAGGTAGTCGTTGAGGACAGGTCTGGTAGTATGCATTGTGCTATATATGGTGATGATTTATAGAACATTATTTAGATCTTTAGATCTAAATGTGCACTTACTGATTACGCGTTAAATTTGAACTACATTTCTTTGAGATACCCTACAGAAAACCAGTGGCGTAGCTACTGGGGTGGGGGTGGCAAAAGCCACACTTGGAACATTTTAAAGGTAACAATTTGTGGAAATATGTATTGGCTCAGATTATTTAACTAAAGTTTTATCACGATGAGTGCAAGAAAGTGACTCTCACGACATCAGATTTTCGAAAAATACTCGCTTCCCATGAAATTGTACCCAATTTAGGAAATTATCCACTGTTTGCATCCTCTGTAAAAAGTCCTAGAATCACCACTGATCTTAACTCTTGTGATAATGTTATGATTGATCACCATTCTCTCCATCTTTCAATTCCATATCTCGATCCGACCACACTACTCTCTATTTCTTTGCCTCCCTCATATTGTATCTTTTATTTGTTCCCATACTCTTTCCATAACACTGTAGCGCCAGTACCTCGTTGTCCCGTTGCTACATCCTCTGGTTCGGACTCGACCTCGTACTCATGGTACGTGCCGACCAGACGATGCTAGTTAGCTGGCCTCGGGAATTTGGAGGGAGACTTTGGGTGACCGGGGTGTATAAAGACCGACCTCTAGGGCCAGTGGAATGATCCTGTTCCAGTTGGGCTGTGTGAGCATCCCCGCCAATACGAAACACCACTATCTCATCCCAACTATTTCTGGCTTCTTGAAAGGAGTATTAAGGACTAGCCGTGGCTGGTTTACGACGTACCCTTAACGTGTGGTGTGACGATACTGGAAGGTCTTTATTATACCTAACCTATCCTTATATATATGAAAAGTATCCGAGTGAGGGCTAATTTAATATAAACTCAATGCCACACGTGGGCCAATAAATTGGTTTTACGAGAGGAAAGTGCCTCGCGCAGGGCTCCATCACAGGAAAATTCCTACCACGCTGTAGTGGAGGAGGAGAATCGGTTTAGTACCATTCTCTCATTCAGAAACAATGTAAGAGTGCTGAATTATATATGTTACAATGGGGTTTTATTGGGATGCACACTTTTTTACCTAGAGATGGTGCAAAGATTTCAACATAAATCGGTGCAGTCGACTCCCTAACTTTCTCACTAAATTAGTCGGTGCCACGTTATTTTGGCGGGCCTTCTTATGGAACTAACCTAACCATTAGCTATTGAGTCCAGACACAGAAGGTTTTATGTCTCAAACTGCCTATTCCTACTTAACTTTGTCAGAGTTTGTCTTCTTGCATAGCTCACCCAGGCACCCATCTCAGGATGTACCTATAGAGCGGACCCCTCAAGCTGACGGCGCTTACATTTTATCTGCTCGACGAGTTCGAAGCCAATGAACGACTTCTAACTACGTGTCAGCACAACCACGAATAACAAGTCAAAGACAGGACACCACAAAAGCGTTGAATAAGCACTGTATCTAGTTACAACAGGGCCGAAGAAGCGACTGGTAGACTATGGTGACCTTCCTAGAAGGTGTGGAAGATCAACTTGGCCCTTCCAGTATCAATAGAGTTAGTCTGCAAGCATGTCTTTTACCACTGTTAAAGTACCGAGAACGAGACGTATAAGACTAGGTCCCTAGGGCCTAACTTTTAGCTGCATTAGGGTTAAGTTTTAAATGCCCAAATGTTCACTGCTAGGGCCCTGCTACTATAATTATATTTTCGCAGTGAATATCTACTTTGGCTTAAAGATTATCCTATGGTGTACCAGTGAAGCTACTGGGGAAGTGAGCGAGACGTCACCATTTTGGTTATAACTATCGAGAAACCTCAGTGATTTCAAGGGTTGGGTTTAACCACACCGGTGGAGGGAGTTAACAATTATCAATTATTGGCCAGATGGCTGGAGAGATGTACAAGGGGAAACCTGTTCGAAAATGGTTTGTAGGCCACTAAACCTGTTGGCCAGGTATAGAAAAACGGTTCACTATGTAACTGGTGTGAAAACATGAAAGATACTTTCCAATAAACAGTCTACTTTCCGAACTTTAACTTAACTTAGAAATTAAAAGAACAGTCTAGAATGGCACTCGCCATAGTACAATTCTACACAAATTTATAATAAGGTCTGACTGACCTAAGGGCGTGTACCACTCAGCACAAAATATATAATAGTAAACTTAAGGGCGCTTGTTAGTCATTAGTGCATATAATTATCTACTAAACAGTTGTTGGTGCCTATTCCGCCATGGTGCGCTATTAGATGATTACTCATAAGTTCGATAGAACAGTCAAATATCACAGTTCAGAATTAGCAGATGAGTGGTTCTTACACTGAAGAATCTCTGAAGTGATTTAGATTTGTCCAACAGTGAAGATGACTTAAGCACTTAAAGTTTGTAGCATCATGTACTTATGCTTATTCTAACCACATTTTGGTGTCGCTCAGACAGGTCTGTCAAGATATCAGATCGAGCAGTTCGATGCACAGTAAATTTCAGCTGGTCTAGTCCAAAACTGGCACGTTCCAAAGGTTTGAATGTGTTGCATTACAGTACCGCTAGTAGGTTGAGGCGGCTTATACTCTTAGTATATGTTTGGTTTATTATTCCTCAAAGGGACAGAAAAATTAAGTAGGCGCCATCTCAGGTGGTTTTGTGTACTTCGAGTCACTTTCTTGCATACACTGAGATGCGAGTAGCTTAGTGGTAATGAACACTGCATCGGACTACCTCCCCATCCCGACCGAGGAATTGTAGGTGATACGGGTCCTTTTATACTACATGGTGACCAATTAAAAGCCATTACCTCGATTACGTCAACCAATCAAAGTGGCCCCACAACAGGGGAAAAACCTGTGTACGTGACGTTATACGAACTTCACCGTACCCGGATGCTGGAGCATGCATGGTACAGGCCTTAACGTATTTATAATTTAATTTTGACCAGATATTAATTTAATGATATCTCCGCCATCCCTTGTCCGATCACAATTCTGTAAATGGATTCGAGTTTCCCAGCGAAGCCTGGTTAAGATTCATCCCACGATGACGAAGATGGGCCTCTTATTAACGATTCAAGCACACGGGCGATTATATACATGAAAGATAACATATGTAGCTCGCGGGGGTAACATCGGGTTGTTCTGGTATGTACTGTTCTATCGCTGCACCGCATGTGCACGACGGACGAGAGGACTGGCTAGCTCGTAGTCTCGGGGTTCTGGATCCCGTGCGACGCCGTTCTGTATGATACAAAACCGGCTCCTAAGGCCGGTGGAACTCATTTGTTCCAGTGGGGTCATGCGACCATCGCTGCTAACATTGAATTGAACAGTGTCCGCCCATGAGTTTGTGTCACCGGTATGCCTGTCCATAGCAATTTGTAGCTATTGACTTACAAGGATTTGTGACAAAACTACCAAAAAGTAATAATAAAAAGATAACCTAAACAAACCAGTAAGTTTGATAGATAACAATGAGCATAAAATAATACATGACATAGAGACAGCTGATGTACTTTTAAACGTGGTGACAACAGAGGTACCACACAGACTCGTATGCCTGCAGAGGTATCCCCGCAAAGGAGGCTCCCGCATACGAGATCACTAATTAACTTAATATAAGTTATTATGCCCTTATGCTGAAAAGGAAAGGAAAAGAAACTCATAGCATGGCAAGAGGCATGGTGCCTCGCGCGGGCATTACCCCCAAATGCTACTTTTCATTGTAAAATGTAGTAGCCTCACGCGGGCTGCCGTCACTGGATATCTTGCGAGAGGCAAGTGCCTCGCGTGGGCCTCCGTCACAGGAAAATGCCTTCACTGCCGAAGCGGAGGAAAAGAGTTGGCAAAAAGGGCCACTCTTTTATTCAACCAAAAGTGCTGTGAAAAAGACCATCCTAGTGAAAAATATATAAAGTGTTGCGTGCTGGTTTACGTGAAGATGGGACGAGCGATTCCTGAGGGATTCCCAAGTCACCGTCTTATGTAGTTCCAAGATACTGTATTAGTAGGTGCCACTTTTATTTGTGCGTGCCTTCTGCTATGACTAACATACCAATTGGTTGTTAGATAAAAAACTAGTTTAGGCCGCATATGGTTGGAATCCTACCTATCTTTAGATATGGCTGTCCAATGTGCGCAGACGCCCCGCTTCCCATAGGCTGCTGTGTAAGGCATCTGCCTCCAAGGACAGTATGCATACATGTTACTTTGCAAGACACCCGAGCTTGGTGAGAATCCGGATGCCTTGCTCTGTAACCACATAAAACATCACAGGACAATGGCTGCCTTTTTACATAAGCAGATTTGACAATTGACATATCATTACGGTGGGGATAGAGAGACGAATATCCACTGCAAATGCCCTTCCTGTAAGGGCGTGGCAGATTCCAACATCTTGCCCAGACATTTCACTGAGCTGGGTGGAGATGCATATCTCGTCTGTCACCAGGTCCTATGGAGCTAACTATTGACCTGTCATTAGGTTTACATTCAAATTGCCCAATATGCACTGCGGGACGGGAAAGATTTCTTTCAATAACCTATCAAGTAATAATAATGTTCTTGCAGTGCTTCCTACATTGGCAAGGATAACTAACTACTAAGTATCCGAAGATACAGGGGAGGTGTATGTGACACCGTACCTTGGCCATCACCGCTCGGAAACCTCCGATAGTTTCCCAGAATAGGATCAGTCCACGGTGCGGGTAGGGACATCCAAACAATTAAGAAGCCATGAGGCTTAGTGGAACATAAAAAGAGACAATAACTTTATAGATATGAGACCCTATAGGTAAGTTGGCCAATTTTACACAACCTTGCCAGAGTGTGGGGCTAGATTACCGCAAGGACCGGAAAAGAGGCGTACACTATGTGTATACTAATGAAGAAATTGTCTCTATCACATTAAACCTATCCTATCGAGCTGAATAGTAAGGGTTCGTCGGTAGCATGCCGGGCTAAACAGAGTTATAGCACGGACAGCGACCTCAGTGAAAAATTGTTGATGGCGGGGAAAAGTGATGCATATATAAATGTTGCTGTATAGTATTGCCTAATGCACTGCAGTCCTAGGTTTTCTATAAATAAGCAAAACATATCAACAAGATGGCCACTGGCCATATACCTAACTAACCAAGTACAAAACAGTGACAGTATATGATTAGATTAAAACAGTGGTAATACAGGTTGATAGCCCTAATACGGTGCGGTTAGTTAAAACACTTTACAGTAAACAAGGATAAATATGAACAGTATTAATAAAGGAATTATAGGATGCGGTCCAGGGACCAGTACGGTACCTATTTGTCATCAGTACCTTTTACATAATTAATATTGCATAATTAAAGATACCATGTATAGTTACTTGAAAATTTAGTAGCCACTCTTACACAACGGGCTACCATGTTACTGAAATTGAGACGTCACTATACTTGTGACGTGAGTCGACACATTCTTGAAAGCTGGATACATCTCCGCATGTAGATCTCCGCAAACAGGGCTCCCGCATGCTGGCTCCAAGTGGGGGAACGGTAAGAACTCAGGACAGTGAAACACAGTAGTAAGCAATGTCTACCAAATAGTTAGTAAGTCATGCATAATAGATGCGGTGATGACGAAAAGTTCCCGTCCAACGACGGTAGTATAAGAAAGCTAATCATAACCCATTAACAAAGAAGGTTATTTATATATTTGTAATTAATGCATGTACATATTAAAGCTTAACGTTGCGTGGTAGCTCTTGTGGCGCACCGGGCAAAGTTTACTTGGCTGCGGTCAAAACGTTAAAACGAACACACACGACATGCAGTGTGGTGGTCATCCACCAAGGAGATTCAAGATTCAAGATTCAAGATTCAAGATTCAAGATTATTTATTCAATAATTCCAAGGTAAACGAATTCACAAATCATACCAGGTTGTCTGCCCAAGGCATTGCCTATAGTTATGGCGGACACCTTACAATACAAGGAACACCGCTGCTCTACGTCACGTAGAATTACATTACTGGCCTGCAATGGGCTTACGGCATAAAAGTTCCTTTACATAGATGTTAATTAAAAAGGAACATTTATTGCGTGCCCGCCCCATAGGCACGCTTCTATTTATTGCTGTCTAGAATTGCCTATAAGCACGGCCATTTCACACAGGGGATTGTGTGACTGTGTCTCGCGAGATTTCCATCGATACGAGATCTAATAATTCTCAGCGCGAAGACACGGCTCTATTTTTAGATTGCTGGATATCTCATAATTATTATCTTCATGCGCGTGATTCATGGCGAGTTCTCTTATTTGTTCTGGCCTAACTGTAATAGAGTTTGCGTGGCGATGACTGCTTAATTATTTTAATAAACAGCCAATGGAGCTCCAAATAACTACTCTAAATAAGTACTTTTCTTTTGCTGGAGGACTGCGTACAAAACATGTTTATCATTCCTTCTGCAGATGAAAGTACTCAAGCACACACCCACGCGCGGCGTCTCTTATATGTCCACTTTAGCACTCTATCAAACTGACCACAAATGGCTTCTTGCGGTGATCGCGAGAAATGTCCATTTGCATTAGCTACGCGCCGGAGAACTTGTTTTGAAGGTTTACCACTGGAATGACTGGTTGGATAACCGATCCTATAATTCCAGTAGTAAATTGCAAAAGAAAAACCACAATGGTCTCTTGGACGGCAATTAGACGTAAGACATTTTCTATGATAATGAATTTTTCTGTTTCTGCAGTATATGACATCATAATTATTTAGGTCAGATGTAGCTGGATGTTACAATCAAAATGTGCAATGAATGACGTATCTAGCTCACCAGGAACATTGAATAGCCAGACAAGTATGCGAATTGCACGTCTTTACTATTTAATCAACATGCTGTTGAATATTTTGAAACTAATTTGACTAGACACTGTTCGAATTGTATGTCTTTGCTATTTATTCAACAGTCATCTTCTATGATAATGGCTGGATTCGATCTGTAACTGAGTGATATGACGTCATGATCAATTACTTCATATACAGGCTGACATCACAATCCAAAATGTGTAAATGGCGCATCGAGCTCAGTCATGAACATTGAATAGTCCGGCAAATGTACGAATTGTATGTCTTTACTGTTTAATCAATATCTGGTTGAATATTTTGAAACTAATTTTACCTGGCGCTGTTGCGGCCAGAGGCAGCAAACCTTTAAAAGCACACAGTCAAATTAGTTTCAAAATAGTCATCAGCTTACCTGTATAGTTACCTTGAAATTGTAAGTCTGTGAATTCATTATTCAGCGTATATATATACATCGATTCCAACACGCAAAAAGGGGCTAGAAATAGGCGTGGCATACCTAGAAATGGATCTCTCTATTGAAATTGCCATGAGCAAATTGAGCATTACATGACTAATACCACTTCGTAATGCGTGGCCCACACAATATGGACCACTTGTATTAAGAGACCACCAATATTTATAGGTCACATATTTTAACACAGCCAATCATAGATTGTTGCCCTGAATACAATATACTCGTCCTCTGACGGAAGGAGGATAATTAATACCACTTGCTAATTGGCATTTTCATGTTGTCTATCCATCATATTACGTCATATGATGTCATAATCAACGACGTGACGTCTGGGATGACGTCATGATTATGACGTCATGACTGACTCGATTTAGTCCGTCTTAAATGCTTAATAGTCCGACACGTTGTACGAATTGTATGTCTTTTCGATTTACAAAACATGCTGGTGAATATTTTGAAACTAATTTGGCTGGGCGATGTTACGGACACAAGCAGCAACAACACCCAGTCAGATTGGTTTCAAAATAGTCAACATCTTACCTGTATAGTTTTCTGGAAACTGATAGTCAAGAAGCTCAGAGATCCATCGATACCAACACGAGCGCGGTATTAATGTATTAATAAACCATCCGGATTCAGTGACCGATTGACTAACGTTAGGCATATGGAAGTCATTTCAAGCAACCGCCACCAAGATGTGACTTACTTGGGCACACTTGTGTGGTTTTCTAACAAAATCCTTTAGAATGTTTAACACCGAAATTTCAATATCTCAGATAAAGACAACTATACGAATATCTTTATAATACTTTGACTTGTAGCCCACCCCACCCTACCCACCTACTTGTTGCTATCATAGACCTGTATTAAGTATTGCAACGACAACGACTGCCCATGTAAGCCTATCATCTTATCTTATTGTATGTTAACCCTTTCATGAGGAGGCCGCCAAAACCAGCCTCTACAGTGATCGTGAGGATGTTAATTTGCAGGTCATGAGAAGATTGAAAATTCACCACAGAAATGACTGGCTCGATAATTGAGCCAGTCATTCCAATAGTAACTCTTCAAAACAGTCGTCTATTGGCACTCAATAAGCAAATATTTTTTTTATGTTCTTGACTCAATTTAGGTAATACAGGATTAATACATTATGAGGACGACGATAATGTACCATGTCTGTTTAACCTTTCCCGTATTATATCATAGTATGATTCACATTCGTTGCATTCGAGATAGGGCAAAAATTACAGACTTGTTACAGACAGTCTTGAGGCGTACTATGTGTGTGGTAAATTTCAAAAGAAAAGCATGCATAATAATATTGTAGAGGGCGAAAAAGTAGACAGAGTTCGCTAACAATAATGGATCCATCTGAAAATAAAGGCTTGGCTTCTTCGAAACTACACCTCTAATGTAATGACCAGTCATCTTCTTAAGTTATCGCAATGACTAGACTGTTACACAGACTCAACTTCGGATACCAGACAGACCGGGACCCAGTCTATCTCTGTAGCTGACTGTAAAAGCAACACTGTGGATCGTGAAATCACTACGTCAATGGCTACTCAATAGGCCCCTACATACGAGATACATTTCTCGATCTCGTATCGAAAGAAAACTCGCGGGATACGAATGAATAATGGATGTGTGATTATCAGTAGTATCCTTTTGTCTTTAATCCATCCGTGGGACTAAATCCATGTAGGGTCAATGCAATTATGTAGCAGTATTGATAGACTACAAATGTTCCAAATTTCCAGTCAAAACTGCTGTCAAAAATATTGTAGCGGGTTGTTGAATACAGAAATCAACCGAAAATGTAGGCCTATGCATGTGCTAAGTTAAGAACGTCTACAGAAAATTCGGCCACAGAATTTCAACCATATAGTTGGATAGGTATATCAATACGCTAGTGAAGTAATGGATTGAGGTTAAAAATTTTTTTACCATGAAGTAATTTCGTAGTGCACAATTTCATACCGAAAATTTGTTAAATCTCTGGTGATTCACAGTTTTCAGTGCCCTATTGTCTATAGTATGTTTAGCCCCATAATTTCACCTACATAGACTTGAGCATTAATATACTAGGTATATTCCGACTCTAACAAATTCTAGATGAAATAATTTTATTAGGCAAAAATTGGCTTAAATGTTGGGTTTTTTCGTGCTTTTCGGTTCCCTACTGTCTGTATGTAATATGATCGGCTCCAGAACTTCGCCCACATAGACGTAGAGGGATTTAAATACGATAGCTATATTGGGAATTAAAAGAAATTCTACCTTGAAGTAATTTCGTAGTATGCGATTCCATCGCATAAATTCGTTCCAATTTTGGCAGATCTTCGGATTTTCAATGCCCTACTATTACCTGTCTGCAATAGGTATGGCCACATAATTTCACCGATATGGTTAGATAGAGATATGAACACGCTAATGAATCCCGAGTTTTCTACCACGTAGTAATTTCGTAATATTCAATTTAGTAGCCACGGAGAGTGCGTTTGAATCATGTTAGCCCGGGCCGTTTTGTACCCGGTAATAAGTGATATATGCTACATTACTCAAACATACCATTTTGCTCTTTCTCCAACAATCTCATCCCCAGCACACACGCCTCCCATACCACTCTCTCCCTTCTCCCTATCTCTCCCGATATCTCGTTCCCTCTCGCCCTTCCTCTCCATCTCCCTCCTCCTCTCCCCCTCTCTCTCTCTCTCTCTCTCCACCACCATGTCTCTCTTCCTCCACCCCGCCCTCCCTGCCTTCATCCCTCCCTCCATCATTCCCTCTCCCTCCCACCCTCCCCACTCTCGCTCTCCCTTTCTCTCCCCTCTATTGAATAGTTTGAAGATAATTTGACTGGAAGTTGTTGCTGCTATGCTTACGTCAAATTAGTTTCAGCTTACCTGCACAGTTATTTCGAAATTGTGATTCTGGGAATTTAGAGGTTAGCATGCGTCTAATAATAAATATCTCCTATATATAAGGAAGTAGGAGCTATTTATTATTAGTCGCGTGCTTAACTCTATTTATTAAATCACCCTCAAACATTTTTGGTTGATCTTGCCACTGCCGCTGATATGGCAACGTATGTAAACGAATCACATATTTCAGTAATAAACGTAACCGTTATAGCTGACCAAGTATACGAAAGATACAATGATAAGGTACCACGTGTTTTATATAAAGAGTTACTGATCATGTGGACCTTGATAGGAGCCATATTTAATGCTATTTTAATCGTTTATTTTCTGAAAACAAAAAAATATAAATCGCCTATTTTTACAGTGTTGACAAGTTTAGCATTTATGGGCTTAATCGCTTGTATTTCTGCGGCTGGTCACTTCGCATTCCTCGTTCCTTTTCTCGCCTTTCTGGACCTGCACTTCTTGTGTCCTCTGATCGTGTTCTTCAGCCATTTTTCAGTATTTGGAAGCGAATATCACCTTGTACTCCTGGCGGCTGTCAGACTGTATCAGATGGCGTGTCCTTTATCAGCCAGGGCACGGATCACCAGTAGTCTGATGTTGAAATTTTGTCTCGGAATTACCATCGTAGTAGCAAGCTTTATGACTGCATTCGCGAGCTTTTGCGAACCGTTTCTTAAAGTTTATCAAGGTAAGATTGTGAAAGTATGTCTGTTTAGCGAGGACACAACTGTTAGCGACACAGTCCGCTTAATAGCTACAGTCATATTACCCTGTGTCGCTATTTTTCTTTGTCATGTCGTCAAACAATGCATTGTTTATCGGTCTAGTGCGTCACTGGATGTGAATCAACGGAGGGTGACCACTGATGGCAGAGTGGTCAGTATAATCATTGTCTTGTTTTTCATAGCCTGGTTCCCGGCCTTTACTTATATGGTGATAATGCACACGATTGTTGATGGTTATAAAGCATCCAATGATAACTTGTACACCGTTTTGTTTTTTGATCTGTTCAGTAACAGTACCGTAAATTCCATTGTGTACTGCGTCGTGGCAAAGTCAGTGCGCGATGATATATTGAGAGTGTTTTGTCCTAACATCATTAAAAAAGAAACAACGATTAAGAAAATATATTATCAAGACTCTAATCACATCAGCTATATACAGAAATCGTAAAGCAACCTAATGTCTTACTGTAATAAAAAGTTACAGGGCAGTGGGAAATACTGGAAAATACCGGGAAATACTGGGAAAGTTTTAAGAAAACACTGACAAGCATCAGTAAACATCATCTAGTTACATATGCATACGTTGCACACCTATGCATAAGGGGCAGAGTCTTCTCGCAGCTAAAACAACCCTACATCAGGCAAAACTGAACATCCAATGCAATACCATTATAATTTTATGAGGTATGACTGAATATTTGACAGAAAATTACTGTCTATAGTTTTGCATGGAGTTCAGTAGATCTATACAATTACCTATCCAATAATAAGAGGCGTTGGCTACTGTCAGAATGTTCATGCAATGTAAACTTACTTCTGAGATCTTTACATATTGCTGTGTACTTGCTTAAACCGTTTTGCACTACCTCAAATCAGCGAAAAATAGCAATAGATATTGATAAATGTCCATTTGCAGACAAAGAGAAGACTATTTTGAAGATTTACCACTGGAATGAACGGCTTGATAACTGAGCCAGTCATTCCAGTGGTACATTTTCAAAAATAGCCTTCTCTGTATCTGCAATTAGATATTTTCTATCGGATAATGAAATTTTGCTTGAACAAATTTGAGTGTTAAATGGTTAAATAACTAATTCACTCTCTGGGATGTCATTATATCTAAGTTAGTGCTATGATAACTGAATACATTTCATTATGAAGTTGCAGAAATGTTAAAATTGTAATTGCTATTTAAATCTGAAATCTACCTAATTTGTTGATAATAATGTGAAAGTCTTGTGTTTTCAATCAGTCATATTGTAGCATGTTATAGTATAAATAGTAAACAGTGCATAATATTAGTAGATAATCTTATATAACAGAATGAAATGTGTTGCCATCTCAATCAGTTACTCCCCAATTAGACACCTTGCTGTCTTTCCATTATGAGACAATATCACATATGCATATGAGCTGAGTGTGAGAGTCTAGCTGAGTGCATTGATTTACACAGAAATCTATGCCAAAGTAAACACTACTTGTAGATATATTACATGTACCAGCAGTTTGGTAATCTGAGCTTAGATCTCTAATTTAAATCAATATTCTGATAGGCTGAAATCTCCTGCTTTTTGGAGTATTTCCCGGGGCGGTATTTCCCGCACTGGAAAATTGCTGCCAACCCTGATTAAATGTCTGATCCCCTGTCAGGCATATTTTAATTTTCAGAAATTCCTGTGAAAACATCCATAATATGTCTTAATCAAGGCAATGAATTACGAGACGTGCAGAATGACGTCACAATCAATGACGTAGATAAGTACGTCAGGAACGCATAATTGAAGCGCTGTTGAACGAATTGTATGTATTTACTATTTAATAAACAGTCTGTTGAATATTTTGAAACAAATTTGACCGGGCGCTATTGCTGCCAAAGGCAGCAACAACACCCAGCCAAATTAGATTCAAAATATTCAACAGCTTACCTGTATAGTCTTCTGGAAATTGATAGTCAGGGCGTTCAGGGAGGAATCGACCCCAGCACGGGGGATATGTGGGTGGCGCTTAACTAGAGATGGGGGCAGGGCATATCTAAAACTGGGAACGTCCATTACCGAGATTGCAGACCATCAATCGGGAGACATGATTTTCAACCTTCAGTAAATCAAATGTGCAGAGATCAAGCTTAACGGTGACTATCCTGGAAATAGGTGACAACAAGGGTGACTTTAGAGTACACAGGTATAAGCCCATTTGTGGATACTTGACGCTACACATCGGTATCACTTGAACACTCTTTACGATCTTGGGTTACGTCTCAGTATCTTGGATGAGGGTGGGTCTGGGGCGAGAATATGTCAGTTTGCATGTTCCTGGCTGGTATGCACGCCATATTAACAAAGGATGTGCACTCAGTAATAGTAGCAGAACTGGAAGCATCCAATCTACTACCGCCGTCGTCGCCGCCACCACCAGCTACATCTTCTTGCTCGACCATCCGCTAAGAATGAATGTTTTACAGCTTGTAGCGTACTATCCTGCTGTGTTGCGATCTGATTTTTCCTGAATTCTTGCTTCAGAAACAGGGATGTATTATGTCAGTTTTTGCTGTTGAATTCAGACACAACAACTGAGATGTCTTCTTATTCAGCTGATGTTTCATCACGGGACTGCGGTTAGTAAGCACGAGAAAGTGTATCCGCGATGAACAAATAAGATCCCATATTATGCACAATGTTCAGGTCATACCTTTGCAGTGCAGGAAGCATTCGTTGTAGTCTCTTTGGAGCGATAAGAAGTCGCTTTCTTTGGATAGACTCTAAAGGTTTTTGGCCACTTTCAGCTACAATCCTATGTCCATAAGTGCATTGACGGAATTTGGTAGGCCTACATGTATAAAGGATCGCTAGAATTTCTTTTTCAATTTGCGCTTAGTTTATTTTAGTCGAAGTTAGAGCTCGATTTGTGTAGGCTACTGGTTGACGATTCTGTGGTAGTGTTGCGCCTAAGCCTTTTCAGCTGCGTCGCACTGGAGTGTTACCTCTACCTCTTCACTTCTATTGAAATACTTGAGTACTGGAACCTGTGTTACGGCTGTTTTTATGTTCTACTTTGTGTTCTGAAGTCCATTTTCAATCACTGTCCTTCTCTCTGGCGAATGGTAGGCCATTGCTTACATCGAATGCATCTGAGCACACACTGGCGATGAATGTGGCTATTCTACATTTGTTGTCTTGTTCTTTCAATCATGTCACGATCTCAAAAGAATCACAAATCCTTTTCCAAAATTTCTAGCTAGCTGCGAAGTTTCCTTGTAGATGGGGGCGTTGATGGCAGTAGAACACTGCTATTTAGTTCTTGTCTTGATGGAATGGAAGTATTAGCGCTTGAGTGTTCATCTATAATCCCTAGGGTATTAAGCCCCGGTTTTCTAATATTTAGTTTGTCTATGTTCGTTATTGTCTGATTATACAGTAGGAAGCTAAAAATCACAATTTCGAAATTCCACCTTCATAAGCATGTTGGCTTGCGTAGAAAATAATATGTTGTTTTTCGTTACATTTTTCAAGAAAGTTTTCAAAAACATTAAATTTGTCATTTTCTTAATTTACACAATGGCTCGTGTAGGCTTCCATAGAAAATTTCCAAAAATCTGAATGTAAGCGGATACATCAATGGAACTTGATTAAAAGCCACCGTACTTATCTTGCAAGTCACTTAACTCCGCGTTGCTTCAGTCGACCTAGCTGTAAGTAGGTACCTGCGTAGTCCGAGTTCTCTGACTCCGCCCTATGCCGTTTCTGATATGCCGGGCGGGAAATTTGTGAACGCTCCCCCAGAGTGCGTCTCCCGTAGTTCTAGCGTTAAATGTGTACCTTCAGGTGGCTGTCAAATCATTATGGTTTTGCCAGTTTTTTTCCGGGAAATTGTGTATTACCAGTACTACAAATATACGTGAAATTTATAGCTGTAACAAGAAAGAAATGTGTTCAGCTACAATATTGTCACATCCTATTACATTACAATTCATTAATTTTTTTTATAGGAGACGTGGTGTAAGTTGATATTGCTTTATGCACTGAATAATCACACATAATATTATGGAGACAGAAAAATAGGGTATTTGACAACACAATTATGTTTATATTAATAACAGTGAACAGATCTTGATTACAGAATCAAACATCTTGTCTTTAATTTGCACCATACTAGTCTTACCACGTGGCTTTCCTATACAATTTTTCTAGCATACATTCGTGAAAATTGTTATAGATCACATCTTACTTTACTTGAATGGATTAAGCAAAATATCACAGATAATGACACTGCTTAGTCTGGCTTGCATCCAAGAAATAATATTTTTGCTTCAAGTATTTTAGTGTAGATTATTATTTAGTATGTCTATATTAGTATCTATCTAGCGTAAACCTATGTAATAGGATCCATATCTATTAAGCGTGGACGTCATTTGGAGGGCATATTGTTCCACTTTTTGTTAAACATCTCTGTTTCTTTAAATGCAAAGTCTCCATACACAATATTTCTTGAATATTTTTGAATTAATTTATCAGGAACGTGTTCCCAACTTAGAGAGCAACAGCTTCTCCAGCAGATTAATTTAAAAAATAATCTAATGAATTTTTCTAATGTGTTACAGACATGTATTGTATTTGGTCTGTAGCAAAAGCCGCAATTTTCTCTCATTGTTAGGCACGCACCCATCCTAACCCCCCCCCCCCCCCACCCCAGCCACGCCCCCTCCTCCTCCTCCTACCCACCTGACGTCGTGCCATCTCCCTCACCTTTTAGGAATTAGAAAGAATGGACATTGCCAGTTTTAGCTATACCCCGCCCATCCCTAGCTAAGCTCCACCCACACCTCGCTCAAGCACCCTGACTATTAATTTCCAGAAAATTATACAGGTAAGGGGTTGCGTATTTTAAAACTATGGCAGCAACAGCACCCAGTCAAATTAGTTTCAAAATATTCAACAGCATGTTTATGAAATGGTAAAGACATACAATTCGTACACCGTGTCTGACTATGATGGTTTCATTCCGTAGGCCTATAATTTAATTTAATTTCTTTAATCGTGAAGTTGAATTATGGACTCATGTCGCTAATTCAATTTCAAAAATTAGAAAATTATATTAATTTATACATAATGAAACCATCATATCTTAAGATTTACTTAGTTTCATTACAAATAGGCACACAATTTAAACCTCTAAAAGTATACTATTTTAACAATTTAATATTGAAGCATTTTGGTGCGGATATGCACCTTTAACTGTATAGTTATCTTAAAACTTAGATTCTCTGACTTCCGGTTTCAAAGTTTCAAATAGATTAATACGCGCATAAATAGTGGGAGGGGCTTACATAGAAATGGGAAAAATATCTAAAATTCATTTCTCCAGTATCCCAGGGTTGGTATTTAACGGTGATTATATAGCATACAATATGTCCTCTATCGCTTCAAAAGACATTGACGTTTTAAAGAAAACAATTACATACGTTTGTAAATGTACATAGTATTTCATTATAATTTACTAACACTATATATATTAGCCCTTTCATTCTTAAAATCCCAGATGGCCAAAATGAAAGGAAGTCATAAATTATAACCTTTGCTCTAAAATATACGTGCATTAATTGGTTGAACGCTAGCGAGAATGGAGGAATCCAGTTTTAGCCATGCTCCGCCCACACTTTTCACGTGTTGGGATCGATCAGTCCCTGAAATCTCTGACTATCAATTTCTAGAAAACTATACAGGTAAGCGATTGAATAATTTGAAAGTAATTTGACTGGGCTTTGTTCCTGCCTATGGCAGCAACAGCGCCCATTCAAATTAGTTTCAACATATTCAACAGCGTGTTTATTAAATAGTAAATACAATTCGTACAACAACGCTTAGTCCATCCTACAGCTGCAATCAGTCCTTCTTAGCTTTTTCCCACTGTGTCTTGTCCTCAGCCAACATCTTTAGATTCCTCAGGTCCATTCTTGATCATCGTACTAACATACACCACTCGCATAGCTACGCTGTTCGAGGCCGTACTTGCAGACCTGTGATTTCTCGCTACGTGAAGTAACATTACGCTACTGGGTTGGAGGTAGCCAATCAGATTTATGCCTACTTCACGCGATAGGGGAGGCTTCGTCTGGTGACCTAATTTACAATCACAAAAACAACCGCGATCGCGACGCTGTTGAACTGGAAAGAGATATTTGCAAAAGTTTGCAATAGTTTTTGCTCTAAACAAGTTATCTGACGATTCTGTGGAACAGAAAATATGTAGATTGGTTTTCGGTAACAAAAACCGCTAGTTTGGTTTATGCGCATGTGTAAATTTGTCTACTTCCTGATTTCTTATTGAGCAATCTCATTGGCGCAAGTTGACTGACTCGGCTCATTAATATGTATGAAGCTTCGTGAACTTAGCACACACATCAAAGGCGTGCAAGCACGGTACTCGATACTGGAACGTAGTGGGAGGGCGAAAATCGTGCAATAGGACGATGGTCTTGATTTGAGTGTACCGAGTCCTGTATTCTTGAGCTACACCATTCATGACGTAATTGTTTATGTTTACGTCAACCTACACGTCACGTAGTTGATTATGGCGTCATATGATTGATGGGAAAACTGTAATCCTTCATAGCTTAATCGCCCGAAAAGTTGAAGTTTCTCAGACGACTGTACCAACATACATCTAGGTGTCATCTGTCGCCAAATCATGGCGCCGTCTCGTCAGTCCTTCACACACGGACGATACGTCAGCAAATCGTCAGAATGGACTCATCTTGGCGATTTTCATAATTGATGAATCCAATCTGTCACTCAAGTCTATGAAGTCATAATAAACTATGTCACATGTAGGCTGATGTCACAATCAAATACGTAATGAATTACACAGCTAAGTCCGTCATAAACTTTGAAGAGTCCAGCAGTTTTACGAATTGCATGTCGTTAATAAACATTCTGCTGAATATTTTGAAACTAATTTTACTGGGCGCAGTGCTGTCATCTACAAATTGGTTTAAAAATAGGCAGCAGTTTACCTGTATATTTTTCTGGGAATTGAGATTCAGGGAGTTCAGAGTTCAATTGATCCCAATACGGGAAAATCGTGGGCGGAGATTAGCTGGAGGTGGGTGTGGCATGGCTAAAAATGGATTCATTGAAAATGTTGCATAAGATGTATAAACATTTCGTAACTTATCTTATTTCACGCTGACTTAGCCTACATAAGACATGACTTGAAGTCGGCCATTGATGGTTGTGTATGTCTTCCATTGGTCGGCAATATATATCCAGTTATTTGTGATATAGTAATGTATTTCATACTATCGATGTACCTGCCATAATACGGACATTTTTGCAGGGACAACCACCATGGCAGATCATTGAAATCTAATAAGCATAGAAGGGACATGCGCATGCATACCGTCACAATGGAACGCGTTGTCCCGACCTCCGGTGACGCGAATTCAGTAAAATGCAACTGACGCAGCCGATCAGCAGAATATATGGCCTCCAAAAGTGAGAAAATTCTCATTTGGTAATTATAAGAGAAATTGAACAGACGCAAACCTATACAATTTTTATCAGAAATAAACTTGCATTGTCTATATTAATCTGACACTGTTTTCGACTACGTAATAGAATTACTAACAAGACATAATATTTGGAGACTATAATAAAGTACTGAACTGCAATTCCGCCTTAGGAGGGTCGTAACCATAGATTTAGTATATACTTGTTAGATCGCTCAGGACCCTCTCAAAAGCGGCATTTCAGAGTTCAGGTTTTCTCACCGGATGTATATAGTCTCCTAAATAATATGCTTTCGTTGCTAAACCTATTACGTAGTTGAATAAAGTGTCACATTAATATAGCCAATACAATATTTTTTCTGATAAACTATGTAAATTTGCGTCTGTTCGAGTTCTCTTCAAATTATCAAAAGATAATTTAGTCATTTTGAAGGCTATATATGCAGCTGATCGTCTGCGCCAGCTAGCCAGCCAGTGAACACCAGTTCCTTCGCAATTACAGTTTACTGAAATCACGTCACGCCGGTTGTGTACTAACCCATAGCGAAAGTATGCGCATGAGCCATCTAGTCAATATATCGAATCTATGGTCGTAACCATTCTACGCTTAGTGGATTTTTATGGGGCAGATACAGAGCCATATCCCGCCCTTCGGGTTAAAATACTGATGGCGTAAAACGTTAAAAATAGAACACATGACATTAATATGTTATGCCATGTCGGATATTTGCACTAGTATGTTGTCCGGTATTCTATACTGTATCAGTTTCCAGATTGGTCCTCGTGCTTCTCACTCGGACAAAATTGAAACTGATATAGAATACCGGGCGAAATACTGATGAAAATATGCGACTAAGCATGTAATAACATCTATTTATTTCATACTATCGACATATCTGCCCTAAGGCAGACATTTTTGCAGGGCCGGGTATCAGGACAAATACAGAGCCATATCCATCATCAAGGCGAAATATTGATGGCCTAATTTTAAATGGCCGCTCTTAACCGCTTCATAAACTAATCTATTAAATAAAGAAATGTGTGTTGTAATTCCTCTTATTTACTAATGTTTTCCAACTTTATGTCTGGTTAATACAACATTTGACCAAATAAAACTACGATAGCATTACTATTCTTATTATTAGAAGCCCATCAAATAAGCCTACTTGATAGTTTCTGAACACCTGCAGACGATAACTATAGTAGACCTAAGATATGAAATGGATTAGTAATTGACATTTTGCCAAAATTGTGGAGTCGTTATCGACTATTTATTGTATTGCTATCAGCATTATTCCGCACATGTCGATGTGACATTACGCTGCTAAACGCTAAAAGGTAATGGATGAAATAAATATGTTATGACATGCTCGTTTCCATAGACGAACTATATATTGGCTAGACCACTCATGCGCATAGCCTCGTTATGGGGCTGGTTGCCGTGACCGCCGATGACTTGAGTTCAGTAAATCGCCAGTGCGCCTGTCCGGGTGTTTTAAGATTTCGACACGGCGATACAAGCTGTCAATAACAGCTGTTCAGCTGCTGATTCATTTCATGTTCCATTTCATCTTGGCAACTTGTCAACAACTATCAACCAATTGTGACGTTTCTCAGTACTCTTCTCATGGTTATGGCTACTTGCCCGGTCCAACCGCCACAGACTATAAAACCGTGCCACCATACATTATGCCGTGTCTCTAATTTCAGTAATCAGAAGAGACCGAAAAATGTTTCTAGCGCTCACGGAGGATAGATATATTCTATATTTATCCTCCATGCAAGAAGCAAACATTCATGACCTGAAATTATATATATTTTTCGCAAATAAAATTTGGTTGGAGGTATTAATCTAACAATGTATTCGACCAGGAAACGGAATTTGCAACAAAAATACGATTCTGTTAGCAATATGATATTCTCATAGAAACGAGATCGGTGAGAAAATACTGAACTCTGAAATGCCGCTTTTGAGAGGGTCATGAGTGGATATATATATGGTGCTGTTCCATATTCTCGCGGTAGTTACGACAATAGGCATCACAAATAAAGGAAATTAATCTTCCCTGTTTGAAATGTTGCTGGGACTTGAATGTCTGTCCTATTTCAAATTGTTCATAAAATATAATCCAATTTTGTGTAGAGGAAAGTTTTTATATCACCTCGGGAAAACACCAGGGTAGGTGGTCGTAATTCAGAGAGGCTGACCATATTCTCGCGGTAAACAAAGAACAATATCTACGGTGGCCCAGCATAGTAAAACACACAGATAAAATATCAGGATTGCTTTCCAGGTCAACAGTCTTCTATAAAACGCTGTTATTTATTAGAAAATCGGTTAAAATCTTGATTCTATCATGCTGTACGCAGTAGGCCCTGCCATGGTTTATTTGTAAGATGCGTGATTGGGAAACCCCTGAAATTATTACACGATAACGTGTCATGAGATAGCGACTTTCCTAGCTTATTATAAATGGCGACCATTATTTTTTCAACGCACTTTAATCGTCCAAAAATCAGGCGGAGTCGCTGATCATGGGAATTGATAATGCAGCTGGCGTAAATAAATTAGCAGATGACGTATTTCAGTTAGATTGAAGTTTTATATATTACTTTTTTGTGAGTTAGTGTTTACTTTTCGAAGTAGGGTATACGCGCGTATCTTATAATATCGACCGGGTTTTGTACATTGTAGCTTTCTATCTTGCTCAGTAATGAAAGGGGAATTTTTGAAAAAAGGTGTTTGTGAGCATCTTTGACTTCCTGGTTACAGCGTTGCCACGGGAAACAGACGGTAGGGGGCGTTGGTTTTTATTTATAGCAAAAAATCAGATTGCCGCGAGAGTATGGAACCCGCGAGAATATGAAGCGAGCGTATACTATGTCTATGTTAGTCTCAGCTTTGCACTCGTATTATACTTACCGTGCGAAATACTCGTACAAATATGCGAGTAAACATGTAATAACATCTATATATTTTCAGAGGTGAAATGAAAAAAACCCCGAGAAATTTTGTAAAACATATTGCATAATTGAATGATCCGGTCTGTTAATCAAGTATATGACGTCATAATCTATTACGCCACAAGAAAATCGAAAATGCCGCCACCCGCTGTCTTGCGTTCATTCGTATTTGTGACACTAAATAAACATGTCTCCTAATATCTAACTTCATCTCTACAAAATTTCCCACTCTCACCATGCTTCTGACTTTGACAGGGATTCGAACCCACAACCGGCGAAGGCGCCACACATTATAGCCAACAAACGTTTTCACCACATCAACGCAGCCACAGGCAGCAATAGCACCCAGCCAAATTAGTTACAAAATATTCAACAGCATATCTGTAAAGTTTTCTGGAAATTTATAGTCAGAGAGTTTAAGGATCAATCGATCCCAACACGAGCGAGGTGTGGGTGGAGCTTAGCTAGAGGTGGGCGGGGTATATCTAAAACTGGAAAGGTTCATTACTAGTGCAAACTAACGAATCGACAAATAGCTCGATAAAGACGAGGCAGAGATCTTGAATGAGGAATGGAAGCAGTCGACGCATGGAACAACTGTAGGCAGACATATCTTGTTCGCAACATCAGGGTCTAAAGTTTATGCGTTTGATAAAGATGGACGTCTAATGCAGATTCAACAAATTCCAGGGGCGGGCTGAGATAAGAAATCTTAGACACATTCCTCAAATACACCCACCGACATTGCACTTCGGCAAGTGTATACAAATTATTTCTACCTCATCTGATTCACACGTTAATTAAAAATTTTGAGTTTGAGAGTTGCTGTTAATTCTAATTAATATCCCTTAGTGTTTCCACATCGGTGCACCCAGCCGCCTATCATTGCACATATGTTATATTATACTGACTAAGCAAGGCATTACGGAGCATGGACCAGTATCACTTCAAAAATTCAAATAGCATATGACTATGTATCCTACCTTTATTTGCCAAGATACATGCAACGTTTACAGATAAAAAAGTCAATATGTTACATGTGACTGCCACTACATAAATATCGTTTGAATTGGTGATTTGATTCGGCCTAGAAGCACTCCCATATTACTTTATGGACTTATGGTTTATGTTAAAACACCCGAACTTTTTTACAACTGCTCAGTCTGCTCTAAATATCCTAGAAATCTTGTTTAAAGTTCTAAAGTAAAGTTTACTCATTTTTCGCAAAGAAACTGGCAAAGGACACAGCTGCCTACGCTGCCCCCCACCCCCCCCCCCCCCCCCCCCCCCGGCTGCCCCCGTGCTTCCGGCGCCCCTGGCCAAGATACATTTTTTTCACCTGAATTGGTGCAAATACTCAAAGTAAGACGAAATCATATGACTGAATAGCTTAGTATAAGTTCCAATGGAAGAATTGACCTTTGACCTATATTCTCCAGAAAGTAGGCCAGACAGATCTAGTGGTTGGTAAAGGTTGGCGAGCCAGCATGTGATGGTCTTTCCATGCGTGTTGGAATCGATTTGAACCTTTGAAACCTTAATTCGCAGAATTTAAATTTCAAGGTATATAACTATATATGTAAGCTGTTAAATATTTTGAAACTAATTTGACTGGGGTTGTTACTACATATGGCAACAACAGCCCCCAGTCAAATTAGTTTCAGAATATCCAACATAATCCATATTAAATTATAAATTCATTTCATTCACATTCATGACACTCTTTTATATTTCACGACGAAGCTAAGTCATTTTGATTGGAACGTCAGCTAGGGGGAAGGCGAGGAGTAGGATCAGGAGGAGGAACGGGGAGGGGGGGGGGGTGGCGCTGGACATGTTATTTACAGAAACGACGAAAACAACCGAGAGTTAATACTTTCGGAATGTGATTCTAGCTTCCCACACAATATACCGATCGTGAAATTCCTCCGAGGACAGAATATCGCTATGATGATGATAATTACTGTATTCTGTGGCTGTAGTAGTAGAAACATCCTTCAGCTGCAATCAATTCTTCTTCGCTTTTGCCCACTGTGTCTAGTCCTCAGCTGAACTCCTTAGCTTCATCACACCCTTTCTTGATTTGAGTGTACCGAGTCCTGCTTTCTTGAGGTCACCTAGCACGCTTATCAAATTTATGTAGAGGCGTCCTCTCTTGGCTTTGTATTTGCTGGCTCCCAGTAGGGCGAAGTCTAAGGCTCTCTGTGCTGGCTATTGGGAGACGTTCGTCAAGGGGTTTCTTTTCCTCGTCTATGAAGTCCACATCGTCGGCATTTTCCATCTTTAACGGCATACCCAATATTGACACTGGTGCGTGCGTGCGTGCGTGCGTGCGTGCGTGCGTGCGTGCGTGCGTGGGGGTGGGTGGGTTAGTCTTGTGGAATATTCCCGCACGGATTTCAATGGAGCAGCAAGGAAATATGTGAAGCGCACAAGTGATAGACCATCTCCCTGTGGGGAGCCGATTGATGTCTCAAACTCTAAAGACTTCACTGACTTGACTCGTACTCTCAGTCGTAGCTCATCTTCATTGCAACTGGCCTGGCGTTGTACGTCTAGGATCTTTGAGCGCTTAATTGTGTCGAAGGTGCATGACATGTCAATGCCCATTTTGTGGAAACCCCAGTGTATGGACATGACTACTGACACAAGCATGCGTTGCGCCCATACACTGTCTGCGAAGTTGCGTTCACGTTTGAAGGCAGTTTGACATGATCCGATGAAGTCCATCGATCTTGTCTCGGATGCGGCATAGAGTAAAATTGGGTATGATTTTCTGTATGGTGTTGAGGAGCGCAATGGGCTGCAGATTGGCTGGGTGGGGGTGGGGGTGGGGGTGGGGGGGGGGGGGGTGGGGGGGGTCGGGGAGGTAGTTTTTTGGGCTTGGTAACGCGATAAGTGTGCCCTGGCCTACAGCATCGATGGGAAGGAAAAAGCTGAATTGATTAGGTGCGTGACCGGGTTTGAGATAATGTCTCTGATATAGTTGATTAGTTCATTGCTCATGCCATCATGTTCAGATGCACATCCATTTTCAGGGCTTTAAGTGCCTTCTCAACTTCTGCTACATTAATTGGTGTTAGTAATGGCCTGGGGTCTCCTGAGAACGGGTGTTCAGTGGGTGGTGGTGTGCTTTTGAGAACTCCGATGATGCTGGTAGCCGATTATTCCCTAGATTTCAGTATTTTGGTTAAAGCTTCGCTTGGATGGGAGCTGACCTCGATGTTAGCTATCTGCTCGCCGAGGTCTTTTTTGTATGACATTTGAGTGTCAGTGTCGCTGATAAGCTTGGGTACGTTGTAGGTGACTCTACCCTCTTGCCTGGTATGGCGTTTATAATGGAATATTTCTATATGGATGGAAAAATGCTCCGAGTACAATTAGAATACATAACACGGTCGGTGGGCGGTAACTAGGATATTAATCAAATCACAGACATGATTATCCATCCTTTTTATTAAGTTTAATTTACCGGTGTCTAATTTTCAAGAAATCATGGATGAATCTATTTCCAAGCATTAGAGATTCGAAAGGAGAAAGCAAAATTACTGGGACGACAATAACCAGTCACACTCGATGAGGTGGGGATTGGGAGATGCAACGTTTTCTCATTTAATAACTAGAGCTGGCTGGTGAAAGAAACGTTCCGTCCAGAGATATAGCCAGTGATGTAATTACTATGATTACTGTATTTTAGCACCTCCTGTAGATACGTTTCAACTGTACATAGATTTAGTGTTGTTGTTCCATGGCCTTGTACCGACCCTCGCACATACGTAAACCCCCTCTTGTGCCAATGGACCTCACGTTTTAACTATGCACCGCCGATCTCTAGCTAAGCTCCAACAATGGAGCTTTCCAGTTTTATCTATACCCCGCCCTTCCCTAGATAAGCTCCACCCAAACCTCGCCCGTGTTTGGATTGATCGACACCTGAACTCACTGACCTTCAATTTCCAGAAAGCTATACATATGGCCTCTGGCAGCACCAGCGCCCAGTCAAATTAGTTTCAAAATATTCAACAGCATGTTTATTAAATAGTAAAAACATGCAATTCGTACAATAACTCTTAGCCCGCCATCAATTAAGCGTTAGTGACGAACCTTTCTACGTCAGGCATGGCGTCATTTATTATGACGTCATGCTACACGTTCTGTAGTTGATCAGGGCGTCATCTGATGCCTGGATAAACGGGAAAGGGCCATTTAGCCCTTTAATGGTCAAGCCGGCCAATACGGCATCTGCAGCATTTGCAGGCCAAGAGACGTGTATTTCTTAAACATTAACATCGGAACACCTAGCTCTGTTACTGAACCAGTCATTCCTGTGGGCAATGTTTAAAAATATGTTTCTCGCGGCCTGCAAATGGCTACTGGTTAAGCAAAAACTTGGATTTCTTAGCCATTATAAAGGGTCAGCCAATGCAAGGGTGCTAAGTAACGCGCATTTGCAGGACAACAGAAAGCTATTTTCGTAAATTTCAGTGGTAAATCTACATAAATAGGTTTCTCTTGACCTGTAAAAACTGTGATGTTTTTTGACAAAATATTGACCATCTAAGGGTTAATTGATATTAGTCGCACTGCTGGACGCTTTGTGACGCTGTTGACACACGATGTTGGGACGTACGTAGCTGTGAGAAGAAGAAGAGCAAGGAAGTGTGGTTAATTTGTCATCAATTATATATCTTACACAACAATGGAGGAATCCAGTTTTAGCTATGCCCCGCCCATCTCTAGCTAAGCTCCACCAACGCTTTGAGCGTGTTGGGATCGATCGATCCATGCACTCGCTGAACCTCAATTTCCAGAAAACTGTACAGGTAGCTGTTGAATATTTTTAAAGCTAATTTTACTGGGTTCAGGCAGTAACAGCACCTAGTAAAATTAGTTTCAAAATATGCAACAGCATGCTTATTAAATGAGAGACATACAATTCGTACAACTTGACGGTCTAAAAAGCGCTTAAGCCCGACATTCATGACGTAATTGATTACGACGTCATATGATTGAAAGAGAAACTGGCATCCTCCATTGAAAGCCATGGCCTGACATTCATCTCTAGGCCTTATGGCGTCATAGTATAATATAGACCTATCACAGATTTTGAAAAAAGTGAACATTTTCTGAATACCTGGAGGTAAACGCGGGCCTTCCAATGGCTGCGAAAGTATTTTTTTTATATCAGTCTTGCTTAATAAAATGCTACACGTACACGTCATTAGTATCACAATGAATAACATATATATATATATATATATATATATATATATATATATATATATATATATATATATATATATATATATATATATATATATATATATATATATATATATATATATATATATATATATATATATATATATATATATATATGCAAGATCTTTGATGCAAAATCTGATTAATTTACATGTATAAATTATTGTTTGTTATTTGCATAAACACGGTTAGTGAGATGGCCGTCAATCGGGTATACCATGGCATATATCTCGAGAACGGTTAATTTTAGACCACATATATGTATTCAACATATATGTTCAACAGCTGTACACGTAATGCGACGCCTCTCATACAGTATCGTATAATATTCTGTCACTTCAAAGGGGAGACTAAATGTAATAATTAGCTAACAATGGTATTATTTGCGGAAAATGATGAATTTGAGAACGTGAACTCTTTTGACGAGAACGAGTGAATGCAAAATTACTCCTAAGCAATTTGAAATTGTATTTCATTCTGACAGCAGTAGTCTTATAAATATAGCAATGAATTCATTCACCTGTTTGCCTGTATGTTTCTGATAGTAGGTTAAGTGTACTCAAGTGTACTCAAGTGTACTCAAGTGTACTCACTGGACGGACATTGCAAGCTCTGGACAGCCTGGAGTGCACGTGGTGGACTAAACATGGACAGACAAAGCATGGAGTATTTTGTCTGTCTACTGGTCTTAGTCTGTCCTGGGGCAGGCCATCCAGTGCATTTCTCGTTCTACCACCGACAGTCCATCCAGGGTATTTGCAGTCCGTCCAGCGACAGTCCATCCAGGGTATTTGCAGTCCGTCCAGCGATAGTCCATCCAGGGTATTTGCAGTCCGTCCAGCGACAGTCCATCCAGGGTATTTGCAGTCCGTCCAGCGTTAGTCCATCCAGGGTATTTGCAGTCCGTCCAGCGACAGTCCATCCAGGGTATTTGCGGTCCATCCAGTGTCCGCCGAGTCTGTTCAGCGGTTACTACTGATCTACTTCTGATATCGTTATCTATCAGACAAATCTGCTAACATTTAAGGTCATATCAAGATCAATGTTTATACTTTGATTATTGAGCAGTGTACTTTGAAGATCTGAACATCTGCAGACTTCCAACTACAAATGTCCAGTTCCTATATTATTTGACCTTGCATATCACGGTCATCCAGATGACTTTTATTTAATCCAAATGTCCTTTAATTATGTGTCAGTATGAATAACTATTAAATACCAGTAATTTTATATGCAACCAAGAAAGATAATTACGTTTCACTTGAAATTGTCTGTTTATGGACAAAACCGTAATCTTTTGCTTAGCCATTTTCTAACAAGTATGGTGCAAATTTTCAGATAGCAAAACAAATTTCTGCACAATGGTGCCAGGGTGGTACCCAGCAGATTTGTAATTAGTATATCCTAGATATAGCCAGTGAATATAGAAATGGCTTGCAAAACTCGAACTTCAGTGTCAGCTGTTGGGTTGTGACGTCGTGCAGAAGACATCATTTCTCGGTATATTAGAGGCATGTTTCTATCTACTAATAATATATTTATGTGGTCTAAAATGAACCGTTTTCATGATTTATGATATATTATACTCGGTTTGGCAGCCATCTTGAATTCGATATGTTCCACACAAAAGAAAATATTAGATTTTCACCTAACACCTAGGGGACCATACTGAGCAGATTCTAGGTGGTTTCATCTCTGTTATGATTAGTAGTAGGTTTTGTCAAATTTGTGTTATTTTGACTGGAGTATTTTAGTGTCCCAAGTCTATCCTCAAACCCACGGTGAGACAACTCTAGAACAGTTTTAGTCGCGCGGTACTGTACATTTTCCAATAAATCTGAATGTGTTTTGTAGTGTGCACCCCAAACCTGATTGGCATGCTCAAGATTGTAACCTAAGCGTTGATGTTTTAAATGGCTTTATATCTAGGAATGTGAATGTACGCCTTATAATCCCCTTAATACTATTTGTCTTAGTTACCTCGTCTAATATATGTTTTTCAAAGCAGAGCATATTATAAATAAATATCCCAATATCCTTTTTTACATTAATATGCTTGATTGGAGGTCTATTTTCCATTAAACTATAAGAGCAATTTTCAAGTGTGGAGTTTCCAACCTGCGAAGTCGTACATTTCTCAATGTTAGATTCTCGGAGCCATCTATTGGACTATTCAAACAGTAAGTGTATATCACATTGCATTTCTCACCTACCATCTTCGGACATGATGCTACGTAATAATTTAGTATCATTTGCATATAGATAGGCTTCCCTGATGTGAGATATAGATTCAGGTAAGTAATTTATATATAGAACGAAAAAGACAGCCATAAGAACAGATCCTTGTGGAACACCACCTGCTATAGATTTCCATTTGGAGGTGTATCAAAGGACCTTTCAAGTTTTAGCTATTCCCTGTCTATCCATAGTTAAGCTCCACCCACGTTCGCATGTGTTGGGATCGATTGACCACTGACCTCCCTGACAATCAATTTCCAGATAAATATGCAAGTAAGCTGTTGAATATTTTGAAACTAATTTGACTTGGTGCTGTTACTGCCCATAACAGCAACAACGCCCAGTCAAATTAGTTTCAAAATATTCAACAGCATGTTTATTAAATAGCAAAGACATACAATTGGTGATTATGATATCATCCTAAACGTCACGTAGTTGATTATGACGTCATGAAAAGTCCATTGATAATCACCCTCTCTCTGGCTTCTGAAAGAAAGCTTCCTATCCATTTTGTAGCTGCATTATATGTGTTTTATAACCCAAATTTGCATCCTAGCCTCTGATAGCGGACTTTGTAGAAAGCTTGAAAACTCAAATTAGGCTACATTAATAGCATCTCTTCATTTAATATTCTTGTCCATTTGTCTATCACGGTTAAGAACTGTAGGGTTGTGCTTCTAGCTAGAAAAAATCTGCATTAATGTTAGAAAATAATGTATATTTCTTTTTATGAAGTAGAATACTATCTCTAATTATGCCTTCTAGAATATTGCAGACAATACTTGTGAGACGCATAGGTCAGTAATGACGGAATCAAGTTTATCGATCAATCATGACGCAATAGTCAATAACGTTACGCGTAGGATGACGTCATAATAAATTACGTCATGAATGACGCGATTTAGTCCGCCATAAACGCCTAATAGTCCGTCAAGTTGTACGAATTGTATGACTTTATTATTTAATAAATATTCTGTAAATCGATAGACAGGAAGTGCAATGATCGATCAAACACAACACTGGAGAAGTGTCGGGTCGATATTAGCTAGAGGTGGGTGGGGCATAGATAAAACTGGAAAGGTATATCCCTTTCTAATGAAGGTAATATAACACATCATCTTAATATAGAGGCCCCCTAGGAAAAAGCGATCATTCAATAATCAAATTACGGTTAACTATAGAAATAAACCAATCATCGGAGTCTAGGACAAGATTAGGTTACGATAAAGCCGACTACCAAATAATGGAAATAGAACTAAACATAGGATACCGTTTTGAGAAACAAGGAGGTTGATAAGCAGTTGAAAATAATTTCTAAGGAATACAGGCTGCTTAGCAGGGATGTGTGCCCAAACATTAAGCGTAATATTAAAACGTATACACTTTCTTTTATTCAAAGGCTATTATCAAAAATTAAACACAAGCGAAATCTTTAGGGCAGATAAAAACAAAATCACGATGATATCTCAAGATTTTAATATAGAAAATCGCGAAATCAAATACACAGAGAAACCATAAAATTAATTTAAGATTTATACTCCGATAGAGGCTAACTATATGAAAAACCTAACATCCTCGGATAAGGAAAAGGCATAAATATTGGCACATTATTTTCATCAGATTTTATAGAAGAAACTTTCTGGCCATCTGGACAACTAACCGTATCTTATACTAATTATTTAGGTACTAGAATTCGCCATCCATAATCTATCCAAAACATTTCAGCATTTTATCATGTCGACAACGAAAGATATTCAGTCTTTAGTAGCTAAATGTTGATACATTTCTACAGCCTGTGATGGCTGTCATGATTTACTTTTCAACCAATCAGAAAAAACATATAGTGTCTGCCTTGGTATATACGCTCAGTCATAGAGGTGCGTCTATAGTTTGCCAATGTGGTATAAAAGCCATTATACAGGTAAGCTGTTGAATATTTTGAAACTAATTTGACTCCATTTCAAAATAGTTTCAAAATATTCAACAAAATGATCATTATATAATAAAGAATATAATACATATATATTATCGCATGAAGAGACACAATGGTTGCAATCACTGTTCAACTTTTACGCGATATTACAAAACAGATAATTGTGATACAGATAAGGGAATGTCACAGGATGTGAATGATATGGAATCTATAAACCATAATCTTTTGTGGCAATACACCATTGAATATGAGATTAGCATCCCTTTAAATAGAAAACATATTCCAGAAGAAGCCAGACGACTCATTAGTGTAGATATCATCAGCGAGAAATTAGAGAAATTTAATATTCCTAAATCTCTAGGACCAGACTGAACACATCAAAGGATGTTAAAAGAACTTATCCATCACTTATGAATAATATTTTAAAACTCATTAAGCATGCAAGATTCTGACTTCTTGGAAATAATCCGATATTACCCGTATTTTTCAAAAGGTGAACGAAAATGAGCGGGTAATGGAGGAATCGAGTTTTAGCTATCTCCCGCCTATCTCTGGTTAAGCTCCACCCACGGTTTACACGTGTTGTGAGCAATCGATCCCTGCCACTCACTGAATCGGAAATTCCATAAAACTATACAGTTAAGCTGTGGAATATTTTGAAACTAATTTGACTGGGCCAGTCAAATTAGTTTCAAAGTATTAAACAGCATCTTTATTATACAGTAAAGACATGCAATGCGTACAACAAAGCTTAGTTAGTCGTCAATTAAACGTTCGTGACGAACTTATAAACGTAATTCAGGACGTCATCGATTATGACGTCATCCTAAACGTAGTTTATTATGACGTCAGATGATGGATGGATAAACTGGAAAGGTTCATTGTTTGTTCCTCTACTTCTTGGGCGTTCCATAACATGCTGATATATAGACAGTCTCTTAATTATAGTCTCCGATAAAAGTAGCGTGAGACACTATTTTCGTGACTATATTTGCATATTTACTAATCGTCTTTAACATTGCATTTTTGCAATAATTGAACTGAGGCTGGGGATCTAGATAGACCTGTCATACAGTACGCATGTCCTAAGAACTACAGGTAGAATCCGCTGATTTTGGGGTGCACTAGTACTCATATATTAAGCTGTCTTGTTAAGGCGTGACAATGGACCTTTCCATTCTAGCTATGCCCCGCCCATCACTAGCTAAGCTCCACCCACACCCCGCCGTGTTGGGATTGATCGATCCCCGAATGTCCTAGCTATCAATTTCCTGAAAACTATACAGGGAAGTTGTTGAATATGTTGTAACTAATTTGACTGGGTGCTGTTGTTGTCTATGGCAGCAACAGCGCACAGTAAAATTAGTTTCAAAATATTCAACAGAATATTTATTAGATAGTAAAATCAAACAATTTGTACAACAACGTATAGACTGTCTTCAAATATGCGTTCGTGACGTACTTATCGACGTCATTCATGACGTCATTCATTATGATGTCATTCCACACATCACGCAGTTCATTATGACGTCATATGATGCGTGGGTACTCTGGAAAGGTGAATTCGCACAATGACGTCAATGCGAATTTAACCGTTTCACGCCGAAGCCGGCAAAAACATCCTCTCCGATGGGTTTGAGGAATGCACATTTATAGGCCAAGAGAATACTATTTTATCTCAAGCTATCACTAGAATGACTGGCTCGATACCCGAGTCATTTCAGTGGTAAAATTTAAAAAATATGATTCTCTTGGCCTGCTATTAGGCACTCCTCCAAGACCACGAGAGCTGCCCGCTTGACCATTAAATAGCGAAGTTGATACAATGGTCCAGTCAATCCAAGGTTTGACCCACCACTAATTGCAACAGCAATGAAACCAAACCACTTTTATTTTGTGTATTTGCGTCTCAGAAATGATGTACAAAAAATCTAATAAATTCTTTTGAGTGCAACCTGCTGAAATCAAGATGCTTGCCAAGAGGGCCCTCAACCGGGTTTAATACGTCATATGTCACTTTAGACCACATACATGTATTACGAGTAGATAGAACCATGCCCCCCCCCCCCAATCCGCTTAAAATGATTCTTCGGCACCACAGGACAAATCTATAACGTCACAACGCAACAGTTAACACTGAACTTCGATGTTTGCAAACCATTTCTGCATACAGTTGCATTGTGTAGATCTTATTTTCTTCGGAGTAATTATTTGTCATACATCTTGCAGGAGGAAACAAGCATGATATATATTTCCGCCTTGAACCAAACAAATCAGCAGTTCCAAATGTTTCAGTGTCAATTCAATTATGCATGTATAATGGAAGACCGTCTGTCTACATGAACATCCTTTTTACACGCTTTCCTCGGGTGCGGATCAACATTCAGGGTATTTGGAATAGGAAAAGCTGTCGGACCGAAGCTGATTGGTGACAGCAAGTTATTCTGGGTCCAGGCCAAACTATTTCGGAAGTGCACACTCCTCGAACGATGAGGTCCTAGCGGCTGGTGAGAAGGCCACGGTCAACTTGCATAAAGGAACTCAGAAAGACCCTTTTGACACGATGCGGCGTCTGAGATTCCAGGAGCTTGTTACCAAAAGCAAAAAGGCCATTCACTCAAACAGGTTGCCACCAACTCTGCAGTGAGTGCCACAGCCTCTGCGTGTTCCATCAGGTCCAGGAGTGGAAGCGGAATACCTTGGAGGTCATGGAATAGGTCTGGAAAGTTTTTAAGGAACAATGACACCAGTGCACTCGGAATTGTACCACAGTTCCTTCTCGAACTAGTGAGATGTACATGCTAGTCTGGCTATGGAACTATGTGCGGGTGCCATCGTCATGAACCTTATTGTTCCTCAGCTTGCCCTGGAGAGGCATTTGTCAAAACACGTCAAATGATGACTTATATAGTCCTTTTCTGCTGAACAGGCTAGACAGCATGCAGCATATCTTCATTGTCTTCTTCCATGTCTTCAGTCGGTTCTCCTTGTACCTGTGGTACATGTTGGTGGGTGAAAGTCCGTTTTTAAAATTTCGTCTTTGTAGAACTTGTCGAGTCTCCCCTTGAGGGTGTTAAGCATATGAGTTGTGTCAATCTATATAGGTAGACCGTTGCTGTAATTTGTCATACGAATACTGAACAATCTCTTCCGTGTGTTGCCATTACACATTCTTTAGTAGTTTGTAGCTCTGGCCTCGTGTGGGATGTGCGCCCTTGGATGGAAACAGATCCTAGCAAATTATATCATAGATGCCATGAACGTAATTGTATGTCTCAATTAGGTCGCCATGCAAGCGCAAAAGTGGCAGCTTTAGTGCCTTCAGACGGTCGTCATTAGTGGCTGTCCTTCAATCCTGCTATCAGTTTTGTTGTCCATGCTGGACATTTTCGATTACCCGTAGGAAGATATCTTTCTTGTACAAAGTGGACCATACAGCATTCCCGTATTCTAGATGTGGTCCCACTAGGCCTTTGAAACATCAGCACAAGCGTGTGACCTCCAATAGGACAAAGGATCTTCGTAGCATACCAAGGATCGTGTTGACTTTGTTGACTGCTGTCTCGACATGTTGTCTGAATTTTAACGCACTGCCAACGCAAATGCCCAAGTCCTTTTGACAGGTGGTGTCTTCTAGAATAATCTCCTGATTGTTCACGGACATGGTATACACTGACTTCATATTTGATATATCAATATGCATTACCTTGCATTTGGATGCATTAAATCGCATTCGGCAGGTATCTGCACATTATTTTAGACTGTTGAGGTCTGATTGTAGCTGGCCAGGGTACTCTTTTGTAACGATTCGTGAAAGTAACTTAGTATCGTCGGCGAACATCTCGACTAACTTGTGGGGAAAATTGTGACATGTCGTTAATAAACTAGATGTGAACAGTACTGGCCCCAAACACTTCCCTGGGGGTATCCCACTAATCACTGGTGACCAGCTGGAGCGGGAACCATTATCTGCTACTCTTTGCCTTCTCTTGTTGACTTGGATGATAATGAGAAGCAAGCAGTGAATGTGGTTTGTAAACTTCGAACTTCAGTGTCAACTATTGGATTGTGACGTCATAGAGTGGTCATGGGATGCAGAAGATATAATTTCTTAGTAGATTAGGGACATGTTTCTATGTACTCGTAATAGATTTATGTGGTCTAAAATGAACCGTTCTGGCGATATATGCCATATTATACTCCATAAGCAGATTTTTATATATCACCTAGGATACCCCACTGAACAGTTTCTAGGTGGTTTCATCTCTGTTGCAATTAGTGGTAGGCGTGGTCAAATCTGTGTTATTTTGACTGGACTACAAGAGGTGTTAACAGTTTTATTTTTTACCAGAACAGAGGAATTTGACCAAGTCTTTCCTTACGGTGTCCGCCGCAAAGCAGTAAACAATAGGATTAACCGCGCTGTTAGACATGATCAGATAATCCAGAATCAATTGTAAGATATCTTGATCTTCATGGTAGTCCCGATAACGCAACTGTTGAACAATGACATATACATTTGATGGGACCCAGGCGAGTATGAAAAGTACAATAATTATACCCATGGCGCGAGCATCAGTATTCTTACGATCATTTTGCACGGCCTTCAGAGAAGCCTTAGTACGCGATACCATGAAGTGTTTGCTGATATGGAGTATCGCTATGGCGAGAATCGGAATTATTGTATCGAATATCAGATAGATCATACCTTTGATCATATGACTACCTAGAAAGTCACACACATTAAAAGCCTCACCTCTAATCAGGACACCCTTCGGCTGTGTCAGAAGTCCTATGGGTAAGGTGTATATCACAACACATGCCCAGATGACCAGACATATTTTAAAGACGAATGAGGACCTGACGCGAACACGTGCTGCGAGCGGAAATACGAGTTGATAGAACCTGAGAGCGGCAAAGAAAACCAGATGGTAGTTACTGCCTATGATACCGACTAGTCCAAAGAACGTGAGTAACTGGCATGTGAAGTTTACCTCTGGAAATGTTATCAGAGGAAATATTATTGGTGAAGCTGAGCCAGAGAGGCATGTCAGTAGATCCAGCATGGCCAAACTTGTGATAAGCATGAATAATGGTGTCCGCCAGCGACCTGATCTGATGAGGTAATAAATTAGGATCATATTGAACAAGACACCGAGTCCTAAATATGCCACAGGAAGTTCTCTCCACAGAAATGTCGGTAAGCTCTCATAGCTCAAGTCATAGGCCTCCAGATCCACGATCACACAGTCGGTTGTATCATTTTGGAGATTCATGTTAAGCGAGAGTACACCTTCAGGAGATTTGCGATTTTTAATGCCAAATAACTAAACAGTTAGTTTCTCGTAAGATGTCTATATATCTTCGTATTTAATAGACATCGTTTCTGAAAAATGACTCTCCCAATGTCACTGAAGGAAATGTGCAGCAACAGCTCTCTCAGAAACGTTAAATAACACTCGTTGCGTTATGAATTAATAACATTATATTGAGTTTAATACTGTATTGCAGCAAAACACCTACAATTCAAATAGACGTCAACTCCAACGTATAAACTCATGGCTTGTTCTTTAAACCCCATATTACAAATTTTTTTTTGCGGTTTCTGTCCTCCAGGCGAGTAAGTCTTTGATGATTTTGCGCCTCGATGGTTGTGGCATTAGCATGGTGTTTGAGGCCTGAAAACTCTCTGGCGAGATTTACGTTTGCCTGAGTTCTTTCCAATTTGATTCTTTCGTAAACATAATACTTTACTAATTGAGAAACTAGTATAAGTGCAGAGTAAATTCCTGAGAAAAAACAACAAATAATAATATTAGTTATTGGTGAAATTTGTGTAATAAGTAATAATATATCAAGACCGTTATTTTAAAACCCAAATAAGGAGTCTTTCGAAAATCATTTATAATTATCTACCAACTAAAGCCTCTTTAAATGTAAGCTGAATTTCCTTTACTGTCCATGCCTAATATTCTATCTCTTTACTACTTAATAACCATTCTGTTGAATAGTTTGAAACTAATTTGATTTGGTCCTGTTGCTGCCTTACGCAGCAACAGCACCCAGTGAAATTAGTTTCAAAATGTTCAACAGCTTACCTGTATAGTTTTATAGAAATTGAGATTCAGGAAGTTCAGGGTTCGACGCATCCAAATACGGGCAAAGCGTGGGCGTGGCGTAGCTAGGGATGGACTGGGCATAGCTAAACGTGGATTCATCCGCTAAACATTTCACTGCCGCGCAGCAAGTTATTTACATGGAAGAGTGATTTCCCTTAATGTCACTACCTAATATATAATATAAATGGGCATCATACCGATATGAGCAAGCGGCAAGATTGTGCATTAAGCAATTGGAAGCGTCAATGGACATCACGGTCGTGTTGGGATCGATCGATTACCTAACTCCCTAACTATCAATTTCCAGAAAAATATGCAGGTAAGCTGTTAAATATTTTGAAACTAATTTGAATGGGCGCTGTTGCTGCCCATGGCAACAACAGCGTCCAGTCAAATTAGCTTCAAAATATTCAACAGAATGTTTATTAAATGGTAAAGACATACAATTTGTACAACGTGTCGGACTATTAAGCGTTAAAGTTGGATTATTTTGAATCATTCATAACGTCATGATTATGACGTCGTCCTACACGTCACGTAGTTGATGATAACGTCATATGATGGATGGATTGATAAACTGGAAAGGTGAATTGATTGGAAAACATTGTGGCACGAATCAAAACGCACAAGATCAAATCTTTCATATATCACAAACAATGGCTTAATTAACTATATATTAAATTCTTAAATTAATCTTCACACTTCAAATTGTTTGCAGAATAATCTTACCAATGCAGACGTGTAGGCCGACTTCCAATTCAAGAGACGTAGAATGCACAAGATAGTAAAAATTATTCTATCCTAAGATTTCTTTTCGATAATTAGCAAGTAAGTTGCTCTGTGAAACCCTAAGATAGAAGAAAGCCGAAGAAGTAAAGACAATGAGATACTGAAGCACATATGCTGTGAAAATGTGGTATTTATTGGCTCAAACTTGATATGGATTCAATACTCGAACAAGGAAGACAATGATTCTTTCATGGCAAGGGTATCAGAAATTAGCAATCAATATGTCTCCAATTTAGATCGTTAGTGTTTGATGTTCGGTATTTTATTATCGCACTACAATCAACACTTTCCCTCCACTTGTGGAATAACATTGTTGTCTTTTAAAAAAGAGATATTGCTTAATAGCATTGCTATCAAACCCAGCAACAGATCCGAGAAACATAATCCTGAAATGAAAACTAGTTGAGAAATAGATTGTATATTGCATTGTGAATGGTGACACATTGGCGATGTATGTAGAATATTAACAGGTGTCACCAAGAACTTGACAATTATAGATTTAGTAATTAATGAATCCAATCTGTCACTCAAGTATTTGATGTCATAATAAATCACGTCACCTGTAGGCTGACGCCACAATCAAAGTGTGTAATGAATGATATAGCTAAGCCCGTCATGAATCAGTCAGTTGCACGAATTGTGTGTCTACTATTTAATAACCAAACTGTTGAATATTTTGAAACTAATTTGACCGTGCGCTGTTGCTGCCATAGGCAGCAACAGCACCCGGTCAAATTAGTTTCAAAATATTCAATAGCTTATTTGTATAGTTACCTTGAAATTGGAATTCTGGGAATTCAGAGCTCAAGGTATATAAATCGATCAAAACATGCGTAAAGCATGGGCGGGGCTCAGGTAAAGATGGGCGGGAAATAGCTAAAATTTGATTCATCCATTGATCTCGCCTATATGGTAACGTTACATGTGGCCAAAATGATTTATTCGGGTAACACTAAGACTTGGTTGAGCTACGTTTTAGTGTTTGTAAGTTACCCGTATTATCGGTATCTACAGATAACTACTTCATGGTATAATCCATTCTCTGGTCTATTGATCTTTAGAGGATAACTATTGTTCAAGGCTCTAAATATGGACTTTGATTATCAGACATATGTGCAGGTGGTTCTGCGAGGATCGAATCAAGAAATGAATATGACGTGCTTTGTTTTTTCCAAGTTGTAAATTTGTGTTAGGAAGACGATACGGCGTGCATAGCAGCTACCTCTGCGCATGTTTGTTTGTGTGCTAGGGTGGGAGGTTGAGATTACAGCCCCCGATACTCCCGAATTTGATGTTCCGGTACTTCAATTTCAAGACAGACATACAGCGTTAACTGTTGGGTATTCTGAAACTAGCTTAGCTCGAACTTGGCCTTCTCGCATGTAATTGCTTCTGCCAATCCTCATCTGTTGGATGCTGGCAGCAACAGGATCTAGCGAAGTTAGTTTCAGAATATTCAACAGCTGAAGATTGGCGGCAACAAAGGATCTTTCCGGTTTTAGCTATGCTTTGCCCATCTCTAGATAAGTTCCACTCACACCTCGCTCGTGTTGGGATCGATCGATCCCTGAACTTCCTTACTATAAATTTCCAGAAAACTGTACGGGTAAGCTGTTGGATATTTTGAAACTAATTAATCTGGGTGCTGTTGCTGCCTATTCAACAACATGTTTATTAAATTGTAAACACATGCAATTCGTACAATGTGTGGGACTATTAAGCATTTAAGACGGACTAAATCGAGCCATTCATGCTGTAATTGATTATGACGTCATCCTACACGTCACGTAGTTGACTATGACGTGTTGTGCTGGATAGATACACTGGAAAGGTCCATTCCATGCCAAAATAAATTAAAAATATTCAACACTTTACTTGTTATTCATAAATAGCATTCAATTCAATTCAATTCAAATATTTTTCATTTTATAGTAGCATTTCACATTTATATTACAAAGGACAGGTAGTCCATCAAAGGCAAAGCCTATGTGGTGATGGACCCCTGGCATATATTAGACAAAGAGACATTGCAACATTAAATTACTGTACATATTACAAATAACTACATTACAACACTACACGTAACGCACACAAAAACATAATTAAGTTACTAGTAGTTAATTATAATAATATAAGATGTGGATTTTTCCCACTTGCACCCACAGTACATATGTATTATTTTAAAATTTTTAACATTTAGTGCTAGAAGATCTGCAGTTTTAAGTTGCTAGAGGTAATGGAGAGAGGGTTGAGGAGGTAGAGGGTGTGGGGGGGGGGGGTGGGGTGTGTGGGGGGGGGGCGTTCATCAAGCTTAAAGACGGTAATCCAGTATGTGATGTATTATTATTATTATTATTATTATTATTATTATTATTATTATTATTATTATTATTGATACTAATATAGTGTATGATGAGCCATAATGTATGATGAGCCATGGTTGTAGCGATCTTCGTAAAATTAATGAGATTTGTAAATCCATCAGACTTCCACAGCCATACCCCCTCCTCATATGTTCTTCTAAAGTGGTCTCCCTATGGGTGATTAACCCTTTCCCTGATGAGTATCCTATTTCTCGCTCAAGTTCAGAGGCAACATTTTATGAAAATTGTTGAATATTTTGAAATTACTCCGACTGGAAGCTGACAGACGAACAATACAAACATTAAATTACACGTTTCGAAGGATCCAACTATTGCATATTACAAATATAAATATATAATAATAGATGACTTTGGTTACTATAAAAATACACAGACATACATCCTTCCATTTACATCCACATAATAACAGAGCATAACTCTGTCTGTTATGATGTCTGTCTGTGGGCCTGGTTCCCTATCATTTGTATGCGGGTTTGTTAATTGTCTAATTGTAATTGATCTTTTTGGTATTTAGTTGAATGTCTTCTTATTCGTCCGTCACTGTCTCCAGGTTCGAACATCAATAGCTCACACGAATGTTCTTATTTTCTCCCAAGTCGGCATGTCAAAGGTTTGTGAAAGATCTCCACGTAACGTATTCCCACGCTCGCTCTTCATTGAATGGCCTGTAGGGTCATTTCTCTCTGTTTAGCCCGAATTATGTTCCAACCCCTGGAAGACATACTGTTTTAATGATTTGGGATTCTTTTAAGAGGACAAATAGATGTTTTGTGAGATGAGTTTGGGCACATCCTCCATTAATTCAACATCTCTCATTTTAAACATCCTGTTCCGTCATACCAAGCTGGTTCATTTGTATCTCACTGAAGGCAAGGGTTGGCCTCTTAGGCACTTAAACTTGGGCACCTCTATCAACAACCTCTTTCTGTCATTCACATTTGTAGGCCTTTGACTGATCTCACTTCACATCTCATTCCATCATTCTCATGGCTTGTTTTTTTAATCTTTGTGATCTTGCCAGGATTAGATTTGGTAGCTGTGGTAAACGATGTTATGCCATAATCCAGAACGGGTCGGATTCACGAAACATAATGCATTTCCATCATACTTTGCTCTGCACACCACTGGTTGCTTGACCGCCGCCTCATTTACTTTGCGGCTACTGAACGGATTCGATAGGTTTGAATGGATAACATGACAGAAAATTCATCAAATAGCACGTGCAACATTATAGGCAGAGAAAACAGCATCATAATCAAGCCTTCACGGCAGGTTACCTATCGTCCGATGCTAAGATTAGTGGTGGATCGATTTTTCTGTTCATTTAATGTATTTTGATTCTGTTAACTTTCTCAATTTCTTATAATGCTAATTTACAGGAACGACGACATCTTAGATATTTTGAAATTATATTGCCCTTCATTGACACTGTTACCCATGTGTGTAAATGTCCATTTTCATGCGTCACCACACCATAAGACGTCTGCCAACAATACAATAAACAGTACATCGATATACTGTGATATTTGTGTGCGTTATACATAGCGATATCGTCTATAAGGCAATATCGTGCAACCCTAGTTATAATATATTGCTCAATAAAACTTTCAATCTTATAATCATCTGTATTTGAGGGGCACCATCGTGTGGCCTAGACCTGTATTAAAGAACGACAATCGCGGTGGCCTAAAACATCACATGTCTTAAAGAAGCACCATCTTCTGGCTTCCACAAACCAAATGTTTTAAAAGAAACATTAGATTATAGCCCTAATATGTCGCACGACTTCAAGAGCACAATTGTGTGGCCTACAGAGATCGTAATCTCTACTTTGAAACCGGAATGGCCAAATTACCAAAATCAATTACAATTTAATAACTATTCTAACATTTAAGATTTGGAAACAAATTTAACGGGAATCTGTAAGCTGCATATGGCAGCAAAAGAGTCCTATAAAATTATTCAAAAACTTACCTGTATATTTAACTTGAAATTACGAATCTGGGCAGCCGAAGGGTTAAGAGAATGGAGTCTCTTCTTGTTAAATGCCACTATACTGTTCACTTTAGAACATTTTAAAGGGATGCTAATCTCATCTTAAATATTGTGTTGCGCTGATAGATTATGGTTTATAGATTCCATACCATTCATATACTGTCACATTCCCATATCTGTATCACAATTATCTACTTTCTAATATCGAGTAAATGCTGAACCGTGATCAGCACCATTTTGTCTCGTCTAGCGATAGTGTGTGATGCCTTGTAAGTGCCAATGCATTACATACTTACTTCATTACGTTCCTAAAGCAGCAACAACTTCCAATTAAATTAGTTTCAAAATATTCAACAGCGCACCTGTACGGTTGCTTTTATACCACAATGTCAAGCTGTAGATGATTCCTCTATGACTGAGCGCATATACCGAGACAGACACATTAGGTCTTTTCTGATTGGTTGAAAAGTAAATCATGACAGCCATTATAAGCTGTAGAGATTTACCAACATTTATCTACTGAAGCCTGAATATCCTTCATTGACGGGATGATAAAAAGCTTAAAATGGCATGCATAGTCTATAAGTGCCCTATTAGATCATCTGGAAAGATATCATGAGATGAGGTTAGCAAATCTCCCCAGGTGACATTGATATTTGGATCGCCTGGGAGGGGGTAACATGCCACACATGGTGGGTGGACTTGATCCTCCTATGCGGAATCTTTAAAAATAGAGGCGCTGGGAACTCCAACACTGTTGGGAACCCATAGCCTGTGTTCGGAGTGGCAAGCAACATACTCCATCATTACACTCAAATTTATTGGAACTGATGTGTACAATTGTGACTACTAGGTATCACCTAATTCATCGTTCTAGACACCAGTTTAGGCACATCTTACTTTGAGGCAATGTGATGAATGGTGACATGACAAAGTTCCATAGCCCTGCGTCAATTTCAGTATAATATCCTATTCACAGTCAGGTGTGTCGCATTGTAGTCTACACTATTATCATATTATTATTTGCTAATAGCCGTCTCTAGTCAGTTGAAGAGCAGCACAAAATGACCATTTAATTAGTAATCATGTGTTTTTTCCTCTTCTAAAACCAGGCCACATATCGGGGGTTGGGCTTCGTAATCTGACCACAGCTTCTGGACCATGTCGTTAGGTTTGGCCACGTTAGTGATCGCGTTGTATTCAAATTACTGGCTATACCAACGCGAAGACATACCACCACTAGAGTCAATGCCCAACTGTTGAAAATGCCAAGGAGAATCCATCAATATCAGATTCCTTCTATGCAGACCGCCATTACTATTCTATCCAGATGGCAATTGTTCGTATGTGGAAAGTTCAACTCCAAGCTGGGTAAACTCAGCAACGCAGACAATAATTCAAGACTTTGATTATGCACGGGGTCATATGGAGAGGGTATATATATATAACAGCAATGGCGATGCACTGTTGACATTCCTTAGTTCCAATGGCTATTTGCCATAAAGACGACTTTCAATCAATACATGCTATCACCAGATAACATGAAAAGGACACATTGCTGATTGCAAAGTCCTAACAGGCTCTAATGCTACAACATCATAGACGTCATACTATGTAAAGCAGAAGCAAATCCCCTACTTCGGTATGCTCACTCATATGGAGGGGCAGACCTCTGACCACAATCCAATCGGGACTCGCCTCCAGATGAACAATCTCTACATAATGTAAAAAAGCCATATCAGGTAAGATGTTAGAGTCACTTACAAAATACCCAAGCTCATCAGCGACACGGACACACAAATGTCATGCAAAAAGACCCTCCGGGAGCAGATACCAGGTAAGAGTATAGAGTCACCTACAACATACCCCATCTCACCTGTGGCACTGACACCTAAATGCCATATAAAAAGGCCCTCAAGGGGGGGGGCTGTTGGGGTGTAAGGGGGTGGGGGCGGGGTAGTGGCAGATAGCTTACAGCCTTGTGAGCTCTCATCCAAATGACTCCCAAACCAAAATATTCTAATGTATGGAATCATCAGCCACCAGCACCATCAGTGCACCATCGAAGTTCTCAAAAACAACAACTGAACTAGGTATACCGATGGCCCTGTCGTGGTAAAGCTATCAGCAGAGCAGAAAGAATTATAGCTGCGCATCTATCAAAGTGCTTAAAGTGAAAACTACACAAAACTATGCATGAACGCAATAACATTCTGTGCCACATCAGTAAACACTTAAAAGATCTTTCTATTCAACAAGCAGACTTCCTAGCAAATGAAATCATTGCCGCAGATGCATGTCACAAAATGTTTCTGGAAGCCGGAGCCTTGGGAGTTACTGACTACACAACACCACTCACTCTATACAACTCAAGTACTGAAGGACATTTTCAGGACTGACCAGGTCAAAGCGGAGGGTTCAAGGAAGGGTTCACCGACCATGGTGATGAGCTCTTTCACGCTTTTTCGTGTGACCTCAGGCCATTACTAATACCAATTAAAACAGCAGAAGGTGAGAAGGCACTCAAAGCTCTGAAAAATGGATGTGCATCCGGGCCTATGGCATGAACAATGAACTATTTAAATATTCAAGTGACAGTATCTCAAAACCGATCACACACCTAATAAATTCAGCCTTTATGCACATCTTCCCATCGACGCCGTATGCCAGGTCACCCGTATCTCGCTACCTAAGCCCAAGAAACCACCAAGCCCGCAACCCCACCCACCCTTCCACCCTCAGCAATTCTGTGGCCATTGTACTCCTCAACAGCATACAGAAAATCATGTCCGATGTTACTCTATGGAGCATCCGAGACAATATCATTGACTTCACCGGATCATGTCAAAGTGGCTTTAAACGTGGACGCGGCTGCGCAGACTTTGTATGGGCTCAACGCATGTTTGTGTCAGTAGTCATATTCAAGCTATGAGATTTACACACAATTGGCATTGAAATGTCACGATCCTTCGACACAATTAAACGCTCAAATATCCTCAATGTACTTCACCAGGCCAGTCGCAATAAAGATAAGCTGCGACTAGTGAGACTACTACTTGCAGACACCAAACTCAGAGTACGAGTCAAGCGTGTGGAATCTGCAGAGTTTGAGCCATTACCCGGCTCCACACAGGCAGATGACCTATCTCATGTACTTTTCATCTGTTACCTTGCTGCTGCTTTGAAATCTATCAGGGAAAATTCCACAAGACCACCCCCACCCCAGTGTCCATGCTGGGTATGCGTTAGAAAGTGAATATGCCGATAGTGTGTATTCCAAAGATGGGGAAAGGAGACCAGTTGACGAACTACTCCCTATAACTGCAAGCAAAATAAAAAAATGAAAATATCTTTATGAATGAATCAATCGAAAACACAGTTCACCCACTTATAACTATATTCAAAGCGTAAAACTAAAGAATATGACGATCCACTTCGGGTAACCATGGAGGAAAAGTAAAATCATAGATCACTGCTCTGCAGTACTGCTGACATCGCTGCACGTCGCGTCATGGAAACATAGCTTTCCAGTTCTTCTGGAAGATATGCATTCGTAGATCAAATATGCCCTTAACAAAAGGACTACGTGTATACAATGCGTATTCTTGATGCGGTTTAACTGATAACCAAATGCAGCTCTTGAGGGACTTGATACCTGCCACCGCAAACACCTCCGCACTATCACTGTACACCAATGGCCAGACAGCATAATTTCCAATGATGTACTATACAAGATGTGTAATACATCACTGCTGTCCGTAAATGTCGGCCAGTAATGATGCTCCATGTTTGGCCATGTATTAAGGATGTCAGAAGATACACCAGCGCAGAGAGCCTTGGATAAATATAAAGCCATCATCATCCTGGTGGTGGTGCTGCTGCTAGCGCTGCTAGTGCTGCTAGTGCTGCAGGTGGTGGTGGTGGTGGTGGTGGTGGTGGTGGTGGTGGTGGTGGTGGTGGTGCTGCTGCTGCTGCTGCTGCTGCTACTACTACTACTACTACTACTACTACTACTACTACTACTACTACTACTACTACTACTACTACTACTACTACTGCTGCTGCTGCTACTACTGCTACTGCTACTGCTACTGCTACTGCTACTGCTACTACTACTACTACTACTACTACTACTACTATTACTACTACTACTACTACTACTTACTATATATATCTCGTTTATATTAATCTGGGATTTATTGACTGGGATCTGGGATACTCACACTGCAGTGCCAGAAGATTCTAAGCGTGCACACTCGAGGCTACTGAATAATTCTTTAGTACACGACTTGAACAAGTAAATAGACACCCAACACGAAGTGACAGTCTCCTAGCTCTATCAATCACCACACATCCAAGCCTAGCTACAAAGACATTTACTGCGCCACCATTTGCATATCATGACATTAGTAAGTGAGTGTAATGACTAATGACAAGAATAAAGAGCCTAAAGCAAACACCTAGAATAATTTTTCAGTATAATAAGTCAAACTGGTAAGCAATCAATAAAGATATTGAAGATATGCTGACAAACTACTTCAACCGGATCCCACCAATCTACTGTGTTGAAGAGAATTGGCAGCTCTTTAAGGATACCATCACTAAGACAATGCCCGAAAACACAACCTCAAAAGAGCTGGAAAGACATCAGAATTTTCCTTGGCTAACACAGAACATCAAGAAACTAGTTAAGCAGAAACACCGACCTTACAACACAGCAAGAAGAACAGGCGAAGACGGGGACAAAGGGGAATTTAAGAAGCTATGCAAGAATATACATCCCATGCCATGACAGTCATACCAAAATTGCATCCACAAAATGATCAGAGTAGCAAGACATGTTGGCGTTTCATCAAGAACCGACGACAAGATAATATAGGAATCAGTACCATCAGACAAAGTGGGCAAATCATCACTGATTCAGAAGGAAAAACTAGAGCACTGAACGAACAATCCACCTCAGAAAATAAAGATAAAATAAAATAATTCCTCACTGAAGAAATATCACCGCGAATCCTACCATAACACAATCACCACATAACAACATTCAGAACATAAACATAACATCACATGGTGTAGAGAAGGCTCTACAGCGCCTTAACCCATCAAGAGCATCATGTACAAGACCCTGCATGGGCAAGCATTGGCATGTAGCCTTGCCAGCAAAATACCATCCTAAATCGAGCAACATAAACACCACCAGAGTGCAGGTACAGCCATATCAATCAACAGTAAGCCGGTACCATGGCTCCTTCATACCTAGAACTGTACCAGAAACAATCACTACCACGGATGTAGAGATATTCAAGACCTACATCCGTAAGACGACATTCTAAAGCCGGAGGAGACGATGTAAATAAATAGGTACATAACAATTTTAAATTTATCAATAAGCAATTTTAATCTTGTGGACTGATGTAGCGAGGCTAATTTCCACCTATCTTAAAGCACTGAGGGGGATTAGCTGGGTGGCAATAGTTCTGCTACATTTCAGTAATAGCCAGGATGAGTTGACAGTCAAAATGGACGAAGACACCTCAATAGTATTCAACAAGAGGGTTCTTCAACTAATAAATAACTTCAACTTTTAATAATTTCAAATTAACTCTATACACAAACTGATGTTGATACTAAATTTCTATACAAACTAATACCGCTATATCTATCTACTATTCTTTGTCTTAAATCCCAGTCTACTATCTATCTACCAATCTATCTATCTCTATCACTGTCTCTCACTGTTTCTCTCACTGTTTCTCTCACTCATTCTTTCTCCGTCATTCTCCACATCCATGCTCATTTTATAACTAGCTGTGTCTAGGCATACAAACATAAAACAAGTTCTAAATATTCAAAGCGTGTCAAACACAATTTCTAAAGAACAATTCTAAAACGTGATAATATGACATGCTACATAGAGATATGCATTAAATTTAAATACAGATTATTACCGATTTCATTCTCTATACAAGGTGATAACATGGCTACTGAAATAAAATGAAAACATGAGGATTATTTTGAAAACAACCAGAATGAAAGTCAAATAATTTTCAAAATACTCAACAAGCCTCACGTCATAATCCCACGGAACCTGTTTGTTCCACTTCAGAATGAAAAGAGTTTAGTCTGCTTAAAAATCAATTTCTAGCACAGTACAGCGCAGAAATAACCTGTAATGTTTACAAAACAAAATAAACCATACTGTCAAATATGTTGACCCCAATTGGATCGGAAGACCTTGCTGCCTAAACCAGCTATTGTCTTTCAATCGAATTATGCCTAAAATACCCAACAGAACATATCTTAATAACATGTCTCTGGTTACTTCTGAGCTGCACTGTAGATAGACAATATTATGAAAAGTTCATGGGTTAAAAAAATGTCCATAAGCATGATATTTCCAACAAGCTGTTCACTGTATTATATTAATACCTCATATGCCTTTGTAAGGCCTGGGTGAATAAAGTGAACTTGAACTTGGTTATTATGCCTCTATTGTGAATGCGGCTATTGCTGTACTGGCCGGGAGCACTGTATACTGTCGAATTGTATGCGCTTTGACTTGTAGACCCGTCACACTGTAAAAACAGCCATGTTTACGAGGCCCACACCTAGGCGTGATGCCCCTTAGGAGTTTGCCTAGTATTAGTACAAATACAGATATTGCTGCTGCTGCTGCTGCTGCTGCTGCTGCTGCTGCTGCTGCTGCTGCTGCTGCTGCTGCTGCTGCTGCTGCTGCTGTTGCTGCTGTTGCTGCTGTTGCTGCTGCTGCGGCTGCTGTTGCTGCAACCAAATATAAAAAATTTGTTACGTACATGTCAAAATGTTGTTTAATATTTTGAAACTAATTTGATTGAAAACTGGTGCTACCTAAGGCAACAGCAGCTTCCGGTCAAATTGGTTTCAAAATATTCAACAGCTTAGCCATACATATATCATTACTGTAAAAGGGAGATAGCGAGATTACAAGGTCAAATGGGTAAAATGCGATAATTGTTTCTGATTTGAGCGACCCTTTTATTTTTTGTGGCCCCTGTTAGCTCTTCACCCAATCCTGTTCTGCATGTGGAAACGCGACACAATGTCCTCAATAGCGGAATCCATTTCTACCTATGCCCCGCCTATTTCTAGATAAGATCCGACCATCTTGTATGCGTGTTGAAATCAATTTGAATCTTTGAAACCTGAATACCCAGAAGCTAAATTTCAAAGTAACTAGCCAGGTAGGTTGTTCAATATTGTCAGATATTGTCAGATTTTGTCATGTAATGAAAGGGAACACTTTTGGCATGAAGCACCTTTTCAATAGTTCAGTAATTTAATGCAATAAATCTAACGAGTATATTAATGCCCTGTTTTTCTCTATCTCCTGGGTGCCAAAGCCCAAACGATCACTTCCCACAGTTCCATAGGATATCAGCGCCATGATTTAATTTGAAACACGGTTCAGCTTTAAGTCATTGCTCTATGTTCGCTTCAATATTCTGCAATTACACATTTATCACGCTCGATTTGTTTGTACCAAGCTTTCACTGAATGTCTTCCTTTTCTGCTGCTCATAATAAGTTACCGGTATAATATAGACACACAGTTCAAATTTAATTTAATGTTCTACTTTCACTTTGAAAGACCACACATTAGAAATATGGAACTGATGGTGTGCTTGCTACCCATCGGGGCCGCTGGGACGCTTTTTTTAGGACGAGTCTATTATTTGCGGATGGCCTTGTTGACCAATCGTATTAACATACACACACTCACATATGTCCATTGTACACGGCCGAACTTGCAGTCCGTTGGTCAACGGATCAACGTGGAACAACCGGTTTTCAGTCCACAAATGAGATTTCCATTATTTCTTATCGAATAATTTCATTGGCGGAAGTTGACTGCTCCAGCTCTTTATATGTATTGGTTCCGTGAACCTAACGCAGACATCAAAAGCCCTCAAGGGTGGTACTTGATATGGGAGTGGAACGGGAGGGCGAGTCCCGTGCATATACACCGCCTCACGAAAAACTAGATTTATAACTTAGCTATGATTAGGCCATGAAGCCTATACATATAGAAGTTGACAAATATAATTATATTGAAGTCATGTGTGATAAATTGAGCCTCAGACATTGTGCCCTATTAGGAAACTTGCTTTATGCCAGCAATTCACGACTACAAACTAAGGCCTACGTCTTTAGTGAGGGGTTAGTTTGAAAGTGGCCAAAGCATTGATGGATTAAATACGGGAACATCCTGACGATGGGTTGCCTGCATTTAAGGTAGCAGTGCCTTGTAAGACTGGTGGGTTAGAGATCAAGTTGTGGCAATGCTTGATGCATGAAGACAGTTGGCTTCTATGGCCCTAAATAAGTAAATTTCTATTATGAATGAATCATCTTGGCTTAGATGTAAAACCGTAACACGTTTGTCAAACAGGATTGGAAGAGGAACTTGATGTGCTTATCAAAGAACAATAATTATGTTAAAGTAGTTAAGCATCCCTAAACCGGGTGGAGATTCAATCAGATTAATCAGGACGATAATTGTGCTGTGCGAATTCTGGAAATGAGGTAGTGGGGAATGATTGAGCCGTAATGATGCAATGTTAGTGGCTGGCCAATTAAGCTCCATATCTCGGAAGCGTTAGAAGAGGACTAGAAATACAAGCTTGAAAAGACTTTCTGTATAAATGTCGCAGCTGTCTGCAATCGCCATCAGTCTCAGACGTGATGATCCCGAATTCAGTTATCGTTTATAAGCATGGTTAACGGCTCTAAGTTCGTGTTAGATTAGTGTTAATTTGTAGCATTTAATGCACAGTAGGACATTGTTAGCATTTTATCTGTAAACAGTATACAAGTTTTAAGTTATTCATTATTCTTCAAGCTGAAATGTATTTGATAAATCATCATAGTTAATCAGTGACAGCAGTTTTGAGTTGTTCTTCCTAGCAGTAGCATTCTAGATCTGTGTAAAGAAAGGGAAATTTTTTTCACAATTCTTCAATCTTCTGAGCACTGATGCCGAGCATCGAGTCAAAAGGCTTTAAAGGGTCTTAATAAGACGGTATCATAATCCGATTCCAGACTGAAGAATCCATTGTAAGATCAAGAATCTTCAACTTATCTCTATACACAATCAATCACGAATTGTCTTCACCGAAAAAATGTTCCGTTTTCTCTTTTCTACCGTCCATAAATTATCGTCAGCCTTTTATACCATTCTACTATCTGGCGAGTTCAATGGAGGGAGCAATTTCTAGCTAAGCAACGCCTATTTCTAGCCAAGCTGCGGCCACTTTGTCAGTGTGTTGGAATTGATTTATATATCTTGAACCCTGAATTCCCACAATCCAAATCTCAAGCTAATTAATTATTTATACAGGTCCGTTGAACTTTTTGAAACTATCTACATCGCTCAATCAAACTATTTAAAAGCATTGTATATTCACTGAAGACTAAAACTCCGTCCACTTTAGTCACAGATTTTGATTTTCGTGATGGAGCGACGATATATTTTCTTTGTGAGGTCAGTTACCTGGTGACGTACTTGATTACAACGTCAGATACTCGAGTGATGGATATGGCCCATGGCAGCAACAGTGCCGAGTAAAATTAGTTTCAAAATATTCAGCAGCATGTTTATTAAATAGAAAAGGCATACAATTCGTACAGCAAAGCTTAGTCTGTCATCAATTATGTGTTCATGACGAGCTTCGCTACGCCATTCATGATGTAATTGCTTATGGCGTCAGCCTACACCTCACGCTAGTGATTATGACGTCATATGATTGACTGAGAAACTGGAATACTCCATTGACAGAAATACTCAGTCATGAAGCTGGAATAGTCCGGCAGATTTACGAATTGAATGTATTTAATGAATTTACTATTTAACAAATATTCTGCTGAAAATTTTGAAACTAATGTAACTGAACGCTGTTGTTGCCCTATTCTATAGGCAAATATTCGAAAGTAACTGAACTTTGTACAGGTCCACTGGCAGCAACAGGTTTTAGACTTTTAGTAAAGATAGTTTCAGAATATGCAACAGATGACCTATATGTGTGTCTAGTAATTGAGCCTTTGGAAATTCACAGTTGTCAGGATTAAACAGACGTGACATCTCCACCAACCCTAGAGAAAAACAGACGTGACATCTCCACCAACCCTAGAGAGAAACAGGTGTAGAGGTAGGTGCTGTGTACGCACCACTATCTTACGGAAGCCCTGAAGGGCTATATCAGAGCAAAAATTATCTGGAGAGCTTGACATAATGAACCTTTCCAGTTTTAGCTATATCCAGCCCATCTTTAGCTATATCAGCTCCACCCATATTTCACCGTGTTGAGATCTATGAATCCCTGAACTGTCTGACTATCAATTTCCAGAAAACTAAACAGGTAAATTGTTGAATATTTTAAAGCTAATTTGACTGGGCGCTGTTGCGGTTTATGGCACAGGTAGCAAAAGCGCCCAGTAAAATTAGTTTCAAAATATCAAACAATGTTTATTAAATAATAAAGACATACAATTCGTACACCAATGCTTACGAACCTATCTACGTCATTCATGCTGTCATTGATTATGATGTCAGCCTATACGTCACGTAGTTGATTATGACGTCATATGAAGGGTGGAAAAACTGGAAAGGTCCATTAAGCGTTCGTGACGAACGCATCTACATAATTCATGACGTAATAATGCTTAGTCCGTCATCAATTAAGCGTCCGTAATGAACTTATCTACGCCATTCATGACGTAATGGATTATGACGTCATCATACACATCACGTAGTAGATTATGACGTAGTAGATTATGACGTCATATGATTAATGGATAAGTGGAAAGGTCCATTGTGTCGAGCACTCGAGAGAATCTTTTTATCAGACATAGCCCTTCATAGTATCTTCAAAACACACATATCACTTGACAAAAACGAAGACTTTGGTTAGATTCAGGCGGGACCATCCGCGCATATATGTCTGACAATCAGAGTCCATATTTAGCGCCTGGAGATCAATGGTTCAAAGAATGAATATTACATTGAACCATTGACCCCTTCATGACGAAGCCGGCCAAAACCGGCCTCTGCAGTGGTCTTGAGGAATGTCTAATTGCAGACCAGGATAAATTTATTTTTGAAAATGTACGAATGGAATGACTGGCTAGATAACCGAGCCAGTCATTCCAGTGGTACCTTTTTAAAAAATAAACTTCTTTTGGCCTGCAAACGGACATTCAATAAGCACATATTTAATCACATTTATCCATGAGAGGGTTAATCTACAAATAATATCCTAATCATACAGGTAACTCAGACACTATACGTGCGCATGTTAACAATCTAACTGCTGCAAGCCACCAGATACTAATTTCAATTGGCAATAACTCTAGATTTGCTGAGTATTTTGAAAAAAATTTGACTGAAAGTTATTGGTGGCTTCGCCACCAACAACTTTCAGTCAAATTGTTTTCAAAATTATCAACATATCCAGAGTTAAAACCCATGGAAAATGTAGTCTGCAGAAATTCAGCAGGCAGACAATCAGCCAAGTCATATTGTAGTCCGAAGAAGTTTTTAGTGCATCAACTGTATAGGCGAGATAAATGGAGGATCAATTTCTAGCTATGCACCGCCCATTTCTAGCTAGGCTCCGCCCACTTTGTAGGCGCACTTGAATTGGGTCTATAGCACTTTGATTCCTTAATTCGTAGAATCCCAATTTTAGCGAAGCTACATAGGTACACTATTGGATATTTTGAAAGTAACTTGACTGGGTGCTGTTGCTGCCTAACAAGACTGATGGAACATTGCCACTTTAGAGGCGGAAATACGTCAGTTTGATTGTGACATGAGTGAGGGATTGGAACCCTCCAATACCAAATCAAACCTAATTTATCACCATCATTCTGTCAATGGCTAACTTTCTACGTGTACTTGTAACGGATAAGTCTAGCGTTACCTATGCCCTGCCAATCTCTAGCTAAGCTCCACCAACGCTTTGCTCGTGTTGGTATCGATCCCTGCACTCCACGGATCTCAATTTCCCGAAAATTATGTAGGCAAGCTGTTGAATATTTTGAAAGTAATATACCTGGGTGCTGTTTCTGCTTATTGCAGTAACAGCGCCAAGTCAAATTAGTTTCAAGATACAGAATGTTTATTCAATAGTACAGACTTACTATTCATACAGCCTGGAACTATAAAGCGTTTATAACAGACTTATTCACGCCATTCACGACGTA